>VDFB02271358.1:1179156216-1179676527 GCA_007258455.2 Sequoia sempervirens | reverse complement strand
TTTCTGAAAATTGCCTTGTAACCCTAACTTTTGGGGTTTTGAGTGTAAAAAAAAGAAATTTTGAACCATTCCACTAGTGAATTGGCTTGATAACTAGTGGAATGGAGGAATTTAAGTTATAATTTTTGGAAAAAAGAAACACTAAGAGGGGGGTGTGGATCAGTGTTCTGCAAAAATTAACTTTATTATTCTGAACTTTAATCCACTTAGAACATTCAACCAAAAGTAATATGCAAAAACAAAAAGAAAACAACCATAACACCATAACACAAGGATTTTTTTACATGGAAACCCTGTTAGGGGAAAAACCATGGTGGATGGAAAATCCATAATAAGTTGTGAGTATACCCAAAAGAAAGATTACAAAATGGGAATGCACTTGCATTCAGGCACAGTGCCTAGAGCTCACTGCTCAAAATAGGAAGGCTCACTTCCTTACAATGATTTGGATTAAATCCAAAATAATGAACTAAGAAATTAGCATCTACAAATGCTTGATTATAGTTCCAATTAGGCTCTGATGTTTATCTTCTATCCTTTTGACTGATATTGAACTTCTGCTTTGACTTGCTTGAAAAAAATCTTTATGCACAAGTGAAACTATGCATAAAAACACTCTAACACACTTCTAGTATTCACAATACACATCAACACACCACACACACATGTCAAAATGATATAATTGATCATATATATATATATATATCTGCGACTAAGGATTTAATCACTACAAGTCGGCTCCAATAAAACTTAGAAATATTTACAACTTGTCGGCTCAAATCATAACTAAAATTCAATGTGTATCCACAATGGTCAAGTACACCTTAGCTTGGACCCAAGACATAATGAGAAAACACAAAAATATTCGAAAAAAAATTCTTTGAACATTCGCAACACATTTTATCAACTGAGTCGGCCCCAAAATATTGATAAATAGAGAAGTAACAACCGAATCTCCAAACTTGCACAAGACTTGGTACTAGGTACTAAGATTTCTGGATAACACATGAAATATACTAATGAACCTCCCAGGAGATCCACAACACAAAGTAACAATAGGAAATTTGTATGAGTATCATTGAACACCAATCTGCCAAATGCTCTGTTCTTCTAGACTGACCTTACTCTGACTGTCGATAGGAGCAAATGATGCCATGCAGATCTAATTACCGACTAGGGTTGCCATCAATGACAACACCAAAGCATAACTACAGTGTCACTTTCCAACAATCTCCCCCTTTGGCATTGATGGCAACACTTAGTGAAAAATGACTAAGTGTCAGATTCAAACCAACATGAGTTACACTACCATTACAAAACTTAAAAAAAACTTCAGCCTTGGAAAAAAAAATCCCCCTACGATGACTATGCATTTTTCACTATATACTTCTCCCCATTTGACATCAATGGAAAAAACTGGGGAAACCAAAACAAAACTCCAAAACTGTACAGGTATGAACTTGTAACTTACAAAAGTTTGAAAATATCTGCAAAATCTTGCTTCAGCATGCTTAAGTTTTATGACAAACATTTTTGAGACTTTCTAGACTTTCCAAAACTATTATGTGTCCACACATTAAATATGATTGAGCTTATGCAGTTTCAAGATTCTTCGGGTCACTAACTACTACAACAGCTTTCGCTTCCTTTAAAGCACTCATCATTTTCTCAATTTTTGGACAAATTTGTCATCTGAGTTCACTTACTCTTTCAACAATTCTATCATTTTCACTCTTCAAGCATCTTATTTTGTCAAGTAGACCAGTTACTTGACCTTTTTCCTGAACTACATCACCGGCTAATGGATCAAAAGTAGCAGAAATGGCAACTAATTTATTTTCTAGATCCTTCACCTTTTTCTCATTACCTTCAATAAACTTGGATAGAACCAAATAGGATTTGTAGGCTTTTCCAACTTCAGATATAGAACCTTGAATGTTCTTCATGCAAGTAGCTAACAAAATCTTATCCTTTGTAATTACTTCCTTCAACTGACTAAGTATTTTTCTATTAAACTCCTTTTGCACTTTATCCTCAGCAGATTACTCAAGAGACTCAAATTGAGTACTTATAGCATTTATTAGCTTCTATAGCTCACCAGAAGATGAACTTGATGGGTCCATGACATGAGTAGGAATTATTTTCTGTAGGACTCCAAATGCAAGGCTTAGTAGTTCAATATCCTCTATGTGAGACTTCAAAATATTCTCACTAGCCTCAGCTTGAGCAATAGATGCAACTTTCATCATCTAAATTGGGGATAGAGTAGATAGATTGATTGAACCTTCATCCAATTCAGGATCAAAATCTTCCTTTTGCTCCACCAAAGAGCTCTTCACTTCCTTGGTAGTGTCACTTGCCTCCACTCTAATTTCCTGAACTTTTTCTCCTTCAGCTTTGGGTACTTTAGAGATTATTTTCAGATTTATTTTAGACATTTCCACCTCTTCATTTTGTACTACCTTCTCCTCAGCTAATACTACCTTGGTAACTTTAGTTTCCATAGGTGTCTCTATATTTTCCACACTAGGAGGAATCAAGATATCCTCAACTTCTAGAGGATCAGATACATTCATATTCTCCTCATTCACATTATCTTCTTCATTGAATTTTACCTCTTCATTCACTTCCTCATTTCCTGGAACATTTTCAGCATTCATTTCCTCTAAGTTAATCTTATTTCTTGATAGAAATTCTGCCAGAATTTCCTTAGTTTCACAAACAACAACATCAGTTTCACCAATCATGAGTTTATTCACCCTTGTCTTGCTCTTAAATTCCTTTTAGCTCTCTCAAGGAGTGAATCCATATCTTCAATTGAAATTTCACGACACAAATCTGCAATAACTCTCTTCCTTAGATTCTCTTCTTTTGTTCTAGCACTTAATCTTCTTGACTCGAAGTTATCATACAAATTTTGGGGTAAGCCAAACATAATCTCAACAAGAACTTTATTAAAAATGTTCATATGTTTTATTGTAGCTTCTTCTAAAATTCTTTCACCAGATTCATCAAAGGTTTCATATAGTTCATAGAGGGGCTGGAGATTACCGTCCTTGACAACTACATTCACAACTTCATCAACTAACATACCAAGTTTATCAACTTTAGCCTTCTTTTCCTTCTCTTTTTTACTAGAAGATTTTAACTCGACAACCTGAGTTTCGAAAGATTTTACTTCTCTCAAGACTTCTTCTGATTTTGTTTCCTCATCTTCTGAAATATGCTTGTATGATCTTGTACTTTTATTCTTTTTCCTCTTACTGTAAGGCTTGTATTGAGCTGGATTTGCTGCAGGGGAACTCCTTGTAGATCTAGTGTGAGCAGAGGATGCACTAGGACTAGCAGACTCTATTTTTTCTTTCACTTCTGTTGCTTTTGCCTCATCTCTCCTTCTTCTTTCTTCTTTCAAAGCTTATATAGGTAAGCCCATCCTTTCTCAAAAAACTTCTCTCTTTTCTCACTCTTCTGACTATCATGAGTTTTCTCAATTCCTCATGGACTTGCTTACCTTTCTCTGCATATGATCCAAACCTGTCTTCTCCCTAATCCATACATGAGTTCAATAAGTGTTCAACATACATCTTCAAAAAAACTTCCTCTACTTTGTAACCCATTGGCATGATCCAAACTGTTCTGGAATCAACAACTTCCATATGACATTAGTCAATATCTTCCATGAAGTAGATAGTATATTTGTATTGTTCCACAACTGAAGTGGGAATTCTTTCCCTGTCATGCATCATATTGTGGAAATTTTTGAAGTAACCCCAAATGGTAGTGTTTCTGAGTTGATGATCACCCATCCCAAACAACTTGTTCCTTATCTGAACAACTACAGGCTCATCTCTTTGCCAATGTACTTTCCCAATGCCCGAAACCTCACTCATGAAATAGAAAAATAAGCACAATAGAGAATTACCATACTTGAAAGTATTCTTCTTGTCTTTCTTGATTTTGCTTAGATTCTCCATCAACTAACTTCCGAGCAGTTCGCACAAGTCATATTCTGCATTTTGCTTCACCATTTCATAAGTTGCATAGATGGTCGTACCAGATACAAAATTTTCCCAGCTGGAGTGGTATATCTTGTAACCAATGACCATTGATGTGAATTTTACATCCACTTCAACAATGTCATCTATTATCATTTCCCTTCTATCCCATTGCGCACCAGTTGCCTTAGTAACTTTGTCATTCTTCATGGATTCCAAGACTGGAAGTCTTCTGGTGGAATTCAGACCCGTTACTGCACATATAGCCTCCTTTGTGATTTTGAAGGGTATACTTAGCCACATGAATTCATCATGAACATGGCTCAAAATGCATCTAACCCATTCATTTTCCTCAAATATGGGAAATCTCACAACCTGTGCAAACTTCTTTTCTTCTAGGGTTTGAAATTTTGGTTTCACAATAAAGTCATCTCCAATCATGTGATGGAAATACAAATTCATTATTTGGGAGGCTCCTAACTCTTCAATGTTCACATGAATATATGCCCTAATATCCTCAGTATGTAGAACTCCTTACGACATAGATGAAAATGCTCCTATGGGTTTAGTTTCAGTGACAAATGAAAGATAAAAGTGGCTTTTTATCAATTGCACAACTAACCATTTTTGTTGCAATAAATGCCTTAACTCTAATACATCTGGTTACTCAGTTTCTTGCATAGAGATAGATAAACCTTCTACAGATCCTCTATACTACATAGTACCTTCACAAATTGGTTGAACAACATCTGAAAAGAATTGGTCCAACTATTGGGCTAGTCCACATTCTAGTATCAATTTTCCTACAGGGGGTTAAAGGATTTTTCTAATAGCCCCCCTAGGCCAAATGCCTAAAACTAATTCCTGAAAGAATTACCAGAAGTAGGTTCTAGTGTAGGGATATTTTCTTCAATAGAGGGTTCCTTTTTCACCCATTTCTTCTGCATTTTCCTCCTGATCACATTTGTAGTAACTTTCCCTTTTCCTTTGACATCCTACAGTGTATTATGTCTTACCAGACCTCTTCTATTCCAACAAAATCTAGCAATATGCCCAAATTTGTTGTAGTTGTAGCACACAACATTTCTCTAATCAAACCAATTGTTCCACTGAATTTTCCTTGATCTACATTGGTTAGCAATATTCCCAAATCTATTGCATGCATAACATCTGAAATTTCTATTAAGGTTGTTCATCACAAATCTACATTCATTTGATTTATAACCATACTTATAGCAATTAAAGCACTAACCTAGGAATGATGGTCCACTTGTGTTCATCCTTCTCCTACATTGAGAAGCCATATGACCAAATTTGTTGTAGGAAAAACAAAAACCATTGAATCTTTGAGCATTTGGTTGTCTTACCGAATTTCTTCTAGCTCCATTCATCTGATTTCCTTGCCAGAATCTTCCTTGTCCAAAATTCCTTTATCCAAAGTTCCTTTGTCAAGATCTGAAACTTTCACCTTCCTCATAGCCAAGACCTCGCTTGTCACCATCAATCCTCTGACCTTTAATCAGTTCATCAAGCTTGGCTAAACTGGCTTTGAATTTCTCCTTGTACTCATTTGCAGCAATAAGTTCATCTTTGAGATCATCAAGTTGTTTTTCAAGCACTTCCTCATTGTTCTTAGACTGTTCCAATTCATTTTCCAATCAGTTGCATTGTTTAGATGTTTCTTTCAAGGATTGATCAAGCTTTTTTTCATTCTTCTTTCTATCTTCAATCTCCTTGGTTATCCTCATCAAGATGGAATCCATCTCACGCTTAGGGTAGCATTTTATTTGGAAAACTTTTCACATTCTTTTGTTTTCTCCTTTAAGGCATGACTGAGTTGTTCATCATCCGTGCTTTTGTTCTTCTACTTGAGCTGATCACACAATTCCTTTGTTTTCTCCCTTGATTCATTGATTTTGTCTTTCAATGACTGGATGAATATTTCTACATTCTTAATATTTTCTTGCAGTTCCTGGTTCTCAGATTTTGACTAGTCAAGATCATCTAGGGCCACCATAAGTTGTTGTTGAAGACTGCTTGTATCCATTGAAATCACTTTCCAAGATCTCCCCAAGCTGTTAGACTTCTTTCGAGGAACTTGCTTTAATACCAATTGTTGGAAACAAGCAACACTGAGAGGGGGGGTGAATCAGTGTTCTGCAAAAATTAACTTTATTATTCTGAACTTTAATCCACTTAGAACATTCAACCAAAAGTAATATGCAAAAATAGAAAGAAAACAACCATAACACTTAACACAAGGATTTTTTACGTGGAAACCTTGTTAGGGGAAAAACCATGGTGGATGGCTAATCCACAATAAGTTTTGAGTGCACCCAAAAGAAAGATTACAAAATGGGAATGCACTTACATTCAGGCACATTGCCTAGAGCTCACTATTCAAAATACGAAGGCTCACTGCCTTACAATGATTTGGATTAAATATGAGATAATGAATCGCTTGACAAAAACTTTATACGAAAGTGAAACTATGCATAAAATTGATCTAACACACTTCTGGTATTCACAATACACATCGACACACCACACACACATGTCAAAATGATATAATTGATCATCTATATATCCGTGACTAAAGATTTAATCACTACAAGTCGAATCTAATAAAACTTAGAAATATTTTCAACTTGTTGGCTCAAATCATAAGTAAAATTCAATGCGTATCCACAACGGTTAGCTACACCTTAGCTTGGACCCAAGAAATAATGAGAAAACACAAAAATATTCGAACAAACATTCGCTGAACATCCGCAACACATTTTATCAACTGAGTCGACCCCAAAATATTGATAAATAGAGAAGTAACAACCAAATCTCCAAACTTGCACAAGACTTGGTACTAGGTACTGAGATTTCTGGATAACACAAGAAATATACTGATGAACCTCCCATGAGATCCACAATACAAAGTAAAAACTAGAAATCTGTGAGTATTATTGAACACCAATTTGTCAGATCCTCTGTTCTTCCAGACTGACCTTACTCTGACTGTCGGTAGGAGAAAATGATGCCGTGCATATCTTATTACCAACTAGGGTTTCCATCAATGACTACACCAAAGTATAACTACAGTGTCACTTTCCAACAATAATTTTTGTGTGTGAACTTTGCAGGAGCAGGGGTGAGGATTCAGGCAAATTGGTTGATTCCCTAGTTGGTTAAACTCTTGTTTTCATGCAATTGAGAGGCATAGGTGCTAGGGTTTGCAAAAAAGATTTTGGGAATTGACTTGTAGTGATGGAAAACATTTTGTAGACCATATTTGATATGTTTATTGTGTTGTCTTAAAGGGTAGGGGCTTGGAGGTTGCAGAACCAATAGTTGTCCTATTGTAGGACCCTAATTAGCCCTTTTGAGCAGCGTAGTAGTAGGATTTTAAAGGGTTTGTTCCAAAGAAAGCATACCTTCACTTTTGATATGTTTTAAAATATCAAAAAGGGTATTTAGATCAATCTTCAAAATGTGGGTTTGAGTTGTTTATTGCAAGATATTCTAGAAAAGAGGTGTTTACTTCCCTATTAGAGAAATAGTGGATTTGTGAAGGAAATAATTTTGTTTGAGGAGTTAAGGTTTGGATAAAGGATTGATTGAGTTGGTTTTGATTTTGATACCCTCAGCTCTGCATCAAATTGCTATCAAAGCATAGGTAGGTTTGAAAGGGAGAGAAGTTGTGAAGTAGAAAGTGATCAAGATGTGTCCAAAAGGTAGCTATGTGGCTAGAGAAATGCAAGAGATGAAAGAGAAGACTGAGAGAGAGATTAGAAGGTTGAAGGAACTGCAAGATAGGTTGGTAGCAAGGCCAGAGGCTGTGGAAACTAGTTAATGAAGAGGTAATCTAAATGATGAAGAACTTTTGGATTGGACTACAGAATTGGATAACTACTATGAGTGTGAAGATGTGTTTGATGAACAAAAGGTGAAGATTGCAGAAAATTAAAATTGAAGGGGCATGCACTATTATTATGGGATTAAGAGAAAACTGAAAGGAGAAAGAAAGGTAAGTCAAAGATTATTTCTTGGGATAGAATGGTGAGAAAGATTAAGGGTAAGTTTCTACCAAATGATTATGCAATTCAAATGTAGAAGAAACTTCAAGATTTAAAACAAAGAGAAATGGATGTTAAAACCTATACTAATGAGTTTTACAAGTTGAGTATAAGGTCAGGGCACATGGATGGTGATGTGGAAAAGGTTGCTAAATACCTTAGTGGGTTGAGATTCAACATTCAGGATGAATTGAGTTTGCATAACCCAAGGTCGGTTGAGGAGTGCTACCAAATGGCAGTAAGGGCTGAAGAAAAGATAAAGAGAAGGAAATATAAGTCAAACAGGGGCAGAGGTAGCAATAATATAGGTGTTATCCCTGAATTTGAACATTCATTTTTTTTAAATTTTAGAGCATTCTCCTATACACCCTCGAGCTTGTTGAGCCATAAAAACAATTATTTTTTGGGAATCTAGAGAAGCTAGTGGAAATTAATCTTATAGGATTGATCCTAACCCTATTTCAGCCAATCTAACCAATTTTTATGCTAGAAGACCTTACCATCCGAAATATTTTAAACCTTTGATTTTCTTGTTGGTAACACAAATAAAGCTTGATTTTGATTTTCAAGTTGCTATAGCTGAAAATATTTATGGGTTTTTCTCAGAGGTATTTAATTACTCTGCTGTCAAAATTTCACGGAAAACAAAGTTGTTTCGTGGAAGTTATGAAGGTTCTCATTTTTCTATCCAAGCATGGTTTCAAGAACTTTTTTATTGGATATTATTTCACATCATTTGATCAGTCTCTAGAGGTATTTATATGTTATGAAGAACAAACTATTGCCTTCAATAAGTTTCCCAAGGTTTGAAGAATTTCATAAAGGCATTCCCCCTTTGTTCGAGCATTAGATAATTTAAGTGTGTGAAGTTTGAAAGGCTTTATAAAATTAAAAAAACCAAATGCTCTGTTTGGATATTAAAAGTTGGGAACTCTATAAATAAAGGTTGAGAATCTTGTTAGTTCATGAAATTTATAAATCACTGATACTTTGTGGTTGGGTGAGTCGTGAGTTATGGAACTTAACACACTTCAGACTAAAGTTCAGAAGTTTGAAGAAGTGCCAATGGGCCAACATGCTCATTTCTGCCAACATCACATATGAAAAAGATGCACTTTGCCGATACATTGACATGCACAAGCGTGCAAATTGAAAGAATGAGCTCTATTTGTGATGGCTTATATCTTACAATTGACACATTCTTAAAATACATCCTAAGATTGTTGATCAGTGCCAATGACAACTATGCAAGCTCATGGATGGTCAAGAGCTATCACTGGAAGCTCATACGTATGCTGCACAAAATGGAAAGTTGAGATACATCGAAATAGCTATGAGCTAGTGGGACCCATGTCACTAAAGAGGAAAGAAAAATAAAAGGCCCTTCTAACTATCAGTTACAGGAAGAAGATAAAAAAGGGGAATTCTTATTACTCTTCAAGAAACAGTTACAAAAAAAATGCCTTTATAAGCTCATCAAAGGCTCATTTATTGGGGATCTTTTTCGAGCTATTGGGAGAACAAGAAAAGGAAAGAGTGGTTCATTCTTCTTTTCTCACAATTGTATTGTTTAGAAGTTTTGAGTCTATGAACTCTGATTTTGACATTGGATAATAAAGGAAATATTTTAGATCTGTGTGTTTGTTTCCTTTCATTGAAATTGAACTTTTTGTCTTTGTGATGACTCTTCGGTGTTCATTTTGTTATGATAAAATGTATATGTGTTCATTCCTAAAACTTTAATTTCAGAAATTAATCCATTTATTGAAAGGAAGTCTATTGTTCTTTCTTTTCTTGAGTATTGTTTGTGGGTGTGGAATAGGTGGGTTGTGTATCATTTATTTGCATTCACTTTAATTTTGAAGTTCAATCTTTCACATCTACTTACAGATGGCTATGGGTAGATGTTAGCATTCCTTTCCTTCTTTCTAGTCAAAAGCATACCCTATTCTAATTCATTGCACATCATAAAAAGGGAGTTGTACCTTTCCAAAATTCAGAGGAAGATCATCAATCTAATGATGATCTCTCCAACTGTTAGTGCTATTTTTTCTTCCTTTTGGGCATACTGAGTCATTTTATGTATTTATCTTTCAAGGAAAAATTTGTATGCTAACAATAGGAAGAGGTAAATTTTCTACTCCAAGAAATTCCTATGAAAGTCAAGAAGATACAAGAAAAGCAAAAGAACAAGTTGCTGAACAGAAAAGTTGATTTAGAGGTGGTAGTATCAGCTTTAGAGGCAGATTTGGAGTTCAAGGAAGAGGGTCACAAGGATTCACAGGAAGGTGCTATCAATGCAAAAAAAATGGACATCAAGCTTGGCAGTGCAATGAAGGTGAAGCCTCTACTTCAACTGGTGGAGAAAGGAGAAATCAGATTGCTCAAGGAGAGGATTTTGAAAGTGTGGGATCAACATCACAACATGTTTCTCCTAAGGTTGGTGAATCTTTAATGGTAATAAGGACTCTCATCAAAGCATCAGAAGAGAAGGAGCCATCACAAAGAAGAACACTCTTCAAAATAACTTGTAAGTGCATGGGTAAGGTATGTAAGGTTGTAGTTGATTCAGGCAGTACTGATAATATGGTTTCCATTGAAATGGTTGAGAAACTAAAATTTCCTAGAATACCACATGCTACTCCTTATAAAGTTTCTTGGTTGAATGAGGGTCAGTATGTTTTGGAAAATGAGCAAATTTGGGTTGAGTTCAACATAGGAGGGTATGAGGACAAAATTCTATGTGACATATTACCTATGGATGTGTGCCACTTATTTCTTGGGAGGCATTGGAAATTTGATAGGCATGCTTTGTGTTGACGACGATTTTACTCACAACAAATAGGGTGAATAAATTCTTCACAGACAAGGCTGCAAAGAGCCTATCCTTCTTGAAAGATATGGAACAAAGTATTAAATCTAAAGGGAAATTCTACATTAACAGGGTAAAGATTGGATTTCATTCAATCGCAAGTCTCTGATAACTAGGTCATGGTTGCACTAGGGTCACTCTCGAGTATTGATGTGATATTGCTGTTAATCTCAAAGGGACTATGGTTATTTCTAGTTTTGCTAGGAATTATAACCATTTCATAGAAATTCCACTCCATTCATTGAATAGCATCATGAAACCAAAATATTTGCAATAACATTTCATGAACATCAAAAATTCCTTTTGCTATCACTTAAGTAGATTTACCATTAAGCATTAAGCAACTTTATGGAAAACAAAATAAATTTTCAATAAAATTTCTTCCATTCATTTAAATTTTTGGAACATTTTCAAATATTAAACATATATTCTAAAATAAAGCATGAAAAATACTGAAAAATTAAAAGTTTCTCCTGGTTATTCTCCGTGGATGCCCCAAAGAATCAACTAAAATAGAGCAAACTACTTTATACCTCACCAGATTGTTTCATAGCTACATATAAAATGGTGCAAGCTTTTGAAGAGAGGGGTTTCACTTTTGGACACTAAGTAGATTTTGTATGCACCCTTAAACGACGCAACATATAGTCTTGTTCGGTTGAACTAACAAAACCAACTACAAAAGATACTAAGATAGGTAGTTATCTAATAAGCTTTGATATTAATCAATGTCTACGTGCATACAAAGTTTTATGCTGGAATAGTTCATAAAAAAAGAAAAAAGAAAAAAACTTAAAATTTTATGCTCTTCCGACATCCACAAATTATGAACTTAAAATAAAAATGAGGGAGGAGATGACCTTTTATAGAAACAAGGCCCCAAGAGTTCAACTTAAAAGTCTATCTAGACAAAAAAAATAGCAAATTAAAATGTGGCACGTGGCATCTGCCAACTATCATCAAGAATATTCTAGACTAAGTCAAGGCTTTGACTTCATCAGCATCAACATTTTTACTTCATACTCCAACATGAACACTTTGCATATGTCGAGGCTAATAGCTGGGTATGTGCAGGATCATGATGGGCCAAAAAGTGGCAATATGATGGGTATGTGGCTGACGACTTTTTTTTTACCCAAAATTGATGAAATGAAAAGGGTTTTTAAAGGAGATTCTCATCTTTCCACCACTATAAATCATTATTTACTTTTAATTTAATAAGTAATTATTATTCATTTTCTATTCAAATTACGACTAAAGTCCTGATTGATAGACTGATTGAAAAACATCTATAGCTTTCAAACGACATCACATTTTTGAATCCAAAAATCGTCTCGTCTATGCTTAGCATACTATAGGATTAAAATAATAATTTGAAATTCATGAAGTTTGACCAAGTTAAGGTGGTCAGACATATGAGTTTTTTATATTTTTAAAATTTGTAATAAAAAAATCATAATTAATTTTTTACTTGGAAAAAACTTACAAAAAAATATGCATCACATCGGGACATGAGTCCTCTACTGATATCTAAAATCTTATTAAAAAATATTATCATTTTATTGTGGTTAGGGTGGTCAGAAAGACACCTACTTCTTATCTTTTCCTTGAAATTTAAGTACTACTACATTGAAATTTCAAATTTTCACCAAATAGGTTATTTATCTTTTTAAGAAACCTAGTAGTTTGTAAACTACATTCAATTTGCTACAAATTTTATTCTTACATATTTTTTAAATAATATAGATAACTTATTCAAATTTTTACATCAAGTTGCCTAACTTTGATTTTTTTGCCACTTAAGGGCCTATTTTTTCCATGATGATCCTACACATACCCAGCTTCCTTCCAAAATACCAGAATAGTGAACATCAATCAAGGCCGGGATCAACCTGAAAACTCAAAATTGTAATCACAATAAAACTTCATCAAGCTTTAAGTGTTCGGTATCCAATTCTCCATCTTCTCGCTTATGACTCAGGCTCCAGGATTCTTTCTTCTCCTTTCTTCAACTGGTACTCTCAGAAAGCATTTAATACTTGATGTATACGTTCTTTCAAAATACCTTGTATCACTTTCCAAGTGAGCTTGAGCCTAATATATTCTTTAGTTACTTGGAGTATGATATCATTCTTCTGCACTTTGTCTGCTTCATACCTGGCTATAATATTCCTACACTGTATAATCTCATCGATGACCTCCCACGTTAGCAACTGAACAAGATATCTATTTATTCTTTCTATCCATTCCTTGAAGGCTTTATCTTCTTTTCCCTCCTACCCTAATGCTTGGGGATCACAACCTTGACGTGCTAGTATTTCAATAAATTCTTGATTTTCACCAATCAATTTTTTGCATTAGAGGGTGACCTTTTCAAATCCTTTGATACACTGTATTAACATGTCACCTTCCCATTTCAACCATTTCTTCCATTTTTTGTCAATGGAAGTTCAAGTTTTTATATTACATCACCTTGTATTAATTCTTGGATATCTGACTGCAGGAGGATTTCAATGCTTCACCTTTCTTTGATGACTTGTTCCTACCAAAATCTGCACTCATCTTCAAATCTCTTCAATTTTTCTGAACGGTGGTATGCTTCCTTGTAATTCTTTATTGCATCGGTAATGAATTCGTCTCCTTGCTTAACTCAGTATTGAATCCATTCTTCAAATGTATTCATTTTATGGTGAACTGCTCCAATTGCATCTACTTGTTCTTATGACATTAGCACTGGATGTTTAGGCAACTCAGCCTATTCTTGACTAGATAAAGTTAATGACTTTATAAAATGTTCCAAGGTAGCAACTCATTCTTTCAATTCTCTTTTCTTCTATTTGTATTTCTGCACTCTAGCAACAGTAGCATTCAAATTCACTTTTATTTCCTCTAACTCTTTTTGCCAAGATGAGTATCCAAGGTTAATACTTGTTATCTTATACTCCTTAGGCGTTATTTCATGTATGTCCTTATTAGCTATTGGATTAGCTATCTAGATAGTTCTATTACCATTTGCATTTCTCTATATGACATGTTTTGTCTTTGCTCTATGCCTAGGTTTAGGAGTATCTACTTCTTGTATGAAATTATTCAAATTTAGAGGCAATATTTCCACTTCCATTGGAGAAGCTAATTCCCTGATTAACCAATTAGGAGTATCATCATCTTGTTGTACCTTTGTAAGAGTCCCTCCTAGTGCTTATTTCATACTATCCATATTAACAGAAGGGGGAGATGTAAATAATGTTGCAGCCCTTTGAGATGTAGACCTGTTCTATACACCAACATTTTCTGTTGCTCCTATTCCTTCATCAAAAATAACTCTAGTTTAACAAATGGTTTTATGGGAACTTCTTGTCTTGTAGTTTTACGGGTTCTTTCTTCAATTCTAATACCTAGAGCTGCCTTACTAGTTTTCCTTTTCTTCTTAGTAGTCTCTCCACTTTCAAAATCTATTTCATCTCTCTGCTCCCTCCTTTTATCTTTTGAGAATGTAGGCTCAATTCCTCTTTCTCTCAAGGCTTTACAAAAATCATCAATCCAGTGTTGAGTATAAACTAAGATTGGTCTAGTGAACTCATCAATTGATGCCATGTATTCATCATTAAAACCTGGGTCTGGAATGGGTTCATCATATACCCTGTCTTCATTATAGAACTTATTCAATACCTAGCCATCATCCTCTTCCAACTGATCTAGAATATCATGAAGCTTGAGAATCCGGACAGATTCTAGGGATAATATTTCATATTTTCTTCTTCTTACAATGTGCTCGTCTTCACAGTTAAGCCAATAATTTTCTAGGTGTGGTACAAGAGAACGATAACCAGCTATAGTCTTAGCAATATTTCCTTCAATATCATAATATATCCTCTGGAGTGGGAACTCTTCAAAATGGTATATTCTCAACTCTTTTTCACACAAGTTAGTTACTTTAATTGCACTACACTTGTAATTTCCTATTGCAATGGGAAATTTAAAAGAGGCCCTCTTGTGAGTATGGCTATAAAGAGCCTGAGACTGTTTCAACTATCTTACCAATTCCAATAGAACAATTTTATCTGTAGGGTATCTGGGTAGCATGAATGGATGTCCATCAAATCCCTCCACTCTGATGTAGGAATAATTTGAGAATTGTATCTACCAGCCTTCCATTGGTCGAATGACACTTTGTACTTCTAGGGATAATCTTTTGGCTTTATCACCTTCCATTGTTCTAACCAATTTCATGGAGAACAAATTATTAACTTTCCTATAATCATCTTTATACCCATGGATGGCGATCTAGGGTAGATGTGCATATATCAAACTGTTTCCAACCTTTGTGCCCAAATTACCAATCTGTCTCAACCCTTGTTCACTGGTCCTCATAGCACAAGAGTAAATAACATACGATGACATGTAGAAGCACCAGGTTTTGGGGAATGTAGTTATCTATTCATATATTTTGTCACTTATTGGCCTTCTCCAATGCAATTCCCCAAGATTTTCTATTAGGCAGGATATTATTACAAACATCCAAGGTTCAAATTTTCTTGCATCTCTGAAACTAGCTACTCTGCTCAACAAAGTTATCATATGGGTATGTGTAGGATCATGATGGGCCAAAAAGTGGCAATATGATGGGTATGTGGCTGATGACTATTTTTTTACCCAAAATGGATGAAACGAAAAGGGTTCTTAAAGGAGATTCTCAGCTTTCCACTAATATAAATTATGCTTTACTTTGAATTTAATAAGTAATTATTATTCATTTCCTATTCAAATTACGACTAAAGTCCTAATTGATAGGATGATTGAAAAACATCTATAGCTTTCAAACGGTATCACATTTTTTGAATCCAAAACATGCATCACATTCTATGCTTTACATACTATAGGATTAAAAAGAGAAAAAATTAATTTCATGAAGTTTTGACCAAGTTAAGGTGGTCAGACATACGAGTTTTTATATTTTTAAAAAAGTTGTAATAAAAATTCATAATTAATTATTTATTTGGAAAAAAATTACAAAAAAAATATGCATCACATCGGGCATGAGTCCTCTACTTATATCTAAAATATTATAAAAAATATTATCATTTTATTGTGGTTAGGGTGGTCAAACATACACCTACTTCTTATTTTTCCTAAATTTAAGTACCACTGCATTGAAATTTCAAATTTTCACCAAATAGATTTTTTTTTAAAACAAACCTAGTAGTTTAGAAACTACATTCAATTTTCTATAGATTCTATTCTTACATATTTTTGAAATAATATAGATAACTTATTCAAATTTTTATGTCAAGTTTCCTAACTCTGATTTTTTTGAATTTTTTGCCACTTAAGGGCCTATTTTTTCCATGATGATCCTGCACATACCCATATCTTGCATTTCTTGTTTAAACATAGACCTCTAGATTACCTTGGTCTATTGTGTAATGGGCTCTTGGCACCATTGGGTACTCATAATTTCTCTATTACGCTCTTCAACATTCTGATATGTCTTGTTTTTAGCCTTTATATCAACATTGAACATTTATGTGTAAATGGGGAGACCAAACGTGTATATGATTCCTTTCTATGATAAGTCTAAGTAATTTCTCCCTTATTTCTCAACTAGCCTCTTAGATGGGTTGTAGTAATTTATACATTGCATAACCAATTCAGAAGCCTCCATTGCTGGCGAAAACCCTCCTACAGGAAGTAACCCATTTTGTATAGTGTGTTCTGCAAATTTCATAATATGTGTCTTGTGTGCAAGTTAGGGTTAAATTTAACCAAAACTTACAGGTTATAAAATTTTCAATTCATTTTTTATTAAATTCAAGAAATTAGAGAATAATCATCTTAATTTCCAAATGGAAATACCATTGTCGAGATTTTTCGGCTTCAAAAACACTTAATAGTGTATTAGTTATTCAAACATACCTGGTTCTGGTTAATAATGGTGATATTTCATAATGCAACTTCAAAACCCTTGGTAGTTGTGTCTTGGTTTCTCAAAATTTACCTCTCCTCGCATGCCAATGTCATTTCGCTACTTCAATGTCCTTTTCCAATTTGCAATATGACGTGAAGTGGAGTGTTACAAAAGCAATTGCATGCTTGAGGTGGTGCCAAGTACATAGGTAGTTCACCACCTTCATTAATTACCTATTATTTCACATTAATTTCTTGAATAAAGGTGCAATCATTACGGATTATGGTTCAAATTATGAACACTTAGATTTCATCGCAGAATTGCCACTAGAGAAGAAAGATGATGCGATGATTCCTTGAAAGGAATATGTTATTAAAGATATGTGATCAATTGGTGATCACCAAGCTTGAGGATTTTTGATATTATCCTTAAAAAGAAACACCAGGATCTGGGAAACACCTTCTAAGCTTGAGAAAGAAAAAACTGGAACAAGAGAAAAGACTAGAAACCGAGTCCAAAAGATGGGTTAACAAAATTTCAAAATAGACTCCGGTTTCCAACTTCTGAATTTAAGAAAAGAAAAGGGAACAATAAAATACCAAGCTCCAGTAAAAATGAAACTATCAAGATTGACGACTCCGGTCAAATAAAGTACCAGGCAGAGCTAAAACCGTATGAAGATAAAAATTCCCTTGGTGCAAACACAAGACTCCGGAACTTTGGTTTCTGGTAAAATATTAAACTTTGTGAAAAGATCGAAACACCGAATTCGGGAAATAAAAGGATAAAGCAATAAAAAGGCCAAGTGAAATTGAAAGAGGATCAACAACCAACCGAGCATAATTTTAGTAGAATGATTTAAATTTATCCATTTGTAGTTCAACATCAACTGAGATTCGTGCTAATCAGAGTATAAAGAATTGAATAATTCTCTGACAATTTATAAATGGAAGACTATTTTCAGTCAGGGCATAGACTAGAGCTCTGGAGTTGATGTTCTATTGACTTGTAGACCTTCAAAGGTTGCTAATTACTGTAAAGTCAAATGACACAACACCTAAAAAAAGAAAAACAATAGCAACAAATGACTATCTACAAAAGAAAAAACTATTTACAAGAAAACTATTTACTTATGATTGGAAATAATACTTTAGGAACTGTGCATTGACAGGCAATGGGATATCTTCACCAGTCAAGGACTTCAACCTATAAGTGCTATCACCCAAGATTTTAGAAATTTGATATGGGTCTGTCCATAATTTTTCAAATTTACCATGTTCACCTTTACATTAATGAGCTTTATTCCAATACAGGACCAAATCAACTATTCTAAAAGTCTTTAATCTAGCTCTCTTATCAAACCATATTTTTACCACAAATTCATGCCTAGAAAAATGATCTATAGCTCGAGTTCATTTCTCATCTAAATGCATCAGTTATAGTAACCATGCTTCTATTTGATCATTTAATCCAATGCATTCTTGTGCAAACTGCCAAGTAGGGATTTTTAAATTTATTGGTAGTATAGGACCTACCCCATAGACTAAATGATAAGGATAATTCTTTAGTACATCTTTCATCCTAGTACGATCTACCCAAAGGGCGAATTTTAACAAAGAATGTCATTCTCTAGGAATCTTTTCAATCAATTTTCTAATTATATCCAATAGATTTTTATTTGATGATTCAGCTAATCCATTTCCCTATGGATAATAGTTAGATGAAAATTTTAGTGTTATGCCATATTCAAATGCCTAGTTAGAAAATTTCAATGAAGCAAAAGTAGGACCATTATCACATACCAATACGTATGGCATTCCAAACCTAGTGATGATATTCTCTTCCAAGAATTTGATGACCACATCCGTAGTGCATTGCTTACTGGGATACGCCTCTATCCATCTAGTACAATAGTTTGTAGTAATTAATATAAATCTATGGCCAGTAGAAGATGGAGGATTGATGGTTCCAATAAAGTCTAATCCCCATTATGAAAAGGGACGCATCTCCATCATCGGTTGTAGTGGCTGAGCATTGAACCTTCCTCTATCTGATGTGGTTTGACATGTATAACAGTGTTTGATATGTTTTTATGTATCTTTAAAATTTTTCGGCCAGTAGTAACCAGCTCTCAAATTGAGGTGTCCAATGGCTAGGGGTGCTCCATGTGCTGTTCCAAATTTATCATGTAGTTCTTGCAACAGTTTATCAGCTTTTGTTTTGTTTAAACATCTTAAATAAATTAATTCATGATTTCTTTTGAATAGAGCTCCTCCTTTGATTATGTAAGTCTATGATTTTATGTTGAGTGCTCTTCTTTGATTTCTCTGCATATGATTAGGGTAGGTATGGCTAACCAAATAGTGCCAGATGTATGAATACCAATCTTCTTGATCCTTTACATCCAAAGTGTATTGTTGACTCAAAATTTTTGGGTCTATTTCTGCAATAGATCTAACCAAAGCTTTTCCCTAGACTAAGCTCATGGGTATGATTTCTAAATCATATTCTTATAAAAAAATGACCCATTTGGCCCTCTTTTCTCTGAGCTCGCTTTGTGTTAACAACATTTTGACTGCCAAATTTGGAACAATAGCTTTGACTATACTTCTGAGGATGTAATGTCTAAACTTGCATACTGCTTTGACCAAAGCAAAGGCTTGTTTCTCAATGTCTATATATCTCAGCTCCGCTTCCTTAAACAGAGCACTCATAAAATCAATTGGATTTTCTTCTTTATTCTCGCCTTTCTATGTTAATATTGCTACACAAGTGTGACGAGAAGCAAAAGAGTAAATATAAAAAGGTTTGGCATAATTTGGACTTACCAATACTGGTGCTTCTATAATTGCAGTATTTATAGTCTCAAAGGTGATCTTAGCTTCATTCATCCACTCTATTTTGGCATCTTTTTTTAACATATCATTGAGTGGTTTCACTATTTCAGCGAATCCTGTAATAAACTTTTGAACAAAATTGATCTTACTGAAATACGACTTCAATTCTTTTCTGCTTCTCAAGGGCTATAGCTTGAGTAGTGCACTCACTCTGTCTGGGTCGATTGAAATACCTTGTTCAGAAATGATATGTCCCAGTAACCTACCTTCAGTTACCCCGAAAATACATTTTTTAAGATTTAATGAAACTCCATAAGTTTCACACTTTTGTAGTATCGCTCTGAGATCTCGAACATGATCTCTTTTGTCTTTAGAAAATACTATAAGGTCATCCATGTAAATAATGATGAATTTTCCTATTAGTTCTCACAAAGAATAGTCTGTGGCTCTCTGGAATGTAGCTCCAACATTTATTAATCTGAACGACATCCTTCTATAAGAAAAAGTTCCCCATTTCATGGTGAAAGTTGTTTTCATCTGATCTTCCCTTGCTACCATTACTTGGTTATATCTAGAAAATTTGTCCAAAAAGGACATCATTTGTGAACTGTTAACTATCTGTATCACTTCTTCAAGTGAGGGTAGTATATAATTTTCTTTTTCAGATGCCTCGTTGAGATTCCAAAAATCTACACACTGTTGTATATCTCCATTTTTCTTTCTTATAGGGACCAAATTCGCCAGCCAAGTAGAACGTCTGATAGGAAAACTTATCTTGGCTGATAAATTTTTTTGAACTTCCTTTTGAATTAAAGGCTCTAAGAGTGCATTTACAGGATGTTTCTGTTGGAAAGGCTTCGTATCAGGCTTCAAAGGTATAGTATGTGTACTGATGGAAGTGTCATAAGTCTTCAAGTCTTCATATGTCCATGCTATGTCTTTCGAGTAATCTTTAAGTTCCTAAGAAATGTTTCTCTTTTCTTCTTCAGTACAGACCTTCCTATGAACACATTCTTAGGATTTTCTTCAATATGAAAATTGTACAAATCAGATAGTCCTCCTTTACTTTGAGGCAAATCTTTCTATTTAACTATCTCTAGTCAATGTCGAACAATTGTTCTAACTCAATTATTCCTTTCAGAATGTTATTATCTTTGGCTTAAGTCAATTATTCATCTTGAACTTCACCGTCAGGGTGATCTATCTCTTCGATTATTTGTGCTTCAAAAATATGAGAATTAGTGATGAATTCCAATATGTGACAGTCATCTTCGAATACCTGCAAATTAGTGACATTATCGAGAACCGAAGGTAACTTTACTAGTTCAATTGTAAATATTTTTAGATCTGATGTCTCTAAAGGTTCTAAAGTACTGGCAGTAGTAGCCAAAGCATCAACTCTTTTATTAAATCTTCTAGGGATATGAGTAATGTTGAATGCGTCAAAATCTTTGATTAAACCCTATACTCAATGTCGATAATTGGATAATCTCTTGTAGTGGAAAATATATTTCTTTAAGACTTGTTTAACCACCAATTCTGAATCATCGAAAACTTTAAGGATTCTAACTTTCTTCTTGATTGCTAGGATCAAGCCATGTATAAGGGCTTCATATTCTGCCACATTGTTGTTGGAAAGTGACATTGCAATTATGCTTTGGTGTTGTCATTGATGGAAACCCTAGCCATTAATCAAATCTACATGGTATCATTCGCTCCTATAGGAAATCAGAGTAAGGTCAGTCTGGAAGAACATAGCATCTGATAGATTAGTGTTCAATGATACTCGTATAGATTTCTAGTTGTTACTTTGTGTTGTGGATCTCATGGGAGGTTCATTATTATATTTATTATGTTGTCCGGAAATCTCAGTACCTAGTACCAAGTCTTGTGCAAGTTTGGAGATCTAGTTGTTACTTCTCTGTTTATCAATATTTTGGGGCCGACTCAGTTGATAAAATGTGTTGTGGATGTTTAGGGAATGTTTGTTCGAATATTTTTGTGTTTGCTCATTATGTCTTGGGTCCAAGCTAAGGTGTAGCTGACCATTGTGGATATGCATTAAATTTTACTTATGATTTGAGCTGACAAGTTACAAATATTTCTAAGTTTTATTGGAGCTGACTTGTAGCGATTAAATCCTTAGTCGCAGATATATATAGATGATCGATTATATCATTTTGACTTGTGTATGTGGTGTGTCGATGTGTATTGTGAATACCAGAAGTGTGTTAGAGCAATTTATGCATATTTTCACTTGCACATAAAGATTTTGTCAAGTGAGTCAGAGCATAGCAGAGCAGAAGTTCAATATGAGTCAAAAGGATAGAAGATCGACATTAGAGCCTAATTGGAACTGTAATCAAGCATTTGTAGATGCTAATCTCTTAGTTTATTATCTTGGATTTAATCCAAATAATTGTAAGGAAGTGATCCTTCCTATTTTGAGCAGTGAGCTCTAAGAAGTGTGCCTGAATGCAAGTGCATTCCTATTTTTTAATCTTTCTTTTCAATATACTCAAAACTTATTGTGGATTGGCCATCCACTGTGGTTTTTCCCCTAATAGGGTTTCCACATAAAAAAATCCTTGTGTTATGGTGTTATGGTTGTTTGATTTCTATTTTTGCATATTAATTTTGGTTGAATGTTCTAAGTGGATTAAAGTTCAGAATAATAAAATTCATTTTTGCATAACACTGATTCACCCCCCCTCTCAGTGTTGCTTGTTTCCAACAATTGATATCAGAGAAAGTTCCTCGAAATACGTCTAACAGCTTGGGGAGATCTTGGAAAGTGATTTAAATGGATACAAGTAGTCTTCAACAACAACTTATGGTGGCCCTGGATGATCTTGCCCAGTCAAAATTTGAGAACTAGGAACTACAGGAAAATCTTGAGAACGCAAAAAATTCATCCAACCATTGAAAGACAAAATCAATGAATCAAGGGAGAAAAGAAAGGAATTGTGTGATCAACTCAAGCAGAAGAACAAAATCACGGATGATGAACAACTCAGTCATTCCTTAAAGGAGAAAATAGAAGAATGTGAAATTTTTTCCAAAGAAAATGTTGCCCTGAAGCGTGAGATGGAGTCCACCATGATGAGGATGACCAAGGAGATTGAAGATAGAAAGAAGAATGAAGAAAATATTTCTCAATCCTTGAAAGAAAAATATGAACGATGAATTGGAACAGTCTAAGAACAATGAGGAAGTGCTTGAAAAATAGCTTGATGATCTCAGAGATGAACTTACTACTACAAATGAGTACAAGGGAAAATTCAAATCTAGTTTAGCCAAGCTTGATGAATTGATTAAAGGTCAAAGGATTGGTGGTGACAAGCGAGGTCTTGGCTATGAGAAAGGTGAAAGTTCTAGATCTGGACAAAGGAACTCTAGACAAAGGAATTTCAAACAAGGAAGTTCTATCAAGGAAATTAGATGAATGGAGCCAGTAGAAATTTAGTAAGACAACCGAATGCTCAGAAATTCAATGTTTATTGTTTTTCCAACAACCAATTTGGTCATATGGCTTCTCAGTGTAGGAGTAGGATGAACACAAGTGGATCATCATTCTTAGGTTAGTGCTTTAATTGCTATAGGTATGGTCATAAATCAAATGAATGCATATTTGAGATGAACAACCTTAATATAAATGTAAGATGCTATGCATGCAATAGACTTTCTAGGACTATTGCTAACCAATGTAGATCAAGGAGATATTAGTGGAATAGTTGGTCTGATTAGAGAAATGTTGTGTGCTACAACTACAACAAATTTGGGTATAATGCTAGATTTTGTTGGAATAGAAGAGGTCTGGTAAGACAGAATACACTACAGGATGTCAAAGGAAAAGGGGAAGTTACTACATATGTGATCAGGAGGAAAATGTAGAAGAAATGGGTGAAAAAGGAACTCTCTATTGAAGAAAATATCCTTGCACTAGAACCTGCTTCTGGTAATTCTTCCAGGAATTAGTTTTAGGCCTTTGGCCTAGGGGGAGCTATCAAAAAAATCCTTTAACCCCTGTAGGAAAATTGATATTGGAACGTGGACCAGTCCAGTACGTGGACCAATGCTTTTCAGATGTAGTATAGAGGATCCACATAAGGTTTATCTATCTTTGTGCAAGAAATGGAGTAACCAGATGTATTAGGGTTAAGGAATTTTTTTTAACAAAAGGGTTAGTTGTGTGAGTGATAAAAAGCCACTTTTATCTAAATCATTTGTCACTTTTCATTTTGGAGAAAATCAGTTTGAAGAGCCATGGAGTGAACCTTGTTGAATTGTGAAGAAGATTCAAAATGCGAAGAAGAATCTGTGATCGAACCTCAATCCAGCGAAAAGGTATTTTTTGAAAAATCTATGAATTTCTGAATTTACAATCATGGCCACTCCATTGGTAGTAGAAGTCAAGGACATACCTCATCCTAAATTCAAATGGCATCCCTATGTCTACTAAAACTGAACCCTTAGGAGTGTTTTCATTTGTGTCGTACAAAGTTCTGCATATTGAGGATATTAGGGAATATATTTATGTGAACATTGAAGAGTTAGGCACCTTCCAAAGAATAAATCTTTATTCCCATCACATTATTGGAGAGGACTTTATTGTAAAACTAGAATTTCAAACCTTAGAAGAAAATAAGTTGGTGCAAGTTGCAAGATTTCCCATATTTGAGGAAAATCAATGGGTTAGATATATTTTGATCCTTGTTCATGATGAATTCATGTGGATAAATCTACCCTTCAAAATCACAAAGGAGGCTATATGTGCAATAATGGGTTTGAATTGCTCTAGAAAACTTCTAGTCTTGAAATATGTGAAGAATGCCAAAGTTACTAAGGCAACTGGTGCGCAATGGGATAGAAGGGAAATGACAATAGATGACATTGCTGAAGTGGATGTGAAATTTTCATCAATGGTCATTGGTTACAAGATATACCACTCCTACCAGGAAGATTTTGTATCTAGTACGACCATCTATGTAGCTTATGAAATGGTGAAGAAAAATGTAGAATATGACTTGTGCGAGCTACTCAGAAGTCAGTTGATGGAGAATTTGAGAAAAATCAAGAAAGACAAGAAGAATACTTTCAAATATGGTAATCTGCTATTGTGCTTATTTTTCTATTTCATGAATGAGGTTCTGGGCATTGGGAAAGTACATTGGAAAAGAGATGAGCCTATAGTTGTTCAGATAAGGAACAAGTTGTTTGGGATGGGTGATCATCAACTCAGAAATAGTACCCTTTGGGGTTACTTCAAAAAAATTTAGAATATGCTACATGCTAGGGAAATAATTCCCACTTCAATTGTGGAACAATACAAAGATACTATTTTCTTCATGGTAGATATTGACCAATGTCATATGGAAGCTGTTGATCCTAGAATAGTTTGGATCATTCCAATGGGTTATGAAGTAGAGGAAAACATTATGAAGATGTATGTTGAACACTTGCTAAACTCACCTCTAGATCAGGGAGAAGAGAGGTTTGGATCATATATAGAGAAGAGTATGCAAGTTCATGAGGAATTGAGAAAATCAATGATAGTCAAGAGAGTGAGAAAAGAGACATAAGTTTTTGCAGAAAGGATGGGATTACCTATAGAATCTTTGAAAGAAGCAAGAAGAAGGAGAGATGAGGTAGAAGCAGCAGAAGTGAAAGAAAAAATAGAGTCTACTAGTTCTAGTGCATCATCTGCTTGCACTAGATCTACAAGGAATTCCCCTGCAGCAAATCTAGCTCAAGACAAGCCTTTTGGTAAGAGAAAGAAGAATAAAAGTACAAGATAATACAAGCCTATTTCAGAAGATGAGGAAACAAAATCAAAAGAAGTCTTGAGAGAAGTAAAAGCTTCCAAAACTTAGGTTGTCGAGTTAAAATCTTCTAGAAAAGAAGAGAAGGCAAAGAAGGATAAAGTTGATAAACCTGGTATGCAAGTTGATGAATCTATGAATGCAGCTATCAAGGACGGTAATCTGCAGCCCCTCTATGAACTGTATGAAACCTTTGATGAATCTGGTCAAAGAATTTTAGAAGAAGCTACAATAAAACATATGAAATTTTTTAATAAAGTTCTTGTTGAGATTATGTCTGGCTTACCCCAGAATTTGTATGATATCTTGGAGTTAAGAAGATTAAGTGCTAGAACAGAAGAAGAGAATCTAAGGAAGAGAGTTCTTGGAGATTTGTGTCCTGAAATGTCAATTGAAGAGATGGATTCACTCCTTGAGAGAGATAAAAAGGAATTCAAGAGCAAGACAAGGGTGAATAAACTCATGATTGGTGAAACTGATGTTGTTGTTTGTGAAACAAAGGAAATTCTAGAAGAGTTTCTATCGAAAAATAAGATTAACTTAGAGGAAATGAATGCTGAGAATGTTTTGAGAAATGAGGAAGTGAATGAGGAGGTAAAAGTCAATGAAGAAGAGAATATGAATGAGGAGAATATGAATGTATATGATCCTCCCGAAGTTGAGGATATCTTGATTCCTCATAGTGTGGAAAATACAGAGACACCTATGGAAATTGAAGTTGCAAAGGTGGTATTAAATGAGGAGAAGGTGGTGCAAAGTGAAGAGGTGGAAATGCCTAAAATTAATCCGAAAATAATATTTGAAGTACCTAAAGTTGAAGGAGAAAATTTCAAGAAATTAGAGTGGAGGCAAGTGACACTGCCAAAGCAGTGAAGAGCTCTTTGGTGGAACAAAAGGAAGATTTTGATCCTGAATTGGATGAAAGTTCAATCAATCTATCTACTATGTCCCCAATTCAGATGATGAAAGTTGCATCTATTGTTGAAGCTAAGGCCTGTGAGAAGATTCTGAAGTCTCACATAGAGGACAGTGAATTGCATGTTGGAAAAACAAGGACAGACAACTAAGAGGGGGGGGCTGAATCAGTTGTTACATAAACTTAAACTTTTCTAACTTAACTTTAACTTAATCTCAGATCTGATGAATAAGCAATTAACCATAATCAATTAACACATCATAGAGACAAAGAACACCAATTTTTTTTATGTGGAAACCCTGTTAGGGGAAAAACCACGGTGGATGTTAGTCCACAAGATTATACTCTATTAAAAGTATAATGAAAAATAATAAGTGGAATGCACATGCATTCAGGCTCACTACCTAAAGCTCAATGCTCAATTACAAAGGGGCTCACTGCCCAAAAATACAGAATAGGATTTAAAATCCAAAGGGTATGAACTGAGAAAATAGCTTCTGAACAAGCCTAATTACAGTTCCAATTTAGCTCACAAAACTTTCTTCATACTTCGCACAATCCTATTCACACTCTGCTCTGCAATCGAATGATATTCACACATAGACACATAGGAATACACACATAGGATCACATTCAACAAACACAAATTACTACTTCCACCACACCTTGCACCACTTATATATCCGCTACATGAGATTTCATCATAACTTAGTCATCCAAGAAAAATAAAACATATTTGCAATGTTGGCCCAGATTTACAAATAATTTTTTTAATGTGAATCCAACAAAGTCAGCCACAACATAGTGGAGACCCAAATTAACATCTCCAACACAAAAATAATTTAATTAATTTCACCATGAAGATCCACAACACGCTACCACCAACATGTCGGCTAGGAATACGGAAAAATCAAACATTTACAAGAAAAGAACTTCAAGCATGAGCTCCCCGATTAATTTGGACATACCACAAAGATAGAGAATGATCTATAGACATCTAAGAACACCAAGAAACAATAGAGAAGCATCCACAATAACTAAGATTAAAAGAATCACATAATCTTCATTTTGGAACACTAATAGAGACCACAGAAATAGTGTCAGACCACAACACAATCAAAACTTCATGCGGACCTCTGAAACTTCTGGTAGATGATCTAGAAACATTTAACAATAAACCCTTTAATGTACATTAGCTAAACTACAACGTAGAGAACATGACGCCTTCATGACTTTCATTGAACCACTGGGAACCTGAAACACTTTCTCTTACAATTTTCTCAATATCCTTGACATATACAACAAATGATACACCAAATGCTAATAGTGTTGACATCAATGAAAACCACATATCAACAACACATCCACAACATCCAACAATCTCCCACTTTGGCATTGATGGCAACCCATGATGTGAAAAATACCATCAACCCAACACACTGCCTTCTTCTGTACTTCTCCCCTTCAAAGGATTTTTCACATTACTCTTCTCCCCCTTTGACATCAATGGAAAAGGTAACCATGACCTTTCCATTTACACACTTTGAGCCTCATATCTGCACATCTGACTACTCCCCCTGAGTAGCAGCCACATAAACATCAAACCAAATTATAATATAGCAATGAAGCTCATGAATTGATGCAAGAAAATGCATCTTTTAGTTCTTGTTAGGAGGGGTAATTACCCCTAGCATTCCTCTGAGATACTCAAAATTATTCTTTGACAAAGGCTTAGTAAATATATCTGCAATTTGTTCTTTGGTAGGCACATATTCCAGTCTGACTTCTTTCTCATTCACTTTCTCCCTCAAGAAATGAAACTTGATTGATATATGTTTAGTCTTAGAGTGTAGCACCAGATTCCTTGATATATTTATTGCACTTGAATTGTCACATTATATGGAAATAGGCTCTTCATATATCACCCTGATATCTCTTAGCATCTGTTTCATCCATATCTCTTGAGTACAATTATTGGCAGCATTAATGTATTCTACTTCAGCAGTAGATAGAGAAATTGAATTTTGCTTTTTACTTAACCAAGATACCAACTTCTTCCCTAGGAAGAAAGCATCGCCACTAGTACTTTTCCTATCATCTACATCACTAGCCCAATCCACATCAGTGTATGCACACAAAGTGAGATCATCATCCTTTGGATACCAAAGTCCAAAGTCAACTGTTCCTTTTAGATATCTGAAGATTCTCTTGACAACAGTCACATGTGATTCCTTTGGATCAATTTGAAATCTAGCAACCATACATACAACATTCACAATGTCTGGTCTAGTATGAGTCAAATAAAGCAATCCACCAATCATTGATCTATATCTAGCTTAATTTTCCTTTAGAGAATCATCATTCTGTTTCAACTTGCATCCGATCACCATGGGAGTAACAACAGGTTTGGAGTCATCCATTCCAAACTTCTTCATCAGTTCTTTCACATATTTGGACTAAGCTATGAAAATTCCCTTGTCTAATTGAGTAACTTGCAATCTCAAAACTAATTTCATTTGTCCAATCATCCTCATTTCAAATTCATCCTTCATCTCATCAGCAAACTTCATACATAGATTTTCATCTCCTCCAAAAATGATGTCATCAACAAAAACTTCTATGGTTAACTCCTTATCATTATCTAATTTGAAGTATAAGTTTCTATCAATAATACCTTTAGTGAATCTGAGCTTCATTAGGTATTTTTCCAATCTGGCATACCAGGCTCTAGGGGCTTGCTTAAGTCCATATAGAGCTTTCTTCAATCTGCAAACCATATCTTCCTTGTCTGTTAGTTGAAATCCATCTGGTTGTTCAATGTATACTTCTTCTAGTTCTCCATTCAGAAATGCCGACTTTACATCCATTTGATAGACTTTATAGTTCTTCTGTGCAACATAAGCAAGAAATAATCTCACAACTTCAATTCTAGCAACAGGGGCAAATGTTTCTTCAAAATCAACACCTTCCATTTGAGAGTACCCTTTACATACCAGTCTTGCTTTATTCTGGACAACTTCGCCTTGTTCATTCAACTTGTTTCTAAACACCCATTTAGTACCAATCACATTTTTGTCTTTGGGCCTAGTAACTAGTGTCCATGTGTCATTCTTTTCAATCTGTGTTAGCTCTTCCTACATAGCTTCCAACCAGTGTTCATCTTGACAGGCTTTAGTGACATTTTTAGGTTCAATCTTGGAAATCAAACAATATTCTTCTACAATTTTCCTTCTAGTTTGCACTCCTTTATTATTGTCTCCTATGATTTGACATTAAGAATGATTTAGCTTTACATACCTTGGAGTTTTGGGACTTTATTGGACTTCTGTGTCTTCTGATCTTTCTTCTACACTTGCACTTGTCTGTGCTTCCTGACTGACTTGATTTACTAGAACAAATTGAGGTTGCTTCATCAAAACATATAGAATAATCTAAACCAGATTTTGTGTCTGAGAATTCTTCCCTTGGATTGTAATGTCTTCATTTGAATCATAACTATAGCATTTGGATGATTTGACAAAGTCCTCATCAACTCTAACATTTGCACTCTCAACCATCTTTCTCAATCTTTTGTTATAGCACCCGGTAGGCCTTTCTCTTAGTAGAGTAACCTAGGAAAATCCCTTCACTTCTTGCATCGAACTTCCCAATATCATCATCTCTCTTGATATAGCATTTGCTTCCAAAGATCTTAAAATATTTAACAGTAGGCTTGTAACCAAACCATAACTCATAAGGGGTCTTACCAAAATTACCATTAACATTTACCCAGTTCAAAGTATACACAACAGTGCTTACTGCTTCACTCCAGTACATCTAAGACACATTTCCTTCCATCATCATTGTTCTAGTAGCATCCAAAATTGTTCTATTCTTTCTCTCTGCAACTCAATTTTGTTGAGGGCTTTGGGGAGTAGATAACTATCTTTTAATTCCATGCTCTTCATAATAAGAGTTGAACTCTTTGGAAGTGAACTCACCACCTCTGTCAGATCTCAGGCACTTGATTTTCAAACCTTTTTGATTCTCTACCATAGCCTTGAAACTTTTGAACTTTTCCAATGCTTCACATTTTTTTGTTAAGAAAGAAACCCAAATCATCCTAGAGTAATCATCAAAAACAAACATAAAGTACCTTTCTCCATGAATACTTCTAACTCTAGAGGGACCACATAGGTCAGTATGTAGCAGCTCCAACACATTATTTGAATGAAATTGTTTGCTCTGGAAAGAGACTCTAGTTTGTTTACCCATCTGACATTCCTTTCAGATTATATTAGTAGGCTTTACTTACCTAGGTGGGTATGTGTAGGATCATCATAGAAAAAACAGGCCCTTAAGTGGCAAAAAATTTAGAAAAATTAGAGTTATGCAACTTGACGTAAAAATTTGAATAAGTTATCTATATTATTTCAAAAATATGTAATAATAGAATTTGTAGAAAATTGAATTTAGTAAATTCTAAACTACTAGGTTTGTTTAAAAAAATAAAAATCTATTTGGTGAAAATTTGAAATTTCAATACAATAGTACTTAAATTTTAGGAAAAAATAAGTAGGCATCTGTCGACCACCTAACCATAATAAAATGATAATTATTTTTATAAGATTTTAGATATAAGTAGAGGACTCATGTCCTCATGTGATGCATATTTTTTCTAATTTTTTCCAAGTGAATAATTAATTATGAATTTTTTACAACTTTTTAAAATATAAAAACTCGTATGTCTGACCATCTTAACTTGGTCAAAACTTCATGAAATTTATTTTTTATTTTTTAATCCTATAGTATGAGTAGCATAGAATGTGATGCATATTTTGGATTCAAAAAATGTGATATCGTTTGAAAGCTATAAATTATTTTCAATCAGCCTATCAATTAGTACTTTAGTCGTAATTCAAATAGAAAATGAATAATAATTAATTATTAAATTCAAAGTAAAGCATAATTTATATTGGTGGAAAGATGAGAATCTCTTTAAATACCCTTTTCATTGCAACAATTTTGGGTAAAAAAAAATTCGTCAGCAACATACCCATCATATTGCCACTTTTTGGCCCATCATAATCCTGCACATACCCAGGTAGATCTCTTACTGTTTGAGTAGAACTTATCTTGATAATGTTGTCAAAATTTACATGACATAACCTCCTATGCTACAACCATCTTTCATCTACTTGAGCAATTAAACAACTCCCACTAGCAATATTCAGGTGAAAAATATTACCTTTTGTCTGTACACCTGTAGAAATCATATTCCCAAAACTTCCACGAATCTTGCATCTTCCTGGTTTGAACTAAAGATCATATCCTTTGTGTAGCATTTGACCAACACTCAACAAGTTGTTCTTCACACCTTCAACATAAAGAACATCATTAGTGTTACCCTCACCACCAAGGCAAATAGATCCTCTTCCACGAATCACACCAACATTGTTATCTCCAAATCTTACAACCCCACCATCATACTTCTCTAGACTCACAAACTTGCTTTTATCACTGGTCATATAATGTGAGCATCCACTATCAATGAACCACTCATCTTTTTCTTCAATTCGGGCTGTAAGAGATTTTTCATCTTTAGTGCATTCAGTAGCCATTAGATTATTTTCAATGGTAGCAATGAAAGCCCAAACATCTTCTTTTCCATTATCCTTATCAGACTCATCATCAGTCACTGCTTCTTCCACAAAGTAACATTTCTTTTGGAATATAGAATTTCTATGCTTAGATCTAGGAACTCTTTCAAGACATCTTGATACAAAATGACCTATTTTATTGCAAGAAAAACACTTTTTTTTTTTTAATTCAAGGGGTAAACGCTTTTGACCGGAGCTATGAACCAGAATATAACCATTCAACAATACTGTGCCAATGGGGTTTTGAACCTTGGTGGCAAGAACAACAATACCACCTTTAAACCAACACACCATGCCAATACCGATGCAAGAAAAACACTTAATAGGTAATACATCTTCATACTTACCTTTTCCTCTACCTTCTTGCTTTACAATCAGTGCTTCCAATTCTTCTACCTCTCTTTCTATGTCTTCTAGCTGTTTTAGTTCTTCATCATACTTGGATATCTTTTTGGAACTCTCTCTCAAACTATATCTTTTCCTGTTACTTCTAGATATAGTAGCTTTGAATGCAGATTAAGTCTTTGGTGTAGATTCACCAAATTCACTTATTTCAAAAGCAGCAAGCTTCCCGATCAGTGTGTCTCTTGTCATCTTGTTTACTAATTTGAACTCTCCAATAGCATGAACCTTCATCTTGTAGGAGGGAGGCAAGGATTTGAGTAGCTTAGCCACAAGTTCATCCTCATCCACAGAACCATCGGCACATGTAATACCCATCACTATTTCCTTTACTCTTTGCATAAAAGAAGTGATATTTTCATCTTCACTCATCTTTAAATTCTCATACTTACCTTTCAAGCTCTGTAGCTTCGCCATCTTCACCTATGAATCTCCTTCATACAAGGTTTCTAGCTTCATCCAAATCTCATGAGCTATCTACAGTACTACCACATTAGCCATCTCTGAGTGTCAGAGCACTCACCAAAGCTTCAATAGCCCTAATATTATTTTTAGCTTCTTTGATCTCATCAGCAGTGGAGGGACCATTCTAAGGAATAACATATGGATCTTTTGTAATCTTCTAGAAGGCTTCACTAATACATCTTAGATGACATTGCATTCTAACTTTCCATAGTGAGTAGTTAGTTCCATCAAATCTCAGACTATCCTTCTTGAATATTGCCATCCTGGATCACCTCAAGCTGTGAGAATTCTTCAGAGGAACTAGCTTTGATACCAATTGTTGGAAAAACAAGGACATACAACTAAAAGGGGGGGTGAATTAGTTGTCACAAAAACTTAAAATTTTCTAACTTAACTTTAACTTAATCTTAGATCTGATGAATAAGAAATTAACCATAAGCAATTAACACATCAGTGAGACAAAGAACACAAAGGTTTTTTATGTGGAAACCTTGCTAGGGGAAAAACCACAGTGGATGTTAGTCCACAAGATTATACTCTGTTAAAAGTATAATGAAAAATAATAAGTGGAATGCACATGCATTCAAGTTCACTACCTAGAGCTCACTGCTCAATTTCAAAGGGGCTCACTACCCAAAAATACAAAATAGGATTTAAAATCCAAAGGGTATGAACTGAGAAAATAGCTTTTGAACAAGCCTAATTACAGTTCCAATTAAGATCACAAAACTTTCTTCACACTTCACACAATACTCTTCACACTTTGCTCTACAATCGAATGATATTCGCACATACACACATAGGAGCACATTCAACACACATGAAGTACTACTTCCACCACACCTTGCACCACTTATATATCCGCTACTTGAGATTTCATCACAACTTAGTCGGCCAAGAAAAATAAAACATATTTGCAATGTTGGCCTAGATTTACAAATAATTTTTTTAATGTGAATCCACCAAAGTCGGCCACAACATAGTGGAGATCCAAATTAACATCTCCAACACAAAAATACTTTAATTAATTTCAGCACGAAGATCCACAACACGCTACCACCAACATGTCGGCCAGGAATATGGAAAAACCAAACATGCACAAGAAAAGATCTTCAACCATGAACTCTCTGATTAATGTGGACATACCACAAAGATAGAGAATGATTTAGAGACATTTAAGAACACCAAGAAACAATAGAGAATCATCCACAACAACTAAGATTAACAGAATCACACAATTTTCATTCTGGAACACTGACAAAGACCACATAAACACTATCAGACCACAAAAAAATCAAAACTTCACGTGGACCTCTAAAAAATTTGGAAGATGATCTAGAAACATTCAACAATAAACCCTTTAATCCACATCAGCTAAACTACAACGTAGAGAACATATGCCTTCATGACTTTCTCTTACAATTTTCTCAATATCCTCGACATATACATCAACTGATACACCAAATGCTAATAGTGTTGACATTAATAACAACCACATATCAACAACACATCCACAACATCCAACACTAATAAGCCTTGCATCTGGAGTCCTGCAGAAAATAATGCTTGCTCATGTCATGGACCCATCAGGTTTCTCTTTCGGTGAGCTAAAGAAGCTAATAAATGTTGTAAGTACTCAATTTGAGTCTCTTGAGAAATCTGCTAAGGATAAAGTGCGAAAGGAGTTTCATAGAAAAATACTTAGTCAATTGAAGGTAGTAATTGCAAAGGATAAGATTCTATTAGCTACTTGCATGAAGAGCATTCAAGGTTCTATATCTGAAGTTGGAAAAGCCTACAAATCCTGTTTGGTTTTGTCCAAGTTTACTAAAGGTAATGAGAAAAAGGTGAAGGATCTGGAAAATCAATTAGCTACCATTTCTACTAATTTTGATCCATTAGTCAGTGACGTAGTTTAGAAAGAAGGTCAAGTAATAGGTATACTTGACAAAATAAGATGCTTAAAGAGTGAAAATGACAAAATTGTTGAAAGAGTAAGTGAACTCAGAGGACAAATTTGTCTAAAAATTGAGACAATGATGAGTGCTTTGAAGGAAGTGAAAGCTACTGTAGCAATTAGTGACCCAGAGAATCTTGAAACTATAGAAGCTCAATCCTATTTAATGTGTGGACACATAATAGTTTTGGGAAGTCTCAAAAAGGTTTGTGATAAAAACTTAAGAGTATTGAAGCAAGATTTTGCAGATATTTTCAAACTTATGTAAGTTACAAGTTCATACCTGTACAGTTTTAGAATTTTGTTTCAATTTCCCCAGTTTTTTCCATTGATGTAAAAGGGGGAGAAGTGTACAGTGAAAAATGCACAGTCATCATAGGGGGAGTTGTTTTTCCAAGTTTGAACTTTCTTTTTGAAGTTTTGTAATGGCAGTGTAACTCATGTTGGTTTTGATCCGACACTTATTAATTTTTCACTAAGCGTTGCCATCAATGCCAAAGGGGGAGATTGTTGGAAAGAGACACTGTAGTTATACTTTGGTGTTGTCATTGATGGAAACCCTAGTCGGTAATCAGATCTGCATCGCATCATTTGCTCCTATTGGCAGTCAGAGTAAGGACAGTCTGGAAGAACAAAGCATATGAAAGAATGGTGTTCAATGATACTCATACAAATTTCTAGTTGTTACTTTGTGTTGTGGATCTCATGGGAGGTTCATTAGTGTATTTCTTGTGTTATCCAAAAATCTCAGTACCTAGTACCAAGTCTTGTGCAAGTTTGGAGATATGGTTGTTACTTCTCTGTTTATCAATATTTTAGGGCCAACTTAGTTGATAAAATGTGTTGCAGATGTTCAAGGAATGTTTGTTCGAATATTTTTGTGTTTCCTCGTTATGTCTTGGATCCAAGATAAGGTTTAGTCAACCGTTGTGGATACGCATTGAATTTTACTTATGATTTGAGCCGACAAGTTTCAAATATTTCTAAGTTTTATTGGAGTTGACTTGTAGCAATTAAATCCTTAGTAGTGGATATATAGATGATCAATTATATCATTTTGACATGTGTATGTGGTGTGTCAATGTGTATTACGAATACTAGAAGTGTTTTAGAGCGATTTTATGCATAGTTTCACTTGCACATAAATATTTTGTCAAGCGAGTCAGAGCAGAGTAGAGAAAAAGTTCAATATCAGTCAAAAGGACAGAAGATCGACATCAGAGCCTAATTGGAACTGTAATCAAGCATTTGTAGATGGTAATCTCTCAGTTCCTTATCTTGGATTTAATCCAAATCATTGTAAGGAGGCGAGACTTCCTATTTTGAGTAGTGAGCTCTATGTAGTGTGCCTGAATGCAAGTGCATTCCCATTTTGTAATCTTTATTTTGAGTATACTCAAAACTTATTGTGGATTGGCCATCCACCATGTTTTTTTCCCTAACATGGTTTCCACGTAAAAAATCCTTGTGTTGTGGTGTTATGGTTGTTTTCTTTCTATTTTTGTATATTACTTTTGGTTGAATGTTCTAAGTGGATTAAAGTTTAGAATAATAAAGTTAATTTTTGCAGAACACTGATTCACCCCCCCTCTCAGTGTTCCTTGTTTCCAATAGTTGTTAGTACATTGAAATTGTAATTGACATGCAACAAGAAAAGACTTACCTTGTGGGTCGATAAGTTCAACTCCAATTCCAATTCCTTGTTTTGATTTAGATATGTCAAATTTAAGAATCGAGGCTTGATCATCTGTAGCTAAAACTTTACCATTTTTTTATATCATTGAATAAATATTTTCAGTCTGTATGTCTCGATATTTGTCTTTATGTGTTTCTGATTCAATTCTTTCAACCTTTTCATGTTCTGGACAAACTGATTCCCAATTCTGTGAATTATCTCCAGACACATCATACAACTATTTTTCGAATGTGCAACATTATGCAACCTGCGACAATCCTACAACAACAAAAATTTTAGTGAAATTTTGATTTTACCGCTCTCTTGAGATTTTGCAATAATATTCTTCTAAAATTTATCATAAAGGCTATTTTATTCTTTAAAAGAATTAAAATTTTTAGATTCAATTAAAACATTTGTTCCAGGAGTCAGTTAATTAGATTTCTTAGCATCACAGGTGAAAACTTCTTCAAATTTTTCTCCTAGTTCTACATCGATGTATAGAACTTCATTTTTCTAATTATAATCTATAATCATGTATTTCATGTGTGATTCTCTTTCAATCCTAATTTGATTAGGAACTCCCTTCCAGGGAATTTCAAACAATGAGCCTTGAATTTGCACACGAATAGACTTATTTGATGAAATTGTTCCCACGAAGCTTAGGTGGGCAATGTATGGAATGGTTCTCTAGACTTCCACCAGGTATGAAATCTTTTGAAGAACTGGTCAATTAATTCATCACCCAATACTCCTACAACATCCAACATGAGATAACCATGAAAGACCTTTGCAATACAAAATAGAAAAAGGGTGAATCATACCTCATATTTTTACAAAGATGGAGAAGATTGTTTGCAAGATATGCTCATCCCATACCTGAAAAGGAAAAGATGGAAATATTCATTGACAATATAAATGATGAGATGAGCTATAGAATTGAATTTGAATGCCCACCTACCTTTGAGAAAATGATTGGAAATGGAATCAAAATTGAAGAAGCCTTGGTCAAAAGAGGAGTCTTAAAAATATATAATGAAGGAAATAACTCAGCAAATTCTTTCAATCATTATAACAGCCATGAGAAACCCAAGTTTTGGAAAAGAAACAAAAATGTTGGTAACAATGATGGTGCAGCTGAAACACAAAATGCAAAACCAATATTTAACTTGACAACAGCTGCCACTAAGACTAATCAAAATAATAACCAAAACACCAACCAAAACAACAATCAGAACAATACTGAATCTAAATCACCACCATATCAAGCACAATCAAATAAAAGAAGATTCACACCTTTGGGATAGTCATTGGAATCATCATTAAATGGGCTTCTTGAAGCCAAGGTTATAACATTACTAGAAGCAAGAGATTGGGAACTGAGAGTTAAACCATCATGGTGGAATCATGCTTACTATTGTGACTTTCATAGAAACAAGGGCCATTAGAAAAATGACTGTATGCAACTGAAACATTTGGTGCAAGATGATAGATAAAAAGGAAATATCAATAGAGGAAATTTAAACAAATGTTGATCATGGAGCTTATAAAAATCCTTTACCAAACTGTGAAAGAGGCAAATCCTCTTCTACAGACACAAAAGGGAAAAATGTGAATTATGTTTATGACACTACCATTCTTAACATTGTTGTAGTTGACAATCATAGTAATGCCACCAAAATACAGGATAAACAAGGCAACCCACCAGTACCAACTAATTCAGAAGTTCAGTGTCAATCCCAAGCCACGGTGAGACATTTGACTGCACCCTATTGTCTATCATTTTCTGAAAATGATGACGCATCACCCATCCATCCACATAATTCTCCCCTCCACATCGAGGTTTTAATCCATAAATCCTTGTTCAAACATGTTTTAATAGATGGAGGATTTGGTCTTTAGAAATATCTATACTTTAAAGCTTATCCAGGCATTGGTCTATTCAGAAGGTGCAATAGATTCTAGTAAACAAATTACCATGAAGGCATATGATGGAAAGGAATGATCATCTAAAGGATCTACTACTTTACCAATTAGAGTTGGCCCTATGGTGAGGGATGTGGTTTTCCAAGTCCTTGATATCCCTCTGCCCTATAATATCCTCCTTGAAAGACCTTGGATACATGAAATGCAAGCAGTGTCCTCTACATACCATCAATGTATCAAATTCCCAAATGATGGAGTTGAAATCACAATACAAGGGGATCCTAATCCTTTCATGTATTTCCATAATCTAAGCCCTAAAGCTGAAATTGCCATCCTTAGCAATTATGAAGCACCTCCTTCTCCAACATATGTTGATCATGAATCCTTGAAAGCATCTACTACAGTTACGACACTATCAAACTTCAAGGTCCAAATCCATGATCTGGGATGTGGAGAATACCATTTGGATAAGTTGATAGTAAAAGACACTACTACTACCGTCAAGAAGGGTCAAACTTCCAACAATGATTTCAAGATAGCTACAGAAGGAATACAAAAATATGACCATGCTTGGATTGAAATCTTTTGGGATCCTGATGATACACCTACCCTTTCCGTATCTAGCTCTACCCAAGCTTTTGAGACATCTATGATAACCCACTCTTTGACCATGACCCTATTGAGGATATCAAACCTCCATCCTTCCATCCCACCTTCCCTGGGCTAGGATATGAATCTCCTAATGTTCCCTCTACTAATCCATCTTTCCAAGTCACTAAGGATGTGCAAGCCCCCCTTGATGTTAACAGTGTACCAAAAAGGATAGTATTAAAGGCTCCATTGATGGCATCACCACTCCCATTTCACCCACATCCATCCACCATGTAGACATGGATCAACAAGAAACACCTAAAGAAAATATAAAGAAGGAAATTCAAGAATTAAAGGTAAAAATGCCTTTTCCAAATGGAGATCCAAAATCAAAAGAAAGCTTACAAAGAAAGAAACATCAAGAAAAGTCCCTTAGCCAAAATATAAAGCTATTTGACCAATCAAAAGTAAAAAAGGATCAAGAAAATTCCCTTAGCCAAAATGAAGAGCTATTGGATGAATCAAAAAGAAAAAATATCCAGACAAGTCCCCTAGCCAAATTAAAAAGCTATCAGATAAATCAAAAATAAAAGTCAAAAAGAAAAGCAAGGAAAAGTTGATCTCCAAACATGCCTCTCCCTCAAAAATCACTGGGGGAATCTATCAAAGAAGAAAATCGAAGAAAGAACTTGTTGATCTAAGGTATCCATCCATGTAACTTATACCACATATTTCATTCCACCCATCCATGTTCACCTACTCGTCATATTATTACACTTCAATTGATGATGTCTTTCAATGTGTCTTTGATGGCAAACCCTCCATGTACTATAACTCATCAGTTGCCCAAAATCATTTTTTTCTAAAGTCTGATGACCCACGTAGTGTGCACATTAGGGATCCTATCATAGCCTCTTTTATCTATCACATTTATCATCCTTCATACTTACCACTTGTACTCCTTATTCTGATTGGGTCCTTTTATCCAACACGGTCATTAACACAGGATCAGGGCACTATCATATCAGTCTATGGATTGGGAGCCTATCAATTGTCTACACCTGAAGGAGATTTGTTCAAATAACCCATCAACATCTTGCATCTCAAAAGATTCTATACATAGTTTATCCATTGCACAGTAAAAGTCCTAAAAAAATACAAAAAAAATGAGAAAATGGAAAATACAAAAAAAGTGAAAAATCAAAAAAATCAAAAAAATCATAAAATCTGAAAAAGTGCAATAAAAACAAGTAGTGAAAACCTAGAAACAGGCGCTATTTGTGATAGATTATCTTTTCCATCTATTTGAGCATGTGTCGACTATTCGCTTTTGCCATCATTCTTCCTGTCATCGAAGAAACCTCATGTACATATTCTGGCATCGCGGTCGTGTCTCACCCTAGATTGGGGGAAAAATCCTAAAACCACTGGGGGAAATAAAACTTGGAGCTTAAATCAATAGACAAACAACAGTATGACAATGTAGCAAACATAAATATCACAATGAAAAACTCAACATTGAACATGCACCAATCATCAAACATTTCAAAAACAAACATCCATATCAAATAGCTAAAATCAATTAATCAAAACAAATCTAAATGGATGATGTTCTTTTGAATCATGGTTTTATCACATTAGCATGAATTTTCAACTGTTGTGCTTTGATTTTTTGTCATCATTTCTTCGGAGTACCTCGAGGGTGTCTTGAACTAAAGGAGCTAAGATGGAGAATGATATTTTCTTTGTCTACTGTCTGTGAGTTAATCATTACTAGTGTGCAAATCATCGCGGGACATGCTCTACAAAGTATCACTAATGAAATTTTGAATTTTAATAGGAAAATGATTAACTCTTGTTTGTTTATGCAAGCAATTCTTAGGTCATCTCAGTTTAATTATACCTAGATGCTTGTGTTAACTTGCAATATCAAAAATCATGGAAGTAGTACTCAGGTCGTCATAGTCTAATTATACCATCGATGCTTGTACTCACTTTCAACATCTTAAAGGCTCAATGATGATAATAGCATGACAAATCGGCTGCTATGATGATGACATTTGCATATTTAGATCTGCATGGTTAAGTTAGATTGCATCCATGTTACTTTTGCATCTGTAGTATAGATTTTCCAAGGCTGACACAATTTTCAAAATGATGTTATCTCTATCACTAAAGGATTGAGTACATTTGACATTAACAAAAATGTACCATTCTCATGTAGTTGCATAATAATTTGCATATCATACATACATTATAAAGCATTATTATATCATTCACCCATCCATACATTACATCATAATATTTGCATTAGAAAAACACAACAAGAAGTGCATGGAATCTCACTTGCATAATCAAATTCATCCCATATAGTATATAAGTATCATATATTTGCACTAAGAAAATACAAAAAACATAAGGGGCATCACATTTCATTTGCATCCATCTCATATTATAAAACATCATTCATAAGAACATATAGAAACATAAATCATGCATCATCATTTAATCATATCATCTTTGCATCCATACATCAACCATAACATCATCATATTAAAACATCACATGGCATATATAACATAGAAATTAAATGTATCCATCATAGGCATCCATCATAAAAGCACATAAAAACATATAGATCGCTAATCATCGTTGCATATCATATCATATCAAAATAATAATGTCAAGTGTACAATGATGTCCAAACATGTAAAGAGATATAACATCAATATGGCAGTGAACCATCAATGTATCAACTAAATCAGTGTATACATCATGGCTAAAGTACATCAGAAAGACTCATCAAGGGCTTTGTGTTGTTGCCCCCAAACGGTGTTGGCCTTATGCATCCTGCGATGCCACCTAACGGTCCTACCCTTGGATCTCTGCGTGGTGGCTCGGTGACACCCCTGCTGATAGTCCTAAAATGAGTGCATGCACTGGTAGATTGAGCACAGCTAACCCGACACTCTGGAGGCACTACCTCATGATATCACCCTTGGTAGTACTCGACCTCCCTAGAAGAGTGCCACGCCTCTCTAAGGTAATCAGTTGTCGATGTACCCTCGAAAACTCTCTTTAGTCTCTTTGCCACACCCTCTGCCTGCTCACACCATTGTATAAGGGTATCTCTCTCGACTATAAGGGTAGCAATCTATGCTTGTGCTTGAGCCTGTGTCTGTGCCTATGCTTATGCTTGTGCCTATGTCTGTAGCTGACCCTTTATCTATGCTAGTTGTCCCTATAATTTCTGAACCTGGGTCTGTAAGGCAACAATCTACGCCTATTGTTGTTGAGAAGGCAACCAAATCTAAACATGCTACTGTGATGCAACCACCAAAGATTTCCTCTTCTGAGGCACTCTGAGATCTAGCACATGCAAACCACCCTCTCCACCTCCACCATCATCTCCATCTCTGCCACCATCTCCATCTCTGCCACCGTCGCCGCCTCCACCATCTCCATCCTCGTCTTTGTCATCACTACTCTCTCTCCTCCTCATCATCTCTCCACCCCTCCTCTATCTTGGTGTTGGCTCATCATCTAACAATGGTACCGACTCATCTAGAATAGATATCCATGGGAAGGGATGTGTGAAGAAGTACTGTGCATATTCCTCTGACACATGAGCCTCTATGACCTCTAGATGATAATCCCAAATGATTGCCTATAACCCCCAGTACTCCTCAATCATTGCATCATATGATAGGCAGGGTCCCCACTCTAGAATGTCTTGTTGTCACCATGCATAAAGTGCCACTCCCAAGGGCATGCCCTGTACTCTGCCATACTATCATAGCACTCTCTTTAGAAGGAATCTCTCTATCATGAAATGAGTCCTCCCAATCAAGTATCTCAATGAGAACCCATACAACATCTCAATATCATCCTTTGACCACTTCTCGTAGTCAAGATATGGCCTCCATGTCACTATCTCCAGGTCATCCAACACTTTCCTCCAGTACTCTAGCTTTCCCAACTTATGCTAGACAACTGGACCTATATACCCATGAACATAAGGCATCCCTACTAGACATTGTATATCTGCCACTGGACGGGTGACAACTATATGCTCCCACGTGCATATCTGTAATAGTGTCACTCCATCTTTCAAGCTAGCCCCTCTGAGATATACCTCTTGGTGATGATCATGGTATAAGTGTGCTAGCATGCAAGAGCCCTAAGCATATATGGTCCCCTATGTGATTATGCTCTCCAAAATCCAACCCCAACTAAATGAGAGTCCCTTTGACCTACAGTTGGGACATAGAAATCCTCTAATAAATCCAACAAGCACACATGGCAATGTTGCATATGCATCGACCATCTCTCGCCATGGAATCTCATAGCCACATATCTGGTCATCCTCAAAAAATATTTGAAGTGCATCAATCCCTCCCTACTTAGTCAAATCATACACAACCAACTCGCCAACGATGAGAATCCTCAAAATTCAGTAAACATCCTCTGGTGTCACTATCATCTCACCAATAGGTAAGTGGAAGGTGTTGTGGTCGTTGTGCCACCTCTCTTCCAAAGTGGTTAGAAGTCCCCTATTAATCCTATGTTGGGGCATGCCTATCAATGAAGTCAATCTGCATCGTCCAATCACATTTAGATCATCCTAATCCAAATCTGGAATCAAATACCAGGTCCTCGAGAATCACTCTTGAGACTGAAGGGTCCTCATTGGTTCCTATCATCATAACATATCACAAATCAACAATTTTATCAATCAATCAATCAATATCAATCAGCCTATCAATCTAATCATCTCTGATGAGATTTTGATTACATCTCATGAGCATCTTTCATTGATCCTCACCTATCATGAGGTCAATCATCATTATCCTATCATTGATCCTCACCTATCATGAGGTCAATCATTATTATTCTAATCATTGATCCTCACCTATCATGAGGTCAATCATCATCATCCTATCCTTGAATCTCACCTATCATGAGATCAATCATCACCTAATCTATAAACATCACCAAACATCATCAAATCAAAGGTTGACGTGATCAACAATCATCAAAATCAAGGAGTCTAATCTAAAGTTCATCATTCTAGCATAGATGCACTGAAATAGTGTTTCTATGTGCTAAAAAAATTGATGCGCTAGAAAATTTCATCAATGCACTAAAACAAGGTCTCACAGCGCTAAATCTCTCTAGGTGCTATCAAATTTCATCAATGCACTATTTACCTCTATCAATGTGCTAAATGACATAATGCACTGAAACTCTAACTAAATGTGCTAAATCTTGTTATCTATGCGCTAAAGAGCTAGTTTTGCTATTACATTCATCAGATGCGCTAAATCTAAGTATGCATGCGCTATTTTACTGTATTCGCTATAACTTTGAATAGATGCACTACAAAATTTAACCTATGTGCTAAAAAACCCTGTGTGCTAGAAGAGTGACCCGATGCACTACATTGGGTACCATATGCACTAAAATGCTAAAAGGAAAAATTTTAAACATGAAAAATGAGGGAAAAACTATTGGACTCAAGGAACATTGAGAGGGGGGGTGAATCAGTGTTCAACAATATTAAAATTTCATTCCAGATCTTAAACCATTTACAAAACTAAAGAAAAAGTAAAGATGCAAACATATGAAGGAAACAATCAAAATTCCATAACACCAATATTTTTATGTGGAGGTTAATTCGCAATTTATACTCTGTTAAAAGTATGAGAAAAAGGGAATGGACATGCATTCAGGCACACTGCCTAGAGCTCATTGCTCAAAAAGTTCACTTCTTATAGGAAGGCTCACTGCCTTACAAAATATTTAGATTACAACAAAAGGTTGAACTGAGAAGATAGAATTTGCAAATGCTTGAGTATAGTTTTGTTAAGCTCATAGATCAAATTCTGGACTTGCTACCTGATTCTGCACTTCACTCTGCTATGCCCTAATTCACTTTACAAAAATCCTCTTCTGCACAAGTAAAATTTGCTCAGCTGATCTTCTGATATTCACACACAAATCTTCTCTTCTCTTTTCACACTTAAGCCACCAAATGAATTAGCCGATCTCATATATATATCTGCTACCAAGATTTAGTTGCTCCAAGTCAGCTTCAACAAAATATGAAATATTCTCCAACGGTCGGCTCAAATCACAAATTATATTTAATGCGCACCCATCAAGTTGCGAAAACCATAGCTAGAACCCAAAACAAAATGGTCAAACAAAAAATTATTTAAACAATTATTCCTTATACATCTGCAACATACAACATACATCAAGTCAGCCTTTATGAACAAATAAATAGAAAATCATCCTATCGGATCTCCTAACTTCTACACCGATTAATGCGACATCATAAAACTTAGCAATAAGATAATATAGATGCTTAATCAACTTTCCCCATGATCCACAACTCAAAATGATGATCCGGTGAAGCATATAGATCAACATACTAACCAGATACCCTGTTCTTCATTCTTTCATCCGGTAACTCTGTTCTTTACTCTGTCTACCGTATGAACAAATCCTGATTTGTGGACCAGAAAAATGATTTAGGTTGCCATAAATGACAACACTAGAAGCCATATGCCAACAAAAAATCCATATGCCAACAATCTCCCCCTTTGGCATTGATGGCAACACTTGGTGAAAAATGACTAAGTGTCAGAACCAATATAATTACGTTGCCAAAATTCAAAATTTCAAAACATAACCCCCCCTTAGAATGATAAGGAATTTTTCACTGCACTCTCTCCCCCTTTGACATCAATGAAAAAAATATTTTTCACTGCACTCTCTCCCCTTTCAAAAATTGGATCAAAATTTGAAGAAATACAACTGCTGCTCGAGTCAGAAAATTATCTTATACTTATCTTTAATTTTTGGAAGAAACTTCTTCCATGCTTCCACTGTAATGCCGATGATTATGATCATGTTGTTGTTCTCAGATGTCCTGTTAATAATTTGAATGAGAGATTCTGGAATTGTGATTGCCTCTTCTAATTTCTCTCCTTTCCCCAGAACCTCAATTAGCTTCTCTAGCCTGCATTCAGTCATATCCTTTACTTTACAAAAGGTGTCCACAAGGCTGTTTCTAGTGAAATGAACTTTTGCATGCTCAAACTGCAACTCTTGAATTCTTTTCTTGACTGCACCATCTTGATCTTGAAACATGTTGTAATCCTGACCAATTTGTTCAACTTAGCTTCAATCTGCTCTAGCTTATCCTTGTATCTCCCAACTGCATGAGGCCGATGAAGACAATAGTTGTAGATGTTGTTTGCTATATTAATACATTTCCTCAACACATTCATTTTCCTTTTCAATTTGGTAAGAGATATCCTAAACTGCTCCTTCAGATGAAGAATTATTTCTCCCTCTTTTCTGTCCTTAGACTCAGAGACAATGGCACCCTTAATGCACTCAATCATCTATTCAGAAAACACATTCTGCAAACTCTCCAATCCAATGTTATTGTGTGCAAAATAAGTACTCAATGTGCTCTCAATCGGGTCCTGCTCATATGAGGGTCTCTCAGACCATGAGCCAACAATTTTTTGCATCCCATCTTTGTCTTGAACAAGCTGCAATATCTTTGCTTTGGATAAAACATCTTCTTCTTTGCTTCCTTCTGCCATTACTACATCCAGTTCTTCCCTTGGAGTGTACTCATCAAATTCCTCATCTGGTATGTCCACAATTACTTTTTCTTTACCTTTTCCTTCAATTGTTGGAGACTTGTGTGTAGGAGGAGTGTAAAAAAAAATCTTGTGTTATTTTCTTCTTCTTCTCCATTTCATCGGAAGAAGATCCAACTTCAAGTGCTTTTACTAGAATGGAAATGCTAATTGCTCCAAACTTCCCTATCAATTCCCTAAAGAAATTTGCATATTCTTGCTCACAATTTACAAGTATTAGAATGTTCAATTTTTTTTTGCAAACTGGCTCATTCTCTTTCCATACAACATTATAGATTTGTGGCAAGAAATTCAAAAAATACATCACAAGACATATGACCAAGGTACAAAACCTGAAGGGGTAATCTGCCTCCTTTTTCAGTTGCACATTTTCCATCAATTCATCTTTTAGCAATCTGCACAGGTCAAAATCTTCATCGTCCATTACCATTTTATGAGAGATATAAACTGTGCTTGCCGAGGTTGTGCCTTCTCTATTTTTGAAAAAGATTTTATATGAAATTTCATGCGCAATGTACCTTGTTATCGGATCTTTGATCGTCAAAATTATCAAAGCCCTCTGATCTCCAGTTACTCTGGTTAGGGTTTCGACTTCCTTGTTCCAATTCGACTTCTTTTTCAGAATATCCCTAACATTGCACAAACTAGTTAGATTCCTGATCACTTCTTTCGAAATGTGATAGGCTTTATCTAGAGTCAGAATGCCATCATTAAATCTGTCCAGGATAAACCTAACAACTTTTGTGATGACAAAATAAGGAAATTCACTCCAAATGTCCAAACTTTTGTGTTTCACACCTTCAAGCCATTTCAATTCATCGACCAACAACATATTTCTCACATCCCTAATCTTCTCACTACTATATTCATCTAAATTCACCATTCCTTTGATTTGCTTCATTTTCTTTTCCGTACCGAACAAGTTTCTACCGAGCACCAAATTAAGTGAGAATTTTGCAAACAACTGAAATACCTGATGAATTCATCACCGAATTGACCTTATTCCTTTGAAATTATGTTGTAGAGGCTCTCCTTCTATTCTTCTTCAATGCAAGGTGACAAATGAGGGTTCGAAATACCCTTATATAAATTTGCACCTAACCCTTTTATTGCATTAATTTTTTTTCCCTAGGAGTTCCAGATACTCTACTTCCTTAGATAGCAAAAGAAGAATTCATTCACGGACCTTCTACTCCTCAAAATTCTGCACAAGTGATCACAGATACATTTGCAAACTATTAGCACAACTCCTAATGATTTCCTGCATTCTGGTGTCAACTATCGATAGGGGGAGAAAGCATTTTCTTGAAAAGCTCCCCATAGGCCAATGGCCTAAGATCAATTTCTGGAAGAATTACAAGAAGTTGCTTCTAGTGCAGGCTTATTTCCTTCATCAGATTCACTCCTCCTTACCCATGTTTTCTTCATCTGATCTCTTATTTCTTCCACAACCACTTTCCCTTTCCCCTTCATCTTTCTGTGAAAATTTTCCTTTGTATACCAGACCTCTTCTATCTGCATTTATGTTCCTGCAGAATCTTGCAATGTGGCCAAATATGTTGCAATTGTAACACACAAGATTTATTTTTTTAGACCATTCATTCCATTGATTTCCTCTTGATATGCATTGATTAGCAATATGCCCAAATCTTCCACAGGTGTAGCATTTAACATTCCTTACACTGACAAACATACTTTTTCCTTCAATTGACTTATGACCAAACTTGTTGCAACTAAAACATTGACTAGAAAATGATGGACTACTTGAATTTGTTTTACTTCTACATTGAGAAGCCATATGACCAAATTTGTTACAAGCAAAACAATGACCATTAAACTTTTGAGCATTGGTTTGTCTTACCAGATACCTTCTACCTCTGTTCATCTCATTTCTTTGTTTGGAATCCTTATGTTAAGATCCAGAGCTCTCTCCCTTATCATATCCAAGACCTCGCTTGTCATTTGCATTCTTCTATCCTTTAGTCAGCTCATCAAACTTATCAGAACTGATCCTGAACTTCTCCTTGTATTCATTTACAGTAGTGAGTTCATCTCTGACAATAAATGTTTTTCTTCCAAGCTCTTGTTCATTATTTTTGGATTGTTATAGTTTAATCTCTAGTTGAATGAATCCACTATTAACTCTGTTGCATTCTTCAGATCTTTCCTTTAAGGACTAGGCTAGATTCTCTTCATTTTTCTTCCTTTCTTCAATCTCCTTAGTCATCTTCATAGCCATAGATTCCATCTCAAGCTTCAGAGTAGCATTGTCTCTAGCAAGCTTTTCACATTCTTTAGTTATCTCTTTTAGGGTCTATTCAGATGAACAACTTCCAAGCATTTACTTTCTTTTTGCTTCAGTTGATCACATAGTTCCTTCCTCTTTTCTCTTGACTCATTGATTTTATCCTTCAAGGATTGAATGAATTTTTCAGCATCCTAAAGATTTGTTTTTAATTCCATGACTTCTACTTTAGATTGATCAAGATCATCAAGTGCCACCAAAAGCTGTTGTTGAAGACCACTAGAGTCCATTACATTCCAAGATCCACCTCAAGCTATTAAAATTCTACAAAGGAACCTTGCTCTCATACCAATTGTTGGACTCAAGGAACATTGAGAGGGGGGTGAATTAGTGTTCAACAATATTAAAATTTCATTTCAGATCTTAAACCATTTACAACACTAAAGAAAAAGTAAAGATGCAAGCACATGAAGGAAACAATCAAAATTCTATAACACCAAGATTTTTACATGGAAACCCTTGTTAGGGGAAAAACCATGGTGGAGGTTAATCCACAATTTATACTCTGTTAAAATTATGAGAAAAAGGGAATGTACATGCATTTAGGCACACTGCCTAGAGCTCACTACTCAAAAATCTCACTACTTGCAGGAAGGATCACTTCCTTACAAAATGTTTGGATTACAACAAAAGGTTGAATTGAGAAGATAACATCTGCAAATTCCTTAGTAGAGTTCTGTTAAGCTCATAAATCATATTATGGACTTGCTTCTTGATTCTGCATTTCACTCTGCTCTACCCTAATTCACTTCACAAAAATCCTCTTCTGCACAAGTAAAATTCACTCAACTGATCTTCTGATATTCGCACACACAATTTCTCTACTCTTTTCACACTTACACCACCAAATGAATTAGCCGATATCATATATATATCCACTACCAAGATTTAGTTGTTCAAAGTCAGCTTCAACAAAATATGAAATATTCTCCAATGGTCGGCTCAAATCACAAATTATATTTAATGCACACCCATCCAAGCCGGCCAAACCATAGCTAGGACTCAAAACAAAATGCTTGAACATATAAATATTTAAACAATTACTCCTTATACATCCACAACATGCAACATACATCAAGTCATCCTTTATGAACAAATAAACAGAAAATCATCCTGCCAGATCTCCTAACTTATACACCGATTAATGCAACATTAGAAAACTTAGAAATAAGATAATATAGATGCTTAATCAACTTTCCCCGAGATCCACAACTCAAAATGATGATCCAGTGAAGCATAAAAATCAACATACTAACTTGATACTTTGTTCTTCATTCTTTCATTTGGTAATACTTTGTTCTTTACTCTGCCTACCGATAAGAACGAATCTTGATCTACGGACCAGAAAAATGACTTAGGTTGCCATCAATGACAACACTAGAATTGATATGCTAACAAACAAGCCATATGCCAACAAAAACATCATTCAAAAATTATGAGGAGGTTTCTCAGGGTACGTACCAGAGGTCCATACGTGGCTGGGCGGTTGTGATGTCGTACACGCTTGAATCGGTGGGTCTGGATTGGAATCACCATCTTGCCAAAAGTTGCTCAACTCACTCAATCAATCCAAGTTTTCAAAATGCAAAGACACAAATGAGTTTAAATCACATTGTTTTAACCTTTTAAAGGGTGATTAAATGGTATTTTTAATAGGATTGATTTATTTTATTTTTTCAAAGGGGCTTAATTAATCAATTCATCACCTGGCATGTTCATCATCATTTTTCGGGAGATAAATCGTCAGTGTCATAAAATTTGAAAATCATCATCAAATCATTTGAAATTCATAAAAAATTTCAAAAAATCCTAAAAATTCAAAAAATCATCGATTTATCTCCAGAGGGGGCATATATCCATCATAATTCAAAATTCAGCGTCTAGGGCATATGAAAAAAAAAATTCAACATCATCAACAAATTTTTCTTTGAAGCAATGAGTAAACACATCACTTCAAAGAAAGGAAAAATGTATACTCCTAAAATCAATCAAGATAATCAATTAATTAAATATAAGGTATTTAATTAATAAACTTCTTATTTTGTCTACTTCTAAATAAATTCTAAATTTATTTATGTAGTTCACACTTTTTAATTCTTCTAATCTTAAATCATATTCTTCTAATCTTAATTAAATAAACAAATTCCAATAGTTTGTTTTATTTAATTAATATCTCCTTACTAAATTTGAATAATTTCAAATTTAAATTTGGTCATATGTCTACAACTTTTCCTCTTGCCACATCATCAAGTGTCTCATGAATTTAAATATTTAAATTGAAATTATCCTCAACAAATTTTGAAACAACCTTGGACACTTGGCTCTTCCATTTCATTTATTCTTCTAAACACTTGGAAAAGTGTTCTATTAAAGGGAACCATCTCCATTATTCCCTCTAACTTCTTCATTCTCCACCGTTCATCTCTCTAGCTAAAATCTTGACCGTTGGTTGTTGCCACATTAGAATATGCCTTGAAAATCTTATAAATACAACCTCATTCTCTAGCATTTGATATCCCATCTTTGAGAAAACTTACTCTATAGAAATTACATGAGAACATTTAGTGTTTGAGCATTAGAGCATTAGAGCAATTAGTAATTAGCAATTAGAAGCATTTAGTTTAGCATAATCATGGCTTAGTTATTAGCTTCATTTCAATTATCATATTAGTTTTCATACAACATTTTGCATCATAGTATTTAGTATCATTTCTTCATCACAACACCATTATCATTTACAACATATCATATAGTTATCAATCATCATGTAGGAATAGATTTAATGCATTTCCAACATCTTGTTCCTCAAGTTGTCATTCTAACAGTCATAGTGCATGCACAAATCTAAAAGCCATTATGATTTAATGAATCCCTGGAGATAGGAGACAATGGGATGATTTTAGGGAATTTGTTGTGTTTCAATCCAATTATTTTTGTGATTCAATTCTCTAATATAATACGTTTCATTGATTGTGTGGTTTTATTACTTGTTTACTCACATTACACAATTCACACAATGCAATTATTAGTCTAATTTATTCTCATACACTTAAGCTAAACTTAAGAGTGTTTTTTATATTAACTAGAGAGCTTTTAGTAGATCATTATGTCTCATTGCATGATATGTTAACACTTGTCATTATCTAATCTCTTTATCATTTAGGGTTGATCCTATATAGCACTCAACCCTGATTTGTATTATCTCTTTGAACTCTAAACACTTGAACTCTCAACCTTTGAGGATTCTTATTTTCCTTGAAGATTCTTTAGGTTCATTCTGTAGCCTTTTTGGTTGAGGATATTGCATATTATTTTTTGCACTCTCTTGCATGGAAGGTTTCTTTGTTCATTGTTTGATTTTGTGGCTAGTGTTTTTCACAATTCTAATATTTTGGGCACTAGATTTGGGCTAAATCCAATCCCAAACCTTTTAGGTATAATAGTAGGCAAGCTCCAAAGCCAATTCCTTTGGGAATCAAAGTTGGGTCAACTTTGACATCAGCTCTTTAAAGCATCTGAGCATGTAATGGTGATTTTGTTGTGTGTGTGTGTGTCATTGTGATTTAGACTATATTAATTGTGGATGTTAGTGTGTAGGTGGCATTGCAATGTTTATCTTTTTTTAGTAATATTCTATAAAAAAACATTGTTTCTTGACAAATGCTCTCGGTGTTCAATTTGAAACATCACATAAAATCAACCATATATAAACAAATATCAAAGTATTTGAAAATAGTCAAATGCATAAGATTAATTTATTAAAAAATTAAAAATTAAAAAAAATAAAATTCATATAAGTTATAATCACTGCAAATTGAAATTAAAATACATGAAATTAAATTTATAAATAAGAATTGAAAATATTTTTTAAATAATATTCTTTAATAAAATTCTTTCATATCTTTCAGTTATTAAAATAAACTAAAATAATATCTTTAATACACAACTTCAAACAAATAAATTAAAGCCTTTCCCAATCCAAAACTAATTAAAAACATAAATACATCATTACTTCAAATCATCACTTTTTCATGTCAATGTTGAGAACAACCCACAAACATATCTAATTACTAACTATGGAAAGAAGAGCCCAATTTTCAGCCTTGAAGCATCAACTAGAATGGAATCAAACTATTGTCTTAAAGGTATCAATAAAATCACCCTTTATTAAATGTTTAAACTATATTCAATTCCCAACTCCATCACGAAAAGATAGAAATATGACCTGTATTGCAAAACATAATATTTGAAAATCTCTGAAGATCAAACTTGCATTTTGAGGAAGAAAAACCCCAGTGAAATCACAGCTTGTTACAGATAACGAGGACTACCAAATATCTCTCCAAATTTTGCACTTAAAGAAAAGATAATGTCTCTAAAATGGGAACGTGGAACTTTAATGAAGTACATTGCGCATATATTGTATCCATTCACGTCTCCTCTCGGAATCAAACTGGAATGATCTGTAAAGACATTGAGCATAAACATGGCATCCTAATGCCAAACCGAGAGAAGAAAACCTGGGATTTTCCCACATAATGCAAACAAAATGACGAGGAAAGAAGAAAGGCTGATCTGCGACATGACCATTAAAACAAACGACGTAAAAGCGAACGTTTCTTTCATCCGGATTCTCCAGACTTTTCATGCCGTTTTCCCTTATTTTTCTTAGGGTTTTATTAATAACTGATTTTCCTGGAGAGTCGGCACTTGTGGCTGCATCAATGGCTTCTTTGTCAATGCTCACCCACCAGTAGTAAGTGCGCAGCAAATGTTGTAAGCTATTCCCAGCGTTTGTTTGAGTTTGGATTGCGTGAAGATGAAAGAAATATGACCACAAGTCAGGCAGCCCAAAACCATCGACTTGCTGATCGTCAATGAGCTCCCATGGGAAACAAAGTTTCTTTAAACGGCTGACTGGCGCCGCCATGGTCACCTCACCTCACTGCTTTAGCGTACTCAAAGATGGGAGATGAAACGAAATGAGGTTCAGGACTCCTTTGCTTGAGCTTCTATTTATACACCCAATGTTTTAATAGGGAACAGAAGCTGAACCGTCCATGGTATATCTAACGAAAAGCACAAGTAAACAATTTTTTTCAGCAATGGCGTGGTTAGCAGCCAAGCGGAATGATATTGTTTTTCGAACTATCCCCTAATTTTTAGTTTTTAAGTTAGTTCTATTCATGTTACTAATATTTAGAGAAAAAAATTAATATGTGACTTTAAGGATAGGGGAAACGTACTAGTAGCAACCAGGGCTAATTTCGTGCATTCGTACAGAGTGTAAAATAAGTCCGATTTCAATTTTTTTTTGGTGGGCTTCTTCGTAAGCGAGTTAGGACCTTAAAAAGAAAATTTTGGCTTCTAGGTATTTAAAACGCGCCTTGTGGAACCCGTAAAGCGAAAGGTGCTCAAAAAGGGTGTTTTTAAACCTCTGTCCCCTACATCTTTAAACGGTTATTGGGGTCAGGTGAGAGTAAACAGCAATTGGATCATGGTCGGCAATTGGGTCTTTTCCCCTAGATAAACAATAGTAGAAGTGAAGGACACAATTTGCTGAATCTGTTTGTTTTATGTTTTGATCTACGGTTTGATCGTAAATGTATTGACTAGAGTGTAAGGTGATATTTTTTTTTAATGAAAATTGATAAATAATTTTATCCTAACCTATTTCCATTATCATCAATAGGATCTAGATCTAATATTCATATTTAATTATTCTTTACCTTAATTTACATCAATGGCCACATACTTGATATAGGTCAATTCTCTAGTCATAGATTTGAACTCCAAACCTTTTATTCAAATTTCTTAATTTGAATGAACATGTTTTCCTCTCTTACTATCCACTCTAAGATGACTAAAGCACAACTTAATTAAAATTAGAAACTAGGGTGGCGTATTTAGAGACTACCCCTAATTAAAATTAATCATCTAGGAGTAATCAAAGAGCACATCTATGAATTTGATAAAAAATAATTTACATCAACATTACATCATTATCCTACAACCATATTACATTCTTTCTTGTTGTTCTAAGCCTTAATTCATCATTATTAAATTAGTTCAATGAGGGGTTTGAATGAGGAGAACATGAACCTTGCAATTTACTAGATTTATCAAAGTCATTTATAATACCACATATATTTACATAAATTTAGATACAAAAAATAAAGATGAACAAGTTGAAGATTGTGGAGTTTTCCCATATTAGATATGTAGTTATAGGTTTAGATAATATTGACGCCATTTATGGTTTATCCCCTTCTCTAGCTTCTAGTTTCATTTTAAAACATTTCAATGCAAGCAATCTTAGTAATTTGGAACTAGGAATTTTATATGTGCTACAAATGTATTTGATGGGGCTCAATCTTTGTCTTATGTAATATCTGTATCTCCCCATTTGTCCCTATTCCTTGGTTGAGTTTCTTATCTATTATAGGTTAGTGCATATTTCATGAGTGCTCAAGCCTTTTTTAGTTATTCATGTACTATAAATTTATGTTGTAAAGGTGGTTTGTTGCTATTGGTCAATTATAGTGTAAGTGATTTTCTTGAGTTTAGATAGTAGCCAATTATTAGATTTTCCATTTTTGCACACTTACTACATATGTTTGTACATATTTTCCATTTGGTATATGTTTGTGCATATCTAGACCATTAGTCTGGATAACTCAATAATGATGATGTAACTCATTCAAATTTGGTGTTATAAGTGCTCATTGTTGCTCCTAGGTCCCACGAGTTTTCAAATCATTCTTATAGAATGAATGCATGATATTGGATATTTATTAAAAAATCCAAGTTCGTTTATGGTGGAGGATTTCATTAGCCAAATAAATTTAGTGGAATTTCTCTATCAAGTGCAATAAATGTGGAAGTAAAGATTTGGTCATGGCATTTGCACCACGTATTTGATTCCAACTAGTTATGGCTAAAGGGTTAAATATAGGAGGGGTTCTAAGAGTTATTTAATGATCCTTTCTTATATGGCCCTTAGAGTTTCCAAGGTTGCTTCTCTCATACTCTTTAGGTTCCAAGGACCATTAGATGAAAAAGTGACTAATAATCCTTGGGATTTTGATGAGCTCAAAAGCAATATAGCCTAATAGAGCTTTGACATTCATCAATTATTTCTAAGTCACTAGGCAATATGCTTTTCTCTTTTGTTTTTGTGTGCACACAAATAAATTGCATCAACATAATGTTCTCATCTATGCAAGGCATAGTGGTGTGGCCATGTGAGATCTATATATTCACCAAGTGTTTATTTTCTTTCTGAGCCATGTTATTAGGGAGTGACATGGAAGATCTAATGGCTCTTGAAACTATAAAATAAAAGAATAAAATGTTATAATTTTTTTCTAAGAATCCTTTGATCTTTTCAATTGATGATGCTCAATAATAAAAGGAAATTATTTTAAGAGAAACTTATTGGCTAAAATATTTATGTTTTAGAAATTACGTGTTCCCATGAAAAAAGGTGTTTAATATTCTGGCATGTAGGTAGAAGGAGATATGTGGTAGTACACATTGTAATTGTAAATTAGATTTATTATTCTAAAATACTAACATAAAAAAATGTCAAGGCGATGGAAAGACAATAGGTGAATGAGGAGAGGCCATGCATCTTTCAAAGAAATATTATTGTTGGGGCTAGTGTGTCTATTTAGTAGTGTTGCTTTGATTTTTGAGTCTTAGTTCTCAAAGAAATTATTTAGGTATTGTCATTGCTATTATCTACTTAAAGTCCCCACCTATAAATTATCCTTAAAGTTTCAGATGGATTTTTTGGTTCATGCAAAACTTCATAGAATCTCATTGGCTTTCGATGAGGTTAGTCAAACCATCTCAAGAGCTGAATTAGTTTTTGAAACCTTAGTCAAGTAAGTGAAATAATTGTTTTTGTTGCATATATAAGGTTTTTAGTATATTTTCTCTTGAGTTCATACTCTTGGCGTGAATATGTTGGAATCCATAAAGGTTCTCAAAACCTTTTTGGGAGTAAACAAGGTTCCTAGAATCAAGTGCAACTTTGAAAAAGGCTTGTTGGCTAACAAAATTTCAAAGATTTTAAAGAAGAGAGAATGAATACAAGTGGTTTGAATTGATGGGATACAAAAGGGAATGAAAACATGTTTCAACATCCAAAGAAGTTCTTGAACCTATTTCAGAAGTTGATAATGTTCTAAAAACCTTGTCGATTACCAAAAAGGTTCTTATAACTAGTTCCAATTTCAAAAAGTGGCTTGTGTGAGTGAAATGGTAAAATTATTGAAATTATTAAGAATTAAAATATCATTTCAAAGAAATAGGTGGTTTTGAGTACTATGCAAGAAGCTTCCATGGTTATGAAAACCATTTAAACTTTCGATGGAGAGAAATTCGAGAAAGAAAGAGCATGTCAAAAAGAAGTGAATGCTAGCATACACCAACATTTAAGGTACAATTAATATAAATCCAAAGCATGAGAACATCAATTTATTTCCTATTAATTAGGATTTCTTTACCCAATCAAGTTTATTTTGGAGGCAACTTCTAAAACAAGGTGAGTGGAGAATATAAAGGAAAGCATGACTGAGGAGCATTTTTAGAAAAAATCTACATCTTCTACGAGATAAATCTTTTGTTTGGAGTTAAAGGTACACAATTTTTTCACTAGAATTCTATGTAAATGAAATTTCATGTCAAGAAAAGGGATTTCTTGAATATTTGTGGGATATGTAGTTGCCTATATATACCTCTAGATATAATTACTTGTGCATTTAGTGGATTGATTCAATTCATCGACAACCTCATTTTAGACAAAATAAAATATAAATACCTAAGATACAAACATCTCTCTCAATTGAAGAGTTCATTACTTGAAATTGGAGATACTAAGCTAGGGATTGTTGACCTAAAGGACTTTTTGGAAAGAATGAATGAAGAAAATAGGCCACCTATTACCCATAGACTAGTTGAAAGTGGACTTTTGTGGGCTTCTAGTTCATGTGTCATCATCCAATGGCTAAATTTAGTAATAGAATGCATAAACCATTACAATCCTAAGACTAGGAAAGTGAAGACTTGATATAAAAGGGTAGTACTTGATAAAGATACTTTACATTCACTACTGAAACTGCCTTAGAGGACTGAATATGCATTCATTTAAATGTCATCATTTCATACCTACATTTCATGGAAAATAAAAGATGATACCTAAAAACAATAGTGAAATAATGGGTGACAATTACGAAGAAAATAAAATGACAATTTCCCAAAAATTTATATAGGTCCTATTTTATGAATGAAATAGGTGAAATCATTGTGTTATTGCATATGTTTATTGGCATTGAATCTGTGAATAATTATGAGGTATGGATATAATTTTTCATTTTTATCATTTTTCATGGGGAAAAATATATTAATTGGATTGAGATCATCATTGATCAAGTTCATAGGAAAGTGATAGAATTCAAGGCCAATACACATTTTTTATATTTCGTCATGTTAATTTTATGCTATTTTAAGTATGATGGTTTGGTAAAGGTTGATAATCTAGGGAGATTTGAATGAAGATACCCTAGTTTATGATTATTATTCCCAACTCTAACTAGAGAAAAATTATAGGCATTTTAGAAGGTTGAATGAGGCATTTGCAGTGTTGGTGGTTTGGGAATTATAAGGAGATTTGAGCATCAAGATTTCCCCAGAAGCTACCCAACTAATTAATACTTATGGAAGATTTTTCATCCAATTCCAAAGGTTCACCTACATTAGGATCAATGATATGATGAATTTCTATGCAAATTTCCTAAGTACATTAGTGATATATTTGTGTTAATTGAAGTTTGTAGGAAAATTGGAGAGTTAAATAAGAGATGTTACAAACAAAGAAAGTTGGTGTTCCTTTCCCTACTTCTAACAATATAATTATTTTTTGAATTCCTTGACTATAGAAAGGGGCATGGTAAAGTATAAGTTGCAATTATTTGATTTTTTTTTCATTCAACAATAAGGATTTTGTCAGAAATAACTTGTAGCTAGGTCTTGGCTTTTACAATGTATCCGAATTAGAAGATTATTGGGCTCATTGTGATAATGTGTTTGAGGTAATTAGAAGAGATTAGATGTGGTTAATAATGAGAAATTTTACAATGTACAACCTGAATTAGAATATCCCAGAGCTGGTAGATGATGAATCTAATTTAGTGGACCAAGTATATCATGATCATATACAAACAATGCCTATTTTTCCCATTAACTGGAATAATAGGGAAATTAAAAACATTGAAAGAAGAATAATAGTTGTATTGAGGAAAAAGGATTGGATAATAAAAATAATAGAAAATCCTCCCAGCCTTAAAAAAATAGGAACAACAGGCTATAGAAAAGGGAGAATCAAATCAAATACACTCTACTCCTCACACTACTTTTGTGGTAACAAAATCACATACAAATAAGGGAGGGGATGAATATGAACCACCCAAAGGAAGACATGAAGATACATGTGGAGATGTCACAAAGGAGAAGAGGAAAGAGAAGGAAGTAATGGAGGTGATAGAGGAAATGGTTATGAAAGTGGCATCATCCAACTTATAGGAAAGTATTCCACCATCACCTCCACATTCTACTCATAATCCATCTCCCGTTTATCTCTAGAGGTATTAACCTTTGATACCCCTTCGATCAACTAATGTTTGAATTTCACTCCTAGTGAGCCTCCTACCACTCCAACTTCTTGGTTGCGACAAATGTTCTCAAAAAAGAAATGTTGTAGAATTAATCCTTCCAAATAATTAGGTTGTTTCAATCTTGTTGCAATGAACCCATCAGCCCAAGAAGTTAAAAACTACCTCAAGGGTGATGATTGACATCGACTCTAGAGGTTTGTATGTTGGTATTTACCACCCCTATGTCCAAAATAATGCTAGTGAAGCAAGAATGTAAGATTTTAATATCACCAAGGTGAATTTGAGGCCTTCTTGAGAGGGTGATGTGCATAAATTTTAGATGTCAACAACATGATTAGTGGAGTAAACTGAGAAAGAAAAGAAGTCAAAAGTGGAGGTTAAACGTTAGCTAAAGCTTTGAACTTACTATTTCAAATCTATTTTTGATACTTATGATCAACCAATAGGGAAAATTGACTTTTCCTTTGATACAAGTTTAATTAGTGGGAAAGCAGTTATTGAAAAGGTTTAGAAGAATAAATGCTATGGGAAAACAATAAAAGATTGGACCTCTAAGATTTCAAAAAAATCTATGAAATTTATTGAAGATAATAAAATATCAAATAATATAAAAGATAGGAAGATGGAGATTGATGATGATATTACAAATTCAAAATATAAAGAATCTAACTAGCTCAAAATGGACAAAAATTTGAAGGAGATGACAGATTTGGGAGTGAAAAAGATGGTCATAGAGTATATTATAACTCACTCTAATAATAAAAAATAAATTGTTTGCAAGCAGAGTATCAAATGGAAAATAATCACTCTAAGACAAAACATTCAAGTGTAGACTAAAATATTGAAAGAATGTGATCAAATTAGGACAAAGATCCAAAATTAATTTTTATCTATCAAATTGGGAGATCAATAAAGTCTACAAATTATAGAGGTTCAAGAAAGTATAGACAAGTTCAAAACAAATGTTAAGGAACTGCTTAGTCCACAATCCTTTTGTTTCAACAACATGGACAAACTAAGTGGCTTAAATGCTATAGTGTAGAAAAATGTCGTGCTTTACATTTTCACACTTAATTTGGGATGATTAACATTAAAATGAACCTAATGTTGCCTTGATCTAGTGTTGTAATGTGTTTTACACATTCACATTAGGTTTTGGGCCCTTTTAAGCTAAATAGACCTAATTTTTCCTTAATTTAGTGTTGTAAAGTGTAATTATTTACACTTTCACATTACATTTTAGGCCCTCTTGCATTTATGACCTTCATATCATAATTAATAGGCCCTTAAGACCCTTTGTTGTGCATCTTGAGGCTTATTTCAATCAAGATCCTAACATAATTAGCAAATACACTTAATATCTTAACTCCCTGACATTTTTGCTGCCTAAAAAGGCCTGGTGGGACCCATACACCACCTTGGGTGTATGAGTCCCACCCAGATGGGAACTATACACCATAAGTGGTGTATGAGTCCCATTTGGCCCCATTTTAGGGTTTTGAGTTCAAATTTCATGAATGTCAACATCCAGGATCTAATAAATGGTAAATTGGATGGAATGCCTATATAAACAAGGTTTCAAATCATTATTTCACCTAATCCTTCATGATATCAACCTAAGCAATCAAGAGTCAAGAATCTTAAGACTTGACAAGAGAATCAAGAGAGTTTACAAGAGTATTTCTAAGGCATTCAAGGGCAGATTTATTCATCATTTTTTGTAGAAATTGAAGATCCATCATCATGTCCAAGGAATAATGCATCAAGCATGTTGTTGAGCTAGTGTTGTGATGTAGCATTCAAAATCCAAGTTAAGCATTGTTTCATATCCAATTCAAGATCAAGATCTACATTCTTCATGTCCACCTCATGTTAGATTGTTTATTTACATCTCAATACATCATTCAAGGTATCATTGTTCATGTTTCATGTTCATATTTCATTTTTTCATCATAAGGTTTAATTACCTAAATGGGGTTTGACCAAGGAAACCTTATTTCCTAACAATCAAAAAGTTTTCTTCTCTCTCTACATGTGTGATTGTAGATCTAGGTGTCTTGGATCTTGAAGGATCTTTGAATATTAGGTTGCAAGATTGAATAAAGTCATTAGAGTTGTCTCCTCACTTACAAGATCATAGAAAGTCAACCTGTAAGCCATAATTCAAGGTTTCAGACTTGAAGATTTGGCAAGAAGGAAGCTATAGGAGATCACCAAAGAATACCAAAATTTCAGCCAAACCCTAATACTGGGACTAAATCACCACTTGTGGTGTATGAGTCCCAGTACTTCCATTTTTTAGGTTTCAAGAGATTCAAATTAGTCCTTAATAGATTCCAGATTTGGCACAAAAACCCTAGTCTGGAACTAAATTGCCCAGACTGGTGTATGAGTCCTAGTGAGCATCAAGCAACAAAATTTCAAGGTTTTGTATTTGTTTTGACCTCATTCTTCTTCCAGGTGCACCTCTTCTCATTCTTAGTTTATTTTTTTGCATGGGCATGTGCAATATCATGATGGGCCAAAAAGTGGTGATATAATGGGTATGTGCAGGGTATGTGGTTGATTACTTTTTTTTAACCCAAAGTTGATGAAATGAAAAGGGTTTTTAAAGGATATTCTTAGCTTTCCACCAATATAAATTACATATGCTTTACTTTGAATTTAATAAATAATTATTTTTTATTTTCTATTTGAATTACAACTAAAGTCCTGATTGATAGGCTGATTGAAAAACATCTATAGCTTTCAAACGGTATCGCATTTTTTGAATCTAAAACATGCATCACATTCTATGCTTCACATACTATAGGATTTAAAAAAAAAATGAATTTCATGAAGTTTTGACCAAGTTAAGGTGGTCAAATGTACGAGTTTTTATATTTTTTTAAAGTTGTAATAAAAAATCATAATTAATTATTTACTTGGAAAAAAATTACAAAAAAATATGCATCACATCGAGACATGAGTCCTCTCATTATATCTAAAATATTATAAAAAAATATTATCATTTTATTGTGGTTAGGGTGGTCAGAAAGACACCTAGTTCTTATTTTTTCCCTGAAATTTAAGTACTACTACATTGAAATTTCAATTTTTCACCAAATTGATATATTTTTTAAAAATAAACTTAGTAGTTTAGAAACTACATTGAATTTTCTATAGATTCTACTCTTACATATTTTTGAAATAGTATAGATAACTTATTCAAATTTTTACATCAAGTTGCCCAACTTTGATTTTTCTAATTTTTTGACCACTTAAGGGCATGTTTTTCCATGATGATCCTGCACATACCCACATTCTAATTTCATATCCTAGGTCATCTAGTTAGGTTTTTCACATTGCATTCATTTCTTGTCTTTCCAAGCCCTAGCATTGTGGTGAACCCCATTTATATCTCTAATCACACCCTTGGACAACCTTTAGCAGATCTCTTTACCTTATTCTATCCTTGGATTGATATCTCTAAGGTTTGCTTGAGTGAAACTAAGAGGAATAGGAAGAGGCCCTTATCCTTTGTTCCATCTCTTAAAAGGTGGAACCTATTTTCGTAGTTTGTGTTCCACCTCCCAAAAGGTGGAACACCTATTTTTTTTGTTTCAAATTCGACACTAATGTAGGGAATATGTCATTTGGCAACTCATCAAATAGAGATGGAGAAAATTAGGGGTAAGAAGGATTTATGGAGATTGAGAACTGATAATGTTATCATTCCTAAGAATAATGAGTTGGGCCTGATCATCAAGGTGTTTCAAACATACACATCCAAGAATGTTACTCAAATAGAGTAGTCACCTCAAAAGAGCAAGGATACCACAAATAACAAATTATCATTTTTGGATTTGATAAAAGAGCGTGACCTAAAATGTTGATGCAAAAATATCATACACAATCAAATCTAGAAATGATAATTTTTTAGCTATATGGATTGTAGAAACTTAATATCACTAATTGATACCACAAATGTTGATGATGTTCCATATTAACTAAATGTTTAGTTTTCAAGATATTTTTCTTAGCATGAAAAGTCACCTAAACTTTATGGGATCTCATTAAATCCTTAAGAACATTATAACTTATGTTTTAGTTATATTTTCATGATATAAATATTATCGAGATAGACATTAGAGAGTGATTTTGATCCTATAGATAATGATTGTAATTTTGAGCATCTTGAATAAAGAATATTAGAACTTTGTGTGCATCTATGGGTTCATGTTGTCATTTCCTATGTGAATGGTAACTATTTTAAGTGTTCTAATATTCTTGTAGTAGTAATTATCATCCATTAAAAAATGTGAGCTTGGTTTTAAAAGAGTAAATTAGTCTATGTGCTTGTGACTATTTTGAAATAAAAATATCTAATGGCATACATGTATACTTAATGTTATGAAGTCACTACCTTTTGTGAAGTGGAAAAAGTGATCCTAGATACAACAAGTAGATTAACTAGGATCAAATTCTTTTTATTTGACTTCACATTCAAACAAAAATCAACTAGGGCTTGATGATTGGCTAGTTTCCACAAGGGAGAGCCAATATCCTAGGGTTTGGTTCTTTTCAATTTCAAAGAGGAGAATTTTGATGTGTATTTTAACAAAGCTTATTTGAAATAAATACCCTAGATTAAAAAATGTAAGTTATCACGCAAACAAAAATAGGAATTAATAGAAAGACATAGATCTAGAAAAGGGATACAAAGTGTTGAAAGATTGCTAGTGTTGTCATTAATGTCAATCTCTAGTATAGTTGGGGAGATTTTTGGAGATTTATTGTAATATTTTCATCAATGTCAACTATGGATGTGTTGAGGTATGATGTCACATTAATGTCAACCTCTAGTGTATTCATGATGAGAAGGTGTTGTAGTGTTGAGTAGGTGTTGTTGATGTAGCTGGTTCACTTGGTTTCCAAGTGCTTATGAGAAAATTTTAATAAAAGAGTCTGTATTGTGATAGAAGTGTGTTCAATGTTGAATATATGATTGTGTGGTTTGTATTTGATGATAAAAGGTGTTTAGAGGTGCTATATCTCGAGTTTCAGGTTCTAAATCATGTGGCCCAGTGGAAGATGTGTTTGACAATGTGTCTACCTATGTAGAAGATTGTCTAGAAGAAATTAGATTGCTTCACATTTCTCTTTGTTCTTGTTTCTTGTCTTGCAAATTTGGGAACATGCTAATATTGTATATATCTACGATCCCTTGAAGTTTTTGGTATTTAGCTATTCAGCAAGTTTGGATTCATAAGTTATGTTTTGTGACAATATGTTTGGTTGCATAAAATGATGGTATTCTCAGTTGCATGTGGTTGTGGTAGTGTTGCATAGTATTCTGATGATGTTGGAATATCATGGGATGTTGTGAGGATGTTGTGAAGTTTTTCTTTGTCATGTAAAAGCTCAAAGTTGTCTCACACTTTTTCCCAACTTATCAGCATAGTTGAATTTAAGTATCTCTAAGTAAAAATCAATTTTGGTCAAACATATGATCTAGTAAGATTCATTCTAGCCAAGTTGGATACTTACACAATTTTTTGAACTAAAATTGTTGATAAAAATATTTGGAGCACCACTTTGAGGCCACTTTATTAAAAAAATAAAATTATTTGAAAAACTTGATGTTTCAATAACTCCTACTCATGTAAATTACATTTTTTTAAAAATATAAAAATACCCTTTTGTAAATCCATAAGTGTAGTTTTCAAATATATATTTATTTTAATAGTTTAATTATTATTTATATTTTATATTTTATTTTTAATAAAAGTAGGTTATCAACACAAAATATTAGGTTGATTGCCATGCCAAGGAAAAATACTAAAACTTATTTAAAAAAATAAAAAAAAATATGACGCACTAGATAAAAGAATCTATATCAAGGTGGTAGAATTTTTTTTCTATTTAAGATAAATATTTAATATGAAGGTTGATGTCTGATGGAAATAGTTATTTTTTAATACATGCACATTTGAATATTTATTTAAAAATATATATATTTATCAAAATTGGAAAAAAATATATCCATGCACTAAAGTTTCAAGTTATTAAATACACACAAAAATTTTAAAAATAAAATAAAATTTACTATAAAAAGTTTGACGTCCCATGTAACTTCATTTTTTAGCATTTTATCAACAACTAAATTATGGTGTTAATTTATTAAAAACTAGTTTAAAGTAATATTATAACTTTTTTTTAAAAATACAAACATAAAATATACTAAAAAATACACATTTTAGTAGTTTACATCATTTCAAAATTTAAAAAATATATGCCACTTTTTAGTGATTCAAGTTTAAAAGTTGGATCAGTGTTGTTTGTTTCCTTTATAAAGTGTGACACGACTCTATGCTTACACATGTTGTTTTTGGACATGGAGAAGTGTGTATGTGGTTTCTTGCTAGTGTTAGTGTAGGTTTTGCTAATCTAGGTGCTAGCGAAAATCATAAAGGTTGTTTTTTTGTTTTTGGAAGCATGGAAAAGCATATTAGTTTAGATTTGGGTCCTAGTAATCCCTTCACATGGTCTCCTTCACTTCTTTACATTGAAGAAGTGTTTGGTACTGACCTATTTAGTGGATTCACATTTGAGGTGTATATGTTTCATTAAGGCTAACATGGAAAAGAATTTTGAGGTTGTGGTTGGTATAAATGCAAGGTGAATTGTTTGAGAGTGTGGAAAGTAAGATATGTTCATGAATTTGATCAAGTGTGGTGATCTGAGTGTGAGATTAATTTCTATGACTCTGCATGTAGTGAGAAGAAGGTGCCTACATTTTTTAGTATGTCTAAATTTGCTAAAGGCACTGAGCCAAAGGTTATAGATGGTGCAAAGTTGCAATGGTGTATTTATCTCATGTTGAACTAAGCTATTGAATCTCTCTATAACCATCATGTTTTATTCTTCTTTCTTCTTTCTTATTTCTTTTAGATAGTGAGTCCTTTGGGCAGTGAGCCCTCAACAATGAGCCTTTCTTCTTTTTTGGGTAGTGAGCTCTTGGTACTAGTGATCTTAATTCCAATTTGGTGTTGCTATTCATATATATGTGAGCTAATACTCATCATGGTTTATCACTCCTTAGGTTTTTCCACATAAATATGGTGTTCTATTGTGCTTGGCTGTATTTGCATTGTTGTCTTATATGTTGACATTCTAGTAATGATTAAGAGAGTTTAAATATTGATAAGGGTTTGATTTAGCTAATGAGGGATTGAATTTTTTAATATACAACTAATTCACCCACCCTCTTAATTTTCCTATGAATATAACAATGGATATAAGAGTTGTGGTTCCTTGGAAGAAGATTAACCACTTGAGGTAGATCTAGATGGCACACAAGAAAGGTGTCAAAGCTCCTATGTTTGATGGAATAATTTATCGTTACTAGAAATCCAGAATGAAATCCTCTCTAGTATCTCTAGGATTTGGAGTTTAGAAATCAATTGAAAAAGGATATGATATGCCTAAAAATGGTCTGACAAGTGATAATGAGATCAAGGATTATGAAAATAATGCAAAAGCAAGGAATACTATTTTGAGGGGTTTTTTTTATTCTAAACTTGGAAAGGTGACAAGTCTAAAAACTGCTAAAGAGATCTAAACAAAGATGGAGAGTATTTATAAAGGATATGACAACATTAGGAAAGTGAAGATGTAGAATTACAAAGCTAAATTTGACACCCTGAGGATGTCTAAAGATGAATATATTGTATACTACATGCTCAGAGTTGATGAAGTTTTCAATGCCATCAATTGTCTTGGTAGTAAGCTAAAAGAAAGCGAAGTTGTGAAAAAGGTATTAAGAACTCTTCCTTTATCTTATAGTTCTAAAGTTTATGCTATTGAGAAAGCTCAAGATTTTACTAAGAAAGAAACTTCCTTTAAAGTTAGCAAAGTGAAGAAGGATGATGAATTAGATCCTGATGATCATGATGAAGTGGAAGAAAATTTTGTAAGGAGATTGAAAAATGGAACTGACAAATACAAAGGTAGGCTACCCTTTAAATGTTTCAATTAATGAATGATATAGAATTATGCTTCTAAATTTCAAATCAAAGTTGAAAATGCCAAGCATAAGGATCATAAAGGTAAATTTATCATGAATATTTTTTATGTCAAAAAATAAAATGGTGTGTCTGATGATGATAGTGATGAATGATTATTTATGGCTCTAAATGTTGGAACTAATTCCACTAATCCTAAAACTTGTATGAAGGAAAGTGCTCTAGAAATAGACCACAATATTGAAGGAACTATGGTGAATTATTTTCATGCAAGAGAGGAAAATAACTATTGGATAATTTATAGTGGATGCTCAAATCATATGATAGATGACAAGATTAGGTTTCTTAAACTTCAAAATTATGATGGCAGTATTGTTAAGTTTGGTGATGATACATTTACGAAGATCTATGGAAAAGGTTCAATTATTTTTTATAGAAAGCATAAAATAGATTTTCTTTATGTCAAGGTTCTTCGACATAATCTTCTAAGTGTAGGAAAAATGTGTAGCAAAGGATACAATTTGGTGTTTTAGGATGATGGTTGTGAAATTAAAAAAGGTAGCTTTGGCACTTTGGTTGCTATAGGAACAAGGACATAAGGTAATGTTTATCAACTCAAATGTGGTGGTGTTAGGTGATTTATGTCTCAAATCAATGAAAGCTTGCTATGGCATAGAAGAATGGGTCACATTAACTTTGATAACCTAGGGAAGATCAGTTCTATTGATGTTGTGAGAGATCTGCCACAAATTACAAAGCCTATCAATGTAATTTGTAAGGAATATTAGTTTGGAAAGAAAACAAAGAAGAGGTTCAAAACTAAAGAATATTCTAATTTAGGTCCTTTGGAGTTGGTGCATATAGATTTATGTGGACCTACGAGAATAAGCTCTCAAGGTGATAGGTATTTCATGTTATTAATAGATTATTCTAGAATGACTTGGGTGACATTTCTCAAAGAAAAATCAAAATCTCTAGATAAGTTTAAGGATTTTAAATATATGGAATAAATTTGAAAATCAATTGTTTGAGGTGTGATAGAGGTGATGAGTTTACCCCCAATGAGTTTAACTATTTTTGCGAATATCATAGAACAAAGAGATATTTGTTAGCTCCTAGGACTCCTTAGTAGAATGGAGTTATGGAGAGGAAGAATAGGATAGTTCAAGAAGCTTCAAGAACTATTATGAAGGAATCAAGTCTACTAGATGTCTATTGGACAAAAGAAATTCATATTGTAGGTTGCATTCTTAAAAGAGGACAAGCAAGAGTAAATAGTTCAAAGAATGCCTATGAGCTGTAGTATGGAAAACATCCTACTATGAAATTTTTTAGAGTTTTTAGAAGTAAATACTATAGCAGAAGAGATGAAGTAAACTTAGGAAATCTTGATGCAAGATCTAATTAAGGAATCTTCCTTGGATACTCTACAAAGAGAAAGGCATGCATATGCTATAATAAAAGGTTGAAGAAGATTTATGAAAGTGCAAGAATAAAAGTGGATAAAGAACCACATCAAAGTTATGTATTGATAGAAGGATATGAATCTAATGGAACCCCTACATTGAAGAAGAAAAGGATGAAGAGAAGGAAAATGAGATGGTAGTTGAAGAGGAAGAAGCTTTGGAAAATATCCCTAAGACTCCTAAGTATGCGTAGAAGAATCATTCTAAAGATGAAATCATTGGATATATCTTGGGAAAAGGTGTTCTAACAAGGAGAAAAATTGCTATGACAAAGGAATAGGTAAAATTTTATTTACTTTTAGAAGTAGAACCTAAATTAGTAATTGATGCATGCAAATATAAGCATTGGATCAAAGCTATGAAAGAAGAGTTGGAACAAATTGAGAAGAATTAGACTTGGGAATTGGGACTCCCAAGACAAAAAATAAATAACGTGATAGGAACTAAGTGGGATTTTAGGAACAAGTTGAATGAGGACAAAAAAGTTGTCAAAATAAGGTTAGAGTTGTGTGTAAGGGCTACTCACAAGTGGGAGGCATATATTTTGAAGAAAATTTTTCTCTGGTAGAAAGGATGGAAGCTATTAGAATGTTTTTGGCTTTTGCAACATATAAAAACACCAAGGTATATCAAATGGATGTCAAGTCTACATTCTTGAATGGTGAGTTAGAAGAAGTGTACATTGAACAACCAAAACATTCACCATTAGCAAGGTCTAATTTTCTTGTAAGCATATGTATTTCTCCACCATTCTCATGGAATGAATCATAATCACTAGGTGGATTTTTCTCCCACACATTTAAGTGGAGAATGTGGTAACTGACAAGCTATGCACTATGGGATCTCATCAAAAAGTTAATAGAATTATTTTTTAACAGATCAAGAGGATCTTTACTATGCACATTCTTTTGGTTATTTTGAATGGGCCTCCCATTATGCCAATTTGTATTATAAGGATGATCTTGAAATATTTGTGGCCTTTCATTCTTATGAAATTTTTTATTGTCATTTGACAATCCCTTTTCAGCCTTTTCCAACTTATAGCTCATGTCTTTAAGTGTACTTGTCACCTTGTCAATATTATCATCAGTGGTTGACCCCTTTTCTTGGTGACCCTTATGGTTTTTCAAGATCTTAACATCATCTCTTCTCCCTAATTTTCCAGCCACCCTCCTATTGCTCTCAATGTGTAGAGAAACTTTATAAGCATTCCTCAAAGTTTTAGGGATTTAAGAATCCTAAAACATGTAGCCTTTTAAAATATGGTGTTGAATTCAAGAACCATTTCATTATGTCCTTTAGTGATTGTATTGATTTCATTTAACACAAATATGACATCATTTTTCCCCCTAATGTTCTCTAAAAATCCTCCTGAATTCTTCCTAGTATCATATACACTCCACTGGTAAAGCTCTATACTAGTCTCAAGCATCCTCAGTAAGTGGCTGCATGAATAGTTTCATCATTACATCCTCATTCTCAAATTAAAAGTCATCCATCATGTTATTGAATGATCTTAAGTGATCTTCCCCTAATATGACATTATTCCTAGAGAATCTAACCAAGAAATTTATAATATCAGTGGGAAAAGGACTAGGATAACTAAGTATCACATCAAAACATGATTTCCTATATCAGTCTAGTTGCATTGGTCATTTGGAAAAAGGATCTCCCTGATTTGGTTGAGGTCCACCACCACTCTACCACCCATTGTTCTGATTTATTTGATGTACATTTCTCCCTCCAACATTTTGGTTTCTTTGTTGAATGGAATTACTTCCACTAGATTGAGTATTGGTGTTTCTTTGGTGTTTAGAGGGTTGTCCCATTCAACTGAAATTTTGTGTCTAGGAATGGGGAACAATTTGAATAATGGTAGATGAAAAATTCATGCCAATATTTTGAGTAGGTTGGGGTGTAGAATGAGGTGGGTTATAAGAGCTAGAAGATGAATGATCTACAATAGAGGATTTCAAAAATGTAGTCTTCCTTTGTATTTATGCATTAGCAACAAGAATTTGTATCCTCTCTAATTCCTTATTTTGTTGTTCATTCTCTATTTGCAATTTGAGATTTGAGGGATCAAGTGGTGTAGTTGTGGGAGTACCACTAGATGGTGCACTTGCACTTATAGTCATCCCATTGGAATGAACCACAAGCCCTTTTCCTATATCCACAGGATGTGATGGTTACTTGTAGTTGAAGGGGTTGCAATTAAGCTTGTAACAATGGAACTAGTCTAGGTTTTAGTATGGGTAGTCCCTATAAGAACATTTAAAGTAATTTTTTCAAGAATGGGGGTTTTGACAAGATCGTAGGGTGTGGTAGGAATAGGGGAAGGTTCTTGTTGAACCATTAGTTTCATTATTTCCACTTGTCTCCTTAGTTGATCCCTCTCAAACATGGTAGCCTTTATCTTTTCTTCCTTATCTTTTTCTTGTTTAATTCTCAATTATTCAAGCCTATAGTCTTCCTCTTGAAGTCCCTCAATGTCTTGTATTAACTCATCTTCATTAGGAAGAGTTATATCTAAATATGAATTTTCATGGACATAGTTTAAAAAAATTTAAGTATTCCTTCTTGAAAAAGGATTATGAGTTCTATCATGAGGACCTCTAGATAAGCCATGTATAGGAGAATTCAAAGTAGAAGTGTCTCTAGGATTTAACCTCTGAGATGCCAATGTAGCATCAAAATCCCTATCCCAGAGCTTCTATTATTCTACTGGTTTGAAACCAGAGGATTTGAGTTGGCTTATTTACCATCAATTGCTTCCTTTTCATGGGGTTTTCCTCATTTATAGGAGGAATTCCATACTCATACATATTATCATTAACATATTCATGCAAATTTTAAATCCTAAAATAGGAGGAGCAACTAACTTACTTGTGTCTATAGATTTTTGCTTCCAAGATTGTCTGGTGTTTCACTATAACTCTCCTTCCAGCCTCTGCTCAGGATGATTCTTGAGATAATTCCTTATTCCTCTCATGGCTTCTGCAAACTCTCACCTCCCTTCTCTTCTCACTTTCTTTAAATGTATGTGCACTGGCATATGAGACTCAGAGTCACCACCCAAATTAATGGGAATTAGTAAGTATTTTGTAAATATTTGAACAAACTTTAGAGAATTTTCCAATACAAAGAGAGTTCGGACAAACCTGTGACAATTTGTATGAAGAATCACATAGAAATACAAAGATAATGTGAAAATTTAACTAACTTCCTTCAAATTTGTGAATGATAAGATATTTTGACAAGTTTATCCATGGTTGAACATAGAACTTCAAACTTAATGACTTTGTCTTTAAAAGATCTCAAACTAGAGAGTTTTCACAAGTTAATTCCCCGACAAAGTTACCAATCTATTGATGGTTTTTAATTCCCAACCATATATCACAAATAACCTATGGTTTTTCCACTTCCAATTGTCAATTATTTGGAGGTATTTGCCAAAAAATAGGTGAAAGTTGAAAGAAATTTCCCTCTATAATTTGGGCTTTGCAAAACCTAGGAGGGTGATCGCTTACAATGTAATTATGATCTCCTATGCCAATTTATCTCATATGGGTATGTGTAGGATCATGAGGGGCCAAAAAGTGGCAATATTATGGGTATTTGTAGGGTATGTGGCTGACGACTTTTTTTTAACCCAAAATTGATTAAACGAAAAGGGTTTTTAGAGGATATTCTTAGCTTTCAACCAATATAAATTATGCTTTAATTTGAATTTAATAAATAATTATTATTCATTTTCTATTATAATTACAACTAAAGTCCTGATCGATAGGCTGATTGAAAAACATCTATAACTTTCAAACGGTATCACATTTTTTGAATCCAAAATGTGCATCACATTCTATGCTTCACATAATATAGGATTAAAAAAATAAAAAATAAATTTCATGAAGTTTTGACCAAGTTAAGGTGGTCAGACATACGAGTTTTTATATTTCTTAAAATTTGTAATAAAAATTTCATAATTAATTATTTACTTGGAAAAAAATTACAAAAAAATATGCATCACATCCGGACATGAGTCCTCTACTTATATATAAAATATTATAAGAAAATATTATCATTTTATTATGGTTAGGGTCAGACAAACACCTACTTCTTATTTTTCCCTAAATTTAAGTACTACTACATTGAAATTTCAAATTTTCACCAAATAGGTTTTATTTATTTTTAAATAAACCTAGTAGTTTAGAAACTAGATTCAATTTTCTACAGATTCTATTCTTACATATTTTTGAAATAATATAGATAACTTATTCAAATTTTTACGTCAAGTTGCCTAACACTGATTTTTCTAAATTTTTTGCCACTTAAGGGCCTGTTTTTTCCATGATGATCCTGCACATACCCATACATTGTAGAAAAATATATTCTCATATAATTCTCTTGATAAATGAATAATTTAGAAGATATGGAAAATCCTTTAAAGCAATTGACAATCTAAAGTAGGAGAATATGAAATCATATGAAACTTCTAGAAATAAATTCAACTGAAGTGAAACTTTGTGATTGTTCTTTTAAATGTGAGAGATCTTAAAGTTGCAACTTTAGACACAGATTCTAGATTGGTGCCTTAACATAGGGTATGAAGTAAGATAGAATGCAAACTATATGGTATAATAGAAATGCATCTAAGCATTATAGAGCTTTACAACATTGCATTACAATTTCATTATCAAAATCCTTAACCAATTCTTCTTAACAAATCCTTGCACAATTTTACACAAACCTAAACTTTCATTAAAGAATTTAAACTATTCTTGGAATAAGAGCATCAATTTAATAGAAGCATACATCCACTAGGTGGAGACAAATAAAATGATATTTGATCAATTTCATTTATAATTTGCATAAAGAGTACAACAGGAGATAATTGGCTTTAGAATTTCCATTGTATTCATTCAAATGATAGTACCATTATACAACATATGAAAAAGAAAAAGGTACAAAGTCAACAACCTAAGGAAAGACTCAAGCACTATTATTTGTGTAGCATTACAAAATTCTCCAAGAGATCAATCATCCCATGTAAATGGCCTTGAATTCCCTTTTATAAAAAAACGAGGAAAAAAGCTTTAGGCCATTTATACATGCCATCTTTTTATTTGACAAACAATTACATTTCAAAATACAAGTACAATTACTTTCTCATGAATGGAATATTTTAAGGAAAAATACAATAATATTTACTCTTTGTGATATTTGTCCCTCCAAAAGTGTCTTGATGTTGATTGTTGATTCTTTGCCGCTCTTAAATTCTCCATTCTTCTTGATCTAGACCCAAAAATTTTGAGCTAGCAAGTAAAGATAAAAATCTTGAGAAAAAGAAAAAAACGTCTTATTGTTGGCATTATTGAAATTGTTTGGGAGTGTTGAATGTGCATGCATAGAGGAAAAAATATGTCCACATCACCAAGAGAAATCTCTACAAGTCAAGAATTTGAATTTCATTTATCATCCCATGTGTCATAATCTTCCTCTAAAGGCCAGTTAAATGCCATGAACTCATCCATTTTTTTTCGATATGGGCCATACCATTTTACTACTTTGTTGGCTTCCTTATCAAAAACCTCCAAAAACTTACAAGTGAGTGACAATTTATCCATACTATTCTTCAACATATCAATATCAACATCCCCACCATCAAAAACTAAGTGGGCCTATGTAGCAATGAAATTATCCATTTGTGATCTCCACTACTCATATGTCTTCATAGCTCCATTATTAACCAAAATGTCTGGGAAGAAGCGAAGATCACTATCATCAAGTTTTTGGAGAAGTTCTCTAACTTTCTTCCCCATGGTATCTACCATCCCATTGTAATCAACAATTACCTTCACCATTTTATATGCAGGGACTATCTATACTAGCTTATTGAGTTCATGAGTAGACCCTTTGATCATGCTACCCAATGCACTAAGTTTGGGAACCCATAACTGCATCAATGGTACTACCATTGATCTATCCCTTTTAAACATTTTAACTACATTAAACAATAAAGAATAGTTGGATTGAACACTATTCACCCTCTTTATTGCTTTCCCATACAATTTTCAAGCACATTGGAGATAATGTGCACATTACTTTCTTCATACAACTCAAACATTTACTCATATGACTTCAGCTATTGAATCAACTCTTTCCTGCTAACTCTTTTGTTTGGAGGAGGAATGGTAGGAACAAGATCTTCCAATGGCCTTTCCTCATAAACAACTATCTCCATAGATGGTGGTGGAGGTGACTAAGCTAGAGGAGATGGTGGCAAAGAAGTAGATGGAGCAGTAGGCTGCATTAGTTGCACTTGTGGTTGTTGGATCTCCAACATCTCTACTATTAACTCTAATTCAACAAGCCTTTTCTTATCTTTATTATACTCAATGAATAAATCATTATACTTCTTTGTTTCAGCATCATACTTCTCTTGGAGTGACTCAACAGTGGCTTTTGCAAATTTTGAAACACTAACAGCTAATGTGGCTACCTCCACTTCTAAAGTGTTAGAGACCCTCTTAATGATGAGACCTCCTCTTAGGTCTCCTACAAGTTCTACTACTACAGGTTTATTAGTATTAGGGGACAAAGCCAAAATTGCAAGTGTGTCCCATTATGGACTAAAAGAAGATCCTTGTAATGCACATAGAGCATCCTCATCAGTGGAAAAAACTTGTGAGTCATGTTTTCTCATAGTATCAAAGGAAATGATAGATGCCATGTCCCATTATGGAAATAAGAGCAAGCCACTTTCTCTCACTAGTCTCCTACTTTCCTTAGGGGTCAATTCCTTCTGCTTGGCCTTCAATTTTGCAAATACCCTTGCAGATATAACATCCTTAGACTGCTCTGGAGACTTGGCCATTTCTTCTTAAACTTTTATCTCAAACTCATCCCTTTTAGTTCTCCAAAACAAAAACAAAAACACATCAATTTTGACAAATGCATCATTTTTCATGAATTCTATGCAGGCCTTATCCCTTACATCATCTACATTGTCCAAACCTATCAAAACTTAATTTTTTGACATATTCTAAGGGGTTTCTAAATTCATCTCCCTCTAAGGTTAGGGTATATTCTACATAATTTCATCAGTAGTGACTACAACCTCATCATCAGGATCCAAAGGGTAGTCAACAAGTCATGTTGCTTCAATTTTCCTCTTGTACCATAGCAAAATAGATCGTTGAAATTTTCAGGTTATTTAGGTCTTGTTCTCATGATGCTTGGTCTATTTTTCCTTGATTTAATGTTGCAATGTAACTGACACATTCACATTAGGTCCTAAATATTCAAATTATGATGTCTTGTGAAAATGTTGTTAAGTGTTGTAACACATTTCTACACTTTTCTAGACTCTTCTCATTATAATTCATCTAAATATTCCCCTTTTATTCATTATCAAGTCTTATTTTAAAGTGTTGTAAAGTCTTGTAGCAAGATTTCATGCTTTTCTAGGCTTGCCTTCACTATTTACACCTTTCTTATGCTTTATGTGACCCCTTTATGCACTCATAAGGCTTAATTGAGTGTATTTTTTAACATAAACCCAACGAACAACATTAAATACAAGTTAATTCTTGAAACTCACTTTCAAGCCCAAGGTGGGACCCATTCACCATGGGTGGAAAATGAGTCCCTCTTGGCTCCAAATTCAAAATAATTCAAAATTTCTTTTGGGTTTTTATTTAAAAATACCTTATTTTGGCCTATGATGAGGTATCATTAGGAAATTAGGGCAGAATTGTGTATAAATAAATGTTTTTCTCCTCACTTTACAACTCCTAATTCATTTAAGTATGCATTCACTCATTTGAGCATTCAATCCATCAAAGCATCATTTAATCAAGCAAATATCAAGAATTTTGGAGCAGTCATTGACATATCTTCAGACTTCTTCAACAAGGTTGTGGTGAGTTTAAGAAATTTGCATGTTCCTTATTCATCATTCCTTGTTCATTTCATTTCATTTCTTTATTAATGGTTTGATTAACAAAGTGGGATTTGACCAAGGAAAATCCTTATAACCTAACCCTTGACCATTTTTCCCCTCTTGCATGTGTGTTTGCAAAATTGAGTATGCAGATTTTTCAAGCAATTAGGTGTTGAAAAGTGGATAAGAAGTCAACAAAGTGTTTCAAGTCAACTAGACCCTATTTCAAGCTTGGAGACAACCTATTGTCTTGTTTTATGTAGATTTGACTCCATCAACTTGACAAGAAGACAAGTGCAGATTTGGAGCTACATAATTGAACTTTGATTTCACAAAATTTTGCAAGAGAACTAATTTGCCATCAGTGGTGAATGAGTCCCACCTTAAGGTTGAAAAAGGTGATTTTTTCATATTCTAGTTCCTGACAGTCAAAAACCTATTTCAGGATATTTTACCAGTAGTAGGACTGATTCGCCATCAATGGCAAATGAGTCCCATTGGTGATTTGCAATGATTTTTCTAGCATTCCAAAATATTCTCAGATCTTCAATCTGCCTCTAGGTGCACTTTGATTAGCCTCTTTCAATCCTATTTTTCATTTATTCATGTTTTAGTTCATTCTTTCATATCTCACCATGTTTTCAAACATATCATATCACATTAGTTTTGCATCAATAATTAGTTAATTGCATCATTTAGTTTCATTTACAACATTGCATTTAGTCTTAATCACATCATACAATCCTCCATTTGAATGAACCACCTCAAATTAGGATGTTCTATCTCTCCTTTTAGGTGAAAGATCCTAAGAGTGCAAGAGTAGTCCATATAACCACATAATTTGATGGTTCATTTTGGTGAAGCTGCATATTGGGCACATTCTCTTTTTGATTTCCATTGTATCTTGCATCCTAGGTTTCATTTCCATCAACATTCACTTAGGTTGATAAGTCTAGTTTATGGTATCATTTGGGTAGAATTTATGATTTAGTTGCTGAAGTTATCATGTAATTTTATGTTAAGTATTAATACTTTTATCATATTTCCTCAAGACTGTAGACATTGGGCCTAATCCTATTTTTGCAAATTTTTAATGACATTGGCATGTTATATGGAGATCTATATTAATCTTGCATGTGGTTAATGAATGTTCTTTAAGGTGGTTATAGATATGCAATTATTGTGTGTACTAATATTGCCATGCAGATATAACTTGAGGATACTAAATTGAAAAAGACACTGCCAGCTGGGCATGTACCATAATGTATAGCAAGGGAATCATTCAAAGGTCAAAGGAGGTATACAACAGGAGATTCCCCATGCAAATCAGATGTAACCGCCTTATAGTGGACTTTAATGTTGTTGAGCAGATGTGGGTGTTACTATTGTGCTAAATCTATATTTGGACCTAAATCTTTGACTAGATTCCATGCATGCGTCTCCACTTTCTCAATTTTCCCTAAATGGCATCCTCCTAGTTCATGGAGTTGACTGCATTGTTTAGTTGATAGTATAAATAAGGATCGTATGCTCCTTCTCTAAAGGTTGCACGATCTAATATTGTACTTGCACTCTTAAGTTTTTAGTAATATAGTTATGCTACTCTTTTGTACTCATGTTTCCAAATGAATGAAATAAAGTTCTAAGTTTGAGCATATGAGTTTTCATTAGTTTAGACGATAGTTATCCAAGGGGGGCCACTTGGTGAGTAATCTATCCTTTAGTTTAGTATTATTTTCTATTCAGTAGTTAGATTAGATATCTGGCACTCATTGTTCCTGCAGCCAAAGCATACAAAGTAGTTTCCTATTTGATGCTCAAATTTTCATTTATGTCATGCATTTCAGCTTGGTGTAGTTGTAGGTTGATGTTCAACATTTATTTTATTCCTTTCTAAGCACTTTATCTTCAGCATTGTGTATTTCTTAGCTGTAGAAATAAAATTGATACTTTGGGTTCCTAGTGCACATATTGTGTTGACCCATTTCAAGTTCACATCCCTGGGTTGAGAAGTTAAGTGCACCTTCATGATGATAGAAATAGTTATTTAGGTTAGATGTCCAATCTCTGAATCATGGCTATAAAGGCCTAGTTGTTAAATCATTGTAGGAGGCCAACATTTTTGGTGCCATTGTCAGGGATGGTGTCAAACTCGGGAATTCTTTAGAGTCATTGATAGTTTTCTTGTTGTAGTATTTCTAAAAAAAATTTTTAGCATACCCCTCATTTAGGTAGTAATGACCCTCCTTATTCTTTACCAATTATTTGTGTGAGTTGGTTGATAGTGAGTTGATACCGCATGCATAGAGGAAGGAGAAGATATGCTTATGGGAGATTCCTTCCTAATAATCTTGATCCATTCTAGCTAGAAGTGCTTCCAAATCTTCCAAGGAACGAAGAAGAAGAAGAAGAGCCAAACCCCTTTGCCGATGCATGTCTTGATTTGACCAGTTCTAAAGCTTCCTCTGAAGACCAAAATCAGTTTGAGAATCCCTTTGCTTGGGGAATCCATCAACAAGGCATGGGTGATGCAAATAGAAACAGACCTAACCAACCAGCTTTTCCTTTCCCCATCATCCATTAGAATGAAGTTGAAAATCTCAAAAATATCCCTGCTTCATCCCTTCCAAAGTTTTATGGACTTGTCACAGAAGATCCTGATACCTTCTTGCTCAAGTTTGATATACTTTGCAGGAGTTATGACTATACCACAGATGCCCATATGCTTAAGCTATTTCCTACCACTCTGAAAGAAGCTACATTAAAATGGTTCATGAGCCTAGGAAAAGATACTGTGGAAACTTGGGAGGACATGAAGACAAAGTTACTTGAGAAATACAAGGAATATTGCAAGGGAAATGACATGAGAGGAGATGACATTTTTCAAGATGCGGCAAAAGGAAGATGAGAGCCTGAAGGATTACATTTCAAGGTTTCTATTATGCTTACAGAAATCTCCACACCATACCCTCAATGAAGAATCACAAATGTTGCTTTTGTTAAGAGTCCAATTAATGAGAACTGAAATGATGCCTTAGACCTAATGGCAGGAGGAGATATCACGCAAGTTCCTTGGGAAGACATCAAGAAAATATTCCAGAACTATTCTAGGGAAGCTTCAAAGAAAGGGAGAGCTTACCAATCTTTTATGGGTAAGTCATCTACTAGTGGAGTTTCAAGGATGGATATCACACACTTGCTAGAATATTTCAAGCAAGACATCATAAATAATCTATCTACTCAGATAGATACATTTTAGGCCAAGAAGAAACAAGAGGAGGCAGAGGCAATGTTAGTAGAGTATTGCCCCCATTGCAGGAAAAAGAAGGACTACAGATACAAGATGGTAGCTAATATTGAAAGTAAGAAGATTCCACTTGAGTTCAAATCAATTCAGATTGAAGAAGATCAAGTCTAATATGTTTCACAAAGGAGGCCTAGGGCTCCAAGACAAGGTATGCCACTGGATCCACTATCTTATGTTGGGCCATATTTTAATTCCTATTCATCTAGTAACCAATGGTAGCCTCCATATCCATCTAGCTATGGAGGATATTCACCATAGCCTTGGGGTAACCCTCCAATTTCTTGGCCTAATCATAAAAACTCTCCACCCCAGTGGTAGCAACCTCAGGGGAATTGGCAACAATATCAAGGGTATTGGCAGCCACCTCTAGGAAATTGGCAACAGACAAATCAATTGAGGGGAGGACAACAATGGCCAACCCATCCAAATAGATACATGCAGCCACCTTCTCAGCCCCAACAACTTGCTATAATGCCTCCCCCTGCTAATCCAAGCTCAAATGCACTTAAACCTACTCAGCTACTAGCTTAGCCCACACCTAATCCAAATAACAAACCACAACAACAACCTAGATATTCTGCTGATTCAAATCAATTTCCTGCATATGTTGTAAGTGTAAGTGACATCCACTTGCGTTCGAGAACTACTTTATCAGATCCTTCCAAACCAATTATCACTAAGCTTCCTGTGGAAGAGGAAGAGGAACCTTTGAATGATCCCATTCAGCCAAGTGCACCTAAAAATACTGAACTAGTCTAAGTCAACTAGACTAAACAAGAACCACCATTTCCTCAAAGATTGGAAGTTTCCAAGAAAAAAGAAGAAAATGAGGACACAACCTTTGACATCTTGGATCAGCTAAAGCATATATGTGTCCAGATAGCTCTATTTCAATCCATAAAGGATGTTCCAATCTATGGAAAGGCAATCAAAGAAACATTCATCAAGAAGCTAGGAAGGAAGAAGAAAGAACCCACTACAGTTCATGTGGTGGGACAACCAGCTTACATCATGCTTGGAAAAGTGACTATCCCCAAGTATAATGACCCAGGTATTCATGTAGTAGCAGTTGTTATAAATGGGATCCAAATAAAGAATGCTCTGATTGATTTAGGGGCAATAATAAATGTAATGACTAAAGACATCTTGTAGCAACTAAATGTTGCAAGTATGATATCTACTCCTATTTTCCTGCAACTCGCTAATAGTTCTACTATTAAGCTTGATGGTAGAGTGCAAGATCTTGTGGTAATTCTAGACTCCTGGGAGTACCCAGCAGACTTTATAATTCTTTCTCCTAAAGCCACACTGGGCAGGTATCCCATTATCCTTGAGAGGCCATGGTTAGCAACTATAGATGCATATATTGGATGTCGGTCAGGAGACACGACCATTTCTGATGGGAAGATCACCAAAAATTTTGTTCTCTATCCTCCAGGTTAGTTGTCCCATGATGAAGATAACCCCATATGGCCACATGTTGGTGAAGATGCTGACTAAGTCAATTATGTGGCACAACTTATGATGTTAGGAAAAATATCTTTCATGCATCTTCAAGACAAAGATGAAGTATTGGTTAACATCATTCAAAATCATTGTGAAGTGGAGGAAGCATCATCTTCTCATTCTGCTACTCCAGTCAAGACACTTTTGCCTACTCTTCCTGAAGCCATTGTTCCTACAGATGTTCTTCATGTAGTCGAACTTCTTGCAGCAACACGTATGTCCCATACATTGCTACCATATGAACTCAAGGTACCATGCATCAATGAAGCAGCTATAATAGAGCTAACTACACAAGTGTAGGTGTTAGAGGGAAAATATTTGAATGTTACCAACAAACTAAGTGAAGAACAACAGTTGTTATTGGAAAACTTCTTGATGACCCACCAGCATGCATTTGCATGGGACTATCATGATATGAAGGTATTGGACCCTAAGCTTTGTACTCATATAATTTACATCAAAGATGATTGCACCCTAGTGAGGCAGCCACAAAGAAGAATTAACCCTGCACTAAGAGAAATTGTAAAAGGGGAACTGCAGAAATTGTTAGATGCAAGATTTATCTACCCCATTTCAGATAGCCAGTGGGTGTCTCCATTGGTGATTGTGCCCAAAAAAGGAGGGAAATGGTGAGTTTGTGTTGATTACAAGGAACTCAATGTTGCCACCAAAAAGGACCATTTTTAGTTACCTTTCATAGATCAAGTTTTGGACACACTTGGAGGAAAGCAATACTTTTCTTTTCTATATGGATTCAATGGCTACAACCAGATCCAAATTGCACCAGAGGGCTAGGAGAAGTCCACTTTTACCTATCCATGGGGGACCTATGCCTACTCAGTACTCCCATTTGGCTTATGTAATGTACCTACAACCTTTCAGAGGGCAGTCATTAGCATATTTTCATATATCTCTCTTGATTGTATGGAGATTTACATGGATGACTTTACTACCTATGGTGTTGATTTCAATTAGGAAATGGAAAATCTTAGGAGAGCCCTACAGAGATATGAAGACCAAAATCTATCATTAAATCATGAAAAGTGCTTCATGATGATGTAGGAAGGTGTAGTCCTTGGCCACTACATCTCCCAGAAAGGAATTCAAGTAGATCCTGCAAACATTGAGGTGATCACAAATCTACCTACACCTAGAAAACAAAAGGATATTAGGAGTTTCTTGGGCCATGCAGGATATTATAGGTACATTTCATTAATAATTTTAGCAAAATAGCAACACCATTGTATAGTCTTCTCACTATAGATGTTGAATTCCAATGGATTGAAGATTGTGACAAGGCATTTTCTCATTTAAAGGTAGCCTTGACTCATGCTTCTATACTTAAGGTACCTAATTGGGAGCATCCTTTCCACATCCAGATAGATGAATCAGATTATGTGATAGGAGCAGTTTTAGGACAAAAAGAAGGAGCTATTGAAAATGCCATTTATTTTTTCAGCAAAAAATTGCAGGGAGCTGAATTCAACTATACAATGACAAAGAAATAAATGCTGGTAGTAATCTATGCTCTAAAAAAATTTAGGCATTACATCATAGGTTACCAAATCTTTGTGCACACTGATCATGTATCCATTAGATATCTCATGAATAACCCTCTGATCTCTAGTAGGCTGACAAGATGGTTATTTTTGATGCAATAATTTTGACATAACCATTGTGGATAAACTAGTGAAGTAGATAATGTTGTTGTAGATTTTCTCTCAAGCCTGACTACATCAGGGGATAATCAAGCCATAGATGAATCTTTTCCTGATGAGCATTTATTCTCTATCAGTGTATAAACACCCTGGTATCCTGATATAGCTAATTATCTAGTCATAGGTAGAGTTCCTCCTCACTTCTCTCCAAAAGAGAGAAGGGAACTCATTGAAAAATATTTTCCTTTCTCATGGATTGCTAGATGTTTGTTTTATACTAGACCAGACCATGTCATGAGGAGATGTGTGAGAGAAGATGAGACATATGAAATTTTGTATGCATAGTACAATGAACCATGTGGAGGACATTTTGCAGCCAAGAGGACAACAATGAAGATTTTGAACACAAGATATTACTGGCCAACACTCCACAAGGATGCAGGAAGGTATACTAGAAACTATGATAGATACTAAAGAATGGGTAGACCAACAAGATCTGATGAGATTCCACTTTTCCCTCAGGTAGTAATCACTCCCTTTGACAAGTGGGGATTGGATTTTGTAGGACCCATTGACCCTCCATCAAATGGTAGGTCATATATCCTGGTATGCACTGATTATGTAGTGGGTAGAAGTTAAGGCTATGAAGCATGCAAGAGATAACAACTTTGCAAAATTTATTTATGAGGAGATTTTTACAAGGTATGGAATTCTGAGAGAGATAGTGACTGATCAAGGGGCTCAATTCACATCAACCCTTGTTGTAGCACTAGTTAACAAATACAACATAAGACATAGGAAGTCTACCCCTTATCACCCCCAGGCCAATGGGCAAGTTGAGGTGACCAATAGAGAAATTGAAGTCATTATGACCAAAATAATAGCTATCCATAGAAAGGATTGGGAAAACAAATTACCATAAGTTGTTTGGGCCTACAAAACAACCTAGAAAATAACTACAGGATTCACTCCATTTGAGTTGCTATATGGAAAGACAACCATGATGCCCATTGAATTTGAACATAAGACTCTTAGGAATGCAATAGATTTGGGGATGGATATCTCTGAGGCATGAAAAGAGAGAATCATATAGCTAAATACTTTGGATGAGATGAGAAAAGCAACCTTGCATCACATAGAGGTAGTTCAAAATCAAAGAATCAAGTGGCATGAAAATTTTATCAAGGAAAAGAAATTACAACCAGGGGATTGGGCCCTACTCTATGACTCAAGATATTAGGACAATGCAATAAATTTGTAGACAAGGTGGCTAGGACCATATAAGGTTGTTGAAGTATTTCCTAATGGTGCTGTACAACTCACTACTATTGACCTAATCAGATTTAAGCTACTTTTCAACGGTCATTGCATCAGATTGTATCACAAGCCAACTTCCAAAGAGGAGTTGCTACAACAATTCATTTAGCACACAACACCTGAGCTTCCTGCATCTGAAGGAAGTGGACCTAGTGTCCCTCCTTCTAGCTAATCAAGGTATGTACTTGTCATAATAAAGACTCCTAGTTATGTGGGGTCCACTTCTTCACCCATCCACCAATCTCCACCTTTCTCTATCTTCCATCACTTCACTTCATTCCACTCCACCTCATCTTCATTAATTGCTCAACTTATTTCCTAAAAAGGTGAATCGTACTTTCTCCACAATCTTTGCAATGAAACCTCCAACATTCAGGTATGTGTGCATTAATTGCTATACTTAATTATCTTTAAGTGCATTCATTTAATTGTTGTATGTTAGTATGGACATTCACCATAGCATCCCAATATTCCATACCCTTGTCAAATCATCATCTCACATGTGAGGACACATTCCCAAATTTAGGTTGTGGGGAGGAAAAAGATGTGAATATTTTTCCCATGTGTCAGTCCATACTAGTCTATGTCAGCAAAATTTAAATTGAGCTGATTTGAAATCTGAGTGAGAGGACAGGTCGCATGTGTGAGGTGACACCAACTACTACTGCCATTTATCCCCATCATAGTTTTCATTTATTACACCTTCCTTGCCATTATTGACCCTATCATATCTCAAGTGGCAAACAAAAGTAAACTAGAAAGGGAAAATTCAGTTGACATTGGCATTTTAGCAAGTGTTGCAGGAAGGTGAATTTGGTTTTCAGACAAGAATTGTAGGAAGGAAACTGCAGAGTGTTTGTTTGATTGCAGACAATGGGAGGTAGGTTAATTCAAAATGAACCCACAATGCATGATGTATTACTGCAAGATGCACCATTCCTGGCCAAATTCAGAAACTGCAAGTGGATAGAATACTTCCTAAAGCTAGATGATTTTGGTGAAGACATTGCACTAGAGTTCACCCAGAAATTGTCTGAAGGGAAAGCCACGATAAAATGGCTAGAGGTTATGGAAACTAAAGAAAGAATTGTATAAGTCACAGGGTTACCTGTTGATGGTGAAAATTACTGTGCTTCCAAAGACGCCAAATCAGCTAGGGCTGAATTTATAGAGCCAAATGACCCTCCATTGAGAATAGATAAACAAGGTGCAAAGAGAATTTCTCTACTCGATCCATGGAAGTAGATAGCCATTTATGTCATAAAATATATCACTTGTGAAGGTCACTAGTCAAATTTACATTTTGTGCACTTTAAACTTTTGAATCACATGAGACACAAAAGGAGGATGAATGTGTCAAACATGCTATACAACCTTCTTTCAATCATGGCGGACGAGACTCAAAAGGGTAGGAAAAATTTTGTTTCCCACCATTTTCTGATTAAATTTTTCATTGAGAAGTCTCTGCATGATGTGTCTAGAATGACCTCCAGGAAGAATTCATAAAAATTGATCAAATTAGACTTGAGCATTTGTAACCTAGGGTTTTACCTCAACCTTGTAGGTCTAGTAGGAGATTGAGCAAGGCTGAAGCCACTCTTGGTGCTTCAATCTCTGGCATAGGTCTAAGTGTAAACCCTCCTACAACAAAAGAAACCATAGAAATTAGTTCTTCTAGGACAGAGCACTCAGACAAAGAAGATTCCTCTCCAGATTATGATGACGATGTTCCACTTGCCATCCTGATGAAAACTAGGCCACAAAAGAGAGAGGCAGAAATGAGAAAAGGGAAATCCAAAAAGTAGTTGGAAGAGAAAGAGGTGCCAAGCTCTAAGAAGAGAAAAGCTGACACTATTCATCCTGCAGCCAAATAAAAACATGAGAGCCCTCCCAAAAAATTAAGACCAGTTGGGCCAGGCCAGCTTTTCGTATGCCTCTGCAGGAAAGCCCTAAGTCTAGAGAAATACCACAGGGGGACACATAAGCTCCAATGGGGTAGGAGAATGTTGAGGAAGAAGACATATTTGGGAGGGAAGCAAACATAACATTGGCCGATCTTGCTAACATTGTAGAACAAGTGGAGAATCAAGAGTATGAGGAAAATTAGGAGATCCTCCAGCATGAGCAAGAGATCCTACAACAAGAGATCCTGTAGAAAAATCTAGAGCATTAAAAAGAGTAGGATTCCCTACATTAACAACAAGAATTGGGAGAAAAATTAGTGCCCCTGCAGCTAGAGTTGATGGGATAGCCTGAATCCTTGCAGCTAGTACCATGCAAAGAGCAAGCATCAGTGCTAGGAAAAAATGTTAGTAGGAATACATAGCTCAGGCTTGATTTTTCAATACACAAGGTAGTTATACATTTATGGAAAGAGATGCAAAGAAGAGAAGAAAAATGGAAGGAGGAAAAACATAGGTTGAAGAAGGAGATTCAAAAGAGAGATGAGGAGATTGAGGAAAAGGATGCAGAAATTGCCACCTTAAAGAAGAAGGTGGATGATATGGCAACTTTAGTACCATAGATTTTAGAGTGCAGGACCCCTCCAAGGGTCTATGCTCTGCATTTAAAGGATAAATATATTTCTTTTAGGCTGGCAAGAATTGTCTCAAGTTTGAACCCTTCCATTGAGACTCCTGTTGAATTTTTCAATGCTCATCGGATTGCTTCCCCTAAAATGAAGAATTTGATGTGTGAGTTTTATTTGCATGATTATGTTGTGACTCAATACCATGATTGGAATCCTCTATTGTATGTTGGGGATGTCCAATTAAGGGAATTTATGTCTTGGGTGCAAAATGAGATCAATTGGGGACAACAATATGGGGCTCATAAGCAAATGGAATCAAATATCCCTCTATCCATTAGGGTTGAATCAACGAATCCAAGGGACATTTTTAGAGAATGGCACAGAATGCTTTTCAGACCTAGCTATGGTAATAGGATTATGCCCTGGATAGAAGCAGTTTATAGTGAATATGAAGCAAAGGAAAAAGAAAAAGAGGAAACTATGAAGAGATGCCTTTCACAAAGATGGAATAGCCTAACTAATGATCTCAAGCAATCTAAGCCTCATTCCATCTAGAACTATATTGCAGCTCTTAAAAGAAATGACATATATCTTCACATTGGAAGGACAAAAGGGTGATTTTGGCTTCCCCTGACTTTTGAGCCACCTATCCTAATGTGGCTTGTACTAAACTTTAGGTTCTACCACTATGATATTGTTGTAGAGAGATAGAGATGGAGTAAACTAGAAAGATCGAGAGGATTCTATTGGGACCTTGATTCACGCATAGTACTCTCTGATGTAGGATAGTTGTCAATTGCAAATTTTAGAGCATTGACCAAACAGAAGAACAACTCTTCCCCCACTGGACGACCAAGAAGATCTTAGGTTGGGTGGAGTGATGAGTCTAGTTTATGGTCTCATTTTGGGTAGAATTTATCATTTAGTTTTTGAAGTTATCATGGACTTTGATGTTAATTATTGATACTTTTATTATATTTCCTCACGACTGTAGACATTGGGCCAAATCTTATTTATGCAAATTATCTTTAATGACATTGGCATGTTATATAGACTATCTATATATTAATTTTCCATGTGGTGAATGAATGTTCTTTAAGGTGGTTATAGATATGCAATTATTGTGTGCACTAACATTTCCATGTAGATATAATTTGAGGATACTAAATTGAGAAAGACACTGCCACCTGGGCATGCACCATAACGTCTAGCAAGGGAATCATTCAAAGTTCAAAGGAGGTTGATGACAAGATATTCCCCATGCAAATCAGATGTAACCACCTTATAGTGGAATTTAATGTTGTTGAGAAGATGCAGGTGTTACTACTATGCTAAATCTACGTTTGGACCTGCATGTCTGAGCAGATTCCATGCATGTGTTACCGTTGTCACTACATTTTCTCTGTTTTCCCTAAATGGCATCCTCCTGATTCATGGAGTTGACTACCTTGTTTAGTTGATAGTATAAATAAGGATCAAATGATCCTTCTCTAGAGGTTTCACGATATGATATTGTACTTGCACTCTTAATTTTTTAGTAATATAGTTATGTTACTTTTTTGTACTCATGTTTCCTGACGAATGAAATAAATTTTTAAGTTCAAGCATCTAATTTTTCATTAGTTTAGAGGATACTTATCCAAGGGGGACCAATTAGTGAGCAATCCATCCTTTAGTATTAGTTTAGTGTAATTTTCTATTTAATAATTAGATTAGATTCCCGTAGCCACTAGAATTTCATTTTGTGACTGTTCCTGTAGCTAAAGTAGACAAAGTAGTTTCTTGTTTGTTGCTCATATTTTCATTTCTGTCATTCATTTCAGCTTGGTGTAGTTGTTGGTTGATGTTCAATATTTATGCTATTCCTTTCTAAGCACTTTATCTTTAGCATTGTGTCTTTCTTAGTTGTAGAATGAAAATGGCTACTTTGGGTTCCTAGTGCACATATTGTGTTGACCCATTTCAAATTCATGTCCTTGGGTTGAAAAGTTAAATCCACCTTCATGATGATTGAAATCGTTGTTCAGGTTAGATGTCCAATCTCTAAATCATGGATATAAAGGCCTAGTTGTTAAATCATTGTAGGAGGCCAACATAGGTTTTGTTTTGTTTTTGCATCCTATGGTTTCTCACATTGCATTGGTGAAAGACTCATTTAGACTTCATTTTTGCATATCAAATTATTAAAAAAATAAAAAATCTGCATTTGCATCCTCAATTTGCATATGAAAATCATTAAAATCATTTTAAATTTTCTACAAAAATACAAAAATACATACCTAGACTCATTCACCACACTGGGTGAATCAGTCCAGTTGCATTTTCTGCATTGAAATTTATGGCATTTTCATAGTTTTTCCTACATTTTTGTTTTCTATTACTGTTTTCTAGTTTCAGTTTACAAAATTTTTGTCATTAGCATTTTATTGTTCCTAGTTTTCATTTGCATTCACCCCATCTTTTATGGTACTTTTATGAGTGTTTGGTGGCCCATTGATAATAACTTAGTGAGATGAAGTTCCAGACTCATGGCTTCCCGTGATAGCACTTTCGTTGTGGACCTTGGGATCTCAAGACCTCCTACTCCTAGTATGGACAATGGTGTATTAGGAATGGATACTACCACTAATATGCCTTTACCTTCCCATCTAATGCATTTTGATACACAAGTTAGTTCCATTCTACAAGAAAAAGCCATCAATATTCATGAATATTTTGCACATTTACAACAAGATTGAAGTCTTGAAAAAAATTCCACCACTACCATACCTGCCATAGAAAACCTTTATGGTTTGATTGAAAGTGACAATGGCTTACAAGTTATGAAAAGAATAGTTAAGATATGTAATTGTATCTATGGAAAATTTAGATTAGTAGCTTATTAAACAATAAACACCAAAAATCCATTGAAGTAACAAAGCACAAAGGAAATAAACATGAAAATAAAAGAAAAAATGTTACCATAAATCTTCATCTTCCATGCTTCACCTTTGTTACACCTTCTAGTTTGCAGCAAATTGAATGAGGCCCTCAGATTTCAAATGAGCACCTAGACTAATGTCAAAGCCCTATGCAAATGTTGAAGGATTTGTATAAAAGAAATGACTTCACAATAGACTAAAATGACAATGACTGCAAATGACAATAATAATAGCCTAAGTTGACAGAATGAGCATGAGATTTGAAATAAGAACAAAATTGCTATTTTATAGAAACAACAATTTTGTATGTGTGGCCAGGATGAGAAGATGATAAATACCCTAGAATCAATGGTCAAAATTGAAAGTTGTAGTATGGACTAGGGTTAGGTCAAAATTAGGGCAATGACAAGAAATGAAGGGTTGAGATTGAATTATGAATTCAATCAAGGGATGAAATTGAATGAGATGTCAAGAGATAAGATTTGATGTGGAAGATAAGATTGGCATGGACAAAGAGGTTGCTGGAGAAATTAAATAATAAAAATTATTTAATTTAGGTGACCAATGAATAATTAAATAATAAAGATATTATTTAATTATAGAGTAATGTGACAAAAAGAATCATTTTGAATTAAATAATGATTTAATTCAAAATTCAAGAGAGGACTAAATAAAATAAATAAAATTTATTTAATTTATGAGAGAAAAGACTAATAAATAATTAAATAATTAAAATAATTATTTAATTATAGTGGAAAGTGGACAAAAATTAAATAAATTAGAATTTGTTTAATTTTAAAGAAGGGGACTTAATTAGTGACATAATTAAATAAATAAAATTTATTTAATTAATCAAGGAGAATAAAGATAAAAATGAATTAATTAAATAATTAAAATTATTTAATTAATAGAAGAATTATGACTTTAGAAAATAATTAAATAATTAAAAATTATTTAATTATTAAGAATGAAAGGGGCAATGTTGAATAATCTAAGAGTTGCGAACCTAGGACAATTTTATGTGTCTACATTTTGCCCCTCTTTGTCATAATGTAGCATGTCGCATTGTGACAAAGAAAATAAGTTGAGCATATGCCTTAGTGCAAAATAAGATGAGGAAGAATGATGAGGAGGGTTATGGTATGCCCCCTCGAGAGGACAAACAAGTTCCAAGAACATGAGTGTGCTCTCGAAATTAATCAGGAGACTAGAATATGAAGAGACAAAGAAATGTTAGTGCAAAAGATATGGATGATGATATGGATGCAATGCCTATATGAGATGAGTGAGAGAAGATGCGTGTTAGTTCCTAGACCAAATCCTTCTAAACATTGACATTGGACTTTAATATCTATTGCTCTTAATCATCATTGGGCGGTAAAAATGACACAAATGGACAACAAACACCACGATATGATGTGGACCAAGGTGTGCAAGGTCATCCATTTGAAAAACAAATAGTCACAAACAAGGAATGTCCTAACTCATACTAAGGGTCATGTTGCCCCAGTCTTTTTGTTAAGACAATCCATAGACAGTAGTCAAAGAAAATAAAATAGACCAAGAGATGTCATTACACCTCTAAATCCTTCATGGGACATCCTCGAGGTAGCTAGTAACATGACCACAAAGAAAAGACAATAAAAAGATAAGACAAAATAGCCAAGATAGTCAAAATATAAGACAAAATAGACCCAAAAAAAATTATCAGCCATTAATTTTGTTTGCCAATGTTTGTTTGCCAAAGATTGAATTCTTGCCAGTTTGACAGTTCTGATAGTTTAAGAGCTTTGCCAATTTGACGGTGTTGATAGTTTGACGGGGCCTATTGTCAGGAAGGACACATCCTAAAAAGGCAAAGGACATTTTGATGAGGTCTAACTCCAAGAATGACACATCTTGAAGAGGACCAAAGAGTGACAGGATTGACATTTTTTTGACTAATATGCTTTGGCAAGTTGACTGATATTGACTGTACGATTGATTGGACTGTGTTGTCTAATTTTGACCAATTTTGACATTGACATTTCGAATGATTATCTTGTGTCTGAGTTTGACTATGTCTGACATATTTGACTGATGTGATGATTGTGACAAATGCCATGATTTTATTTGGACCAACCTAAAAAGACTGACCTAATGTCTCGGGGACTCATCGACTGATGGCCTTGCCTACGTAGCAAATGTGCAGAGACAACGTAGTTCAACAATGACATGGACTAACTGACATGACTGACTTTGACTCCATTTTTTGGATTTTGACATTGATTTGGATGTTTTTGTGTTTTTCTTCAGGATGTTTTATGATGTTTAGGTCTTTTTTTAGGACATTTTATGATGTTTTTTGGTCTTTTTTAAGGACTTTTTGCGATGTTTTTGGTCTTTTTTTAAGGACTTTTTATGATGTTTTTTGGTCTTTTTTTGGATTTTGACATTTAAGAGGATCGTGACAAATGCATATGACTGATGTCTACACCTAATAATCCAAGGACAAATATGATTGTGCCCCTAGTCAAGCTGAATACCCATTGAAAGGTGATGACAATGTTGTTTGACGTGGAAAGGATGCATCCCGAAACAACGTGAGGAGGAGGACGATAATGTGGTGAAAGTATGGAGGTCTATAGCCGAGCCAGGAACCTAGTCAAGGAAAATTTTGGATAATGTGCTTGTATGGACTAGAATCGTTGCATTTGGAATGACTTGGTTAGGACTAGATGGGATGATGATTATCCTTAGACCATTTGACAAGGGAAAGCCAAGATAGGTGACAGCCATAAAAGGATATGGGGTGGCCTTGGTAAAGGATGGGAGACGTGAGACTAAGAGAATTGTCATATGATTTTCAAGGACTATGTCATATAAGGACAATAAGACTATGACAGTCAATGACATGATGTTTCATGAACCGTGTATGACCGAAGGATAGACATGTCAAGAGTTTTCCCAAAGCATAATTTATGTGTGCCAGTTTTATGTCAAGACCAAGGTAGGTGGGAAAATGGACAGAAATGATAGGGCTTAGATGGATGTCAATGTCATGAGGAAGTCATGTGAAATGAGACGACTTGCCCTCAAGTGTAAGAGTCCACATAGATGATTTATATTACACATGACGCCTGTTTGCCAGGTTTTCATCATGGTACTTATCCAAGGCACCTGTTTGTCAAGTTTTCACCATTGGATGAAAATTTTCTCTTTACTATTTTCTTGACTTTTTTATTTTTTTGATTTTTTTTTTTTAGTCTCACCAAGACGCCTGTTTGCCAGGTTTTCATCAGGGTGGCGATTTTTTAATTTTTTAATTTTTTTTTGTATTTTTGATTTTGTAGATAGCCTGGATGCTTTAGATAGCCACTAACTGTTTTGAATCCATTGACAGTGTTGATGTAGAGACTGGTGCCATGATATGCCAATAATGACCTTGCTGAAGGAGTTGTCTTGTTAGGATCGTAGCACTTGTATACAACTGATAGCACTTGTATACAACTGATCAATGTCATTGTGATCCTTTTTGATACTAGAGTTGGCCTTATCAAAATACACACATCGTAATAGAGTGCCATGAGAGTCCTTGTGGTAAAGAGTTGCTGCCATGATGTGACAGATTTGTGACGTAGAATTTTTAGACTTTAGGCGAGATGTAGGATTATGACGAATGATGGTGGACATGGAAAGGTTGTTTGGACATTTGGATGAATCACTTTTTATTCTCCAAACTTGGTATGGTGTATGACGGATTTTGGAAGAATGGTGTTTGGAACCAACACTTTTATATGCCTTGACTGATGACCATTTTGAAGGAGGTGGACATGTGTTATATGTGGGAGTCCTCTTATATTGTGGCTCCACATTGTGACTAACTTTTGTATTTGACTTGGTGTCTTTGTTTGATCCATCTTTCTTTGGGATCAATTTTAATTTCATTTGTCCACTTTTCCTTTTGTTTGATTCAATGGCCTTTGACATTTGATTTTGATCTTTTGATTTGTAAGACTTTTGTTTTTGTTGGTCCCAAAGGGAAGGTTTATTTATGATGGAATGATGGTTTATGGTGTGGGAGGAGGGGGTGTTGGCAGCAATCTTATGACAAGGATTTCTCATGGATTTCATTTTGACGTTTGTATCTGACAAGGTTGCCCCCAGTATCGAGAAGGTACCACTGGCATCATTTGATTTGCTATCTGAGGAATAACCAAGACCTTGATGTTTGTAATTTGCTTGAAATTGTATTGGTTCTAGAATTCCTTGCTCATGTATGCCTAGTCCTTTGCCTTGATATTGCATGCTTTGACAGATTCTATTTGCGATGGGGTATTTATTGTTTTGACAGAAAGATGCTAACCCATCATGATGTCTATGGACACTGTCACTTGTAATTTCTTTGTCTGCAAGAAACCCTGCTCTGACAAAGATAGATGACCCTAGTTGATAAAGTGTCTTAGCTTCATTGTCATGTTGGACATATTCCTGACTGATATCTTTGGTCTGATCATGTGACATGTCAGGTTCAAATGATTCTGTTGGTGCTTTCAAGGCAATGTTGAAGCCAACATTATTTTTAATGTCATAGAGTCCAATGATTTTAGCTATAACTTGATCATATGCAAGCATGTCCTTAGTGGAAGATTCTTGTTCTAGAGGAATATCATCTATGTGTCCCATGAAGGTAAGTGTCTCATCGTGGGAAGTTTCAATAGTTGAGGCTTGTATAGGGTAGGCAAGTGTTTGATCATGAATGGCATAAAGGTGAAGAAGTGGATCATTTTGGACTTCTTTGTCAATGGTAGGGTCTTTGTCGAAGATGGGGTTGTCATGGATTTGGACTTCTTGGTCAATGATGGGTCTTGGTCAAAGATGGGGTTGTCGTGGATGATACAATCAGAAATAAGGTCATAGGATGGACTACCTTGTTCTTGACATGAGGTTGACATTATAAGGTCATGCTTTGGGATTTCATTTTGACATGTATCCTCAAGTTTATTAAATGGGATTTGACTTTGGACTATGATAGAACTTTCATGACTAGATGTGGCTTGTGAGGGGGTGACTTGAAAAGGATTAATAGATGAAGGACTAGGGTAGGACATGGAGACTTGGACTGGACTAGTATGTGAAGGACTCAGATAGGACATGGGGACTTGCATTGGACTAGTATGTGAAGGACAAGTGTAGGACATGGAGTCTTGGACTGGATTAATTATTGAATAGCAAGGACATGACATGGGGACTTCAACCAGATATGCCATGGAGTCTTGAGCTAGATTAGTGTAAGGTTGACTAAAATAGGACTTGGAGACTTGGACGGAATCGATATGGTATGATGTGAGGACTTGACATGAGTTGGTAGATGGTTGATAAGGCATGTAGACCTAGACAGGATTAATAGGTGAAGGACTATCATATGATGTTGAGGTTTGGAATGGGCTAGTTGATAGTTGGCTTCCCTTGTCAAAGTTAGGATAAGGGTGATAAGTGGATGTTTGTTGTGAATTACTGGTAGGAGTTATGTCAAGTGACTGTTGATGGTGAGGGTAGACGGATGGAGGTGGCAAAGTATTTATGTCAAAGCCTTGTGGTAACTTAGCCCCTTCATCCAAAAGCATGGCTAGATACCTTTGAGGGTCATGTAAGACTGATTTTTTTACAAAGGAGAATATATCAGGATTTTGCACTGCAGCTTCTATGTCTTTGAAATATACTTGTCCATTTTGGTCTCTTTGTATGAATGGTTCAAAAATGTTTTTTGATGAAGATGGCATGTTCATGGAAGATTGCATGTTCATGTTGTGAAATGGGTCGGAAAAGGTCCAATGTTGGTTTGTGTCATAAGTGTTATTATTAATGTTGGGATTGAAATATTGTCCAAAGTTTTCCATTTGTTTTTTCTTTCATTGAAGTCTTGTCTCCACCATCAAAGGAAATTGCTCAAATGAAGATAATAACAATGAAAGTATGACACTAACCTATGTTTTTGTCTTTTTGGGTGATAAAGGATGACAATGCAACATGATGATAATGTGTATCTAAGGAAATGTGTAATGTCAAAAAGTGAAAGTGACGATTAGGACTAGGATGATGAGGTGCAAAATAAGGACTAAGATGATTATGTCAACTAAAAGGCCACTAATGTAAAAGCCTAGGTTCAAAATAAGAACTAGGATGAAATAATGTTTTTGAATTTTTTTATTTTTATTTTTGAAATAAAGGATGACAATGAAAGACTATTTTTTTTGAATTTTTTGACGATAAGGGATGCAATATGACAATGTTATCTAGAGAAAATGACTAATGTCAAACGACAATGAAGACTAGGATGACAAGTTATGACACTATTTTTTTTTGTTTTGTATTTTTGGAGGATGTCAATGCATGGTGATAATGACGTTTTCCTAAAGAAAATGACCAATGCAAGGTGATAAATTGTTAAGAAAGGATGTCAAATGTCAAGGTGACAGTGAGGACTAATGTGAAAATGTTGGTTAAGGAAATGACCAATGCAAAGTCTAGATGCCAAATGAGGACTATGATGACAATATTTTGGATTTTAAAGATATGCAAGGTGAGGACTAAAATGATTTGAATGTCTAAGGTATGCAAATGCAAAGGTCTAAAATGATTTGGAAGAAGGTTGCCTAACCACACTATGCTTGATCTATATCTCAATTTTGGAATATCAATGGACTTGTTTGAAGGACTAAATGACAAGGACAAATGACAAATGAATCTTCCTAACTATACTTTTGAGTTGGAAGAATCTCACAAAAAGATAATGACTAAAGGAGATAATGATGTCTAAGTCCAATGATAACCTAATTTTGAAAGTCAAGATTTTGCAAAGTGAGGTAAGGTTGTCCTAATCCAAAATATGCAAAATGAGATGAGGACCTAAGTTTTTAGTTTATGACTGAAAATGAAAATGATGAAGCCTAAGGATGAAGCTAAATATTTGCAAAGATGAACCTATGGTAAGATGCAAGCTAAAGTGTACAAGGAATGAGAGATTTGAGTAATTTCATGATTTGGTTTTGACATAAGACTTCTAGGCTGAGACTGTTGTTTTGATGTTTTATTGAAAAGTTTGAGTTGTTTGAGGCTTTGTGTCCAGATTTGTGAATGTTGTGTATATTGTTTGAAAATATAGAAAATACTTGACAAGCATGATGTTTTAGTGTATGCAAACACACATGAGACAAGCACAATCCTAATAGGCCAAGGGTTTGTATACTTGGTATAGCCCACTGATATACCCCAGATTGGTGCTGAACACCTCTCCTTCTCAAGAGTGGATAGCTTAGAAGTTTGGTGGCACTGGTTCCCCTCCATGACTCATTAATGTCATTCGGGCACACCAACTTCAGATTCTTGGGTCATCACTTCCCAAGAACTGCTATCTCTACTCAAGGGAGTCAGTAGTGAGTATCTTCAGGCATAATACTGTACCTTGCACTATACCAAGCAACAGCTGAAAATGGTTGGCCTCTAAAACAAAAGGTGTCTAGTTAGGGCATCCGTTCGAGTGGCCACACATGGGGCGAGAGATTAATTACCAATTAGGTGGCACTCCAGCCTAAAGAGGTTACGCTCAATAGGCTTTATGGGAGTACTACTCCATTCGTGTGACACATCTGCACTCGTGGTACTTGAACTTTCCTCAAGCACCCATTTTATATCCCAGCTGGAAGTGGCTTGGCTTTAGCCTATTACCGGTCGAGTTGTCCCTTAAGGTGAGTACTTTTTCCTTTAAGGCAGACTCATTTCTAAAGTTGGTAACCATTTCTCTTACACCCACGATCGCCCGAAAGCGCGAGGGGAGAGGATACTCTGATATACCAAGTTAGGGTAATAACAAATAAAGATGGGTCTAGTTTTTTGATCACGAGGTTTTCACCAAGTGAGAGCATACTCACCTACCATCTTGCAAACACAATCAGACACTTGCAAACAAAATTTATTTTAGAGCACCAAAAGAAATGTTCCTAAATTAAAAAATGCAAACAAGTGGTTTGAGAGAGAAATCTTTGACAAATGTAGCTACAAAACCACATGTCAGTAATTTGAATAAATGTCTTTGACCTATGAAAAACTCCAATGCCACATGCTGCCAACAAAGATTAGTAATAAAAATAAAATTTAAAAAAATAAAATTTAATGACAGCAGCAAATTAAAACAGTGATAACTTGCTCAAAACTTAATAAAAATTTAAAGCGTAGATGTCTATGGAAAGCTAAATGAAATACTTTCAAAACCCATAAAATTTTTTCCACAATTCTGCACAAAGAAAATGTTATAGACAAAAGAAAAATGCGGGTTTTGAAAGTTAAATTGAAAAAATAGTGATCACTAAAATGGTCATAATTTTCTCAAATATTAATTAAATTTAAAATCGTTTGATGTTTTGGAAAGCTGAGGGTGAGATCTACAAAACCCAGAAACGGTTTTAAAATTTTTTATTCGCCCATTTTTCTGTGTTCAAATGAAGGTGATGGGATTTTGTATGACTTCTTGGCTGTAACCTGCAAAACAATGAAAACAAACAAGAACACACAAATTTCTGTCCAAAAAGTCGGGTTCACCAAATGTATCAATGGAAAATTTAGATTAGTAGCTTATTAAACAATAAACACCAAAAAATCATTGAAGTAACAAAGCACAAAGGAAATAAACATAAAAATAAAAGGCACAATGTTACCATAAATCTTCATCTTCCATGCTTCACCTTTGTTACACCTTCTAGTTTGCAGCAAATTGAATGAGGCCCTCAGATTTCAAATGAGCACCTAGACTAATGCCAAAGTCCTATGCAAATGTTGAAGGATTTGTATAAAAGAAATGACTTCACAATAGACTAAAATGACAATGACTGCAAATGACAATAATAATAGCCTAAGTTGACAGAATGAGCATGAGATCTAAATTAAGAACAAAATTGCTATTTTATAGAAACAACAATTTTGTATGTGTGGCCAGGATGAGAAGATGACAAATACCCTAGAATCAATGGTCAAAATTGAAAGTTGTAGTATGGACTAGGGTTAGGTCAAAATTAGGACAATGACAAGAAATGAAGGGTTGAAATTGAATTATGAGATAATTCAATCAAGGGATGAAATTGAATGAGATGTCAAGAGATAAGATTCGATGTGGAAGATAAGATTGGCACGGACAAAGAGGTTGCTGGAGAAATTAAATAATAAAAATTATTTAATTTAGGTGACTAATGAATAATTAAATAATAAAGATATTATTTAATTATAGAGTAATGTGACAAAAAGAATGATTTAATTCAAAATTCAAGAGAGTGGACTAAATAAAATGAATAAAATTTATTTAATTTATGAGAGAAAAGACTAATGAATAATTAAATAATTAAAATAATTATTTAATTATAGTGGAAAGTGGACAAAAATTAAATAAATTAGAATTTATTTAATTTTAAAAGAAGGGGACTTAATTAGTGGCATAATTAAATAAATAAAATTTATTTAATTAATCAAGGGAGAATAATGATAAAAATGGATTAATTAAATAATTAAAATTATTTAATTAATAGAAGAATTATGACAAAGTTAGAAAATAATTAAATAATTAAAAATTATTTAATTATTAAGAATGAAAGGGGCAATGTTGAATAATCTAAGAGTTGCGAGCATAGGACAATTTTATGTGTCTACAGTAACAAACACGTTCCATCCACTTCCCAATCAACAAACATTGTTGTGAGCAAAGGAGGACCTCACATTCCTCCTCTTTCAAACATAGCATCCATACCAACCTATACAACTCTTCAAGTTACAACAACCATGTATCAGGGTATTCATGTGACTCCTTTCGCTATTCCAACTAGCATCCCTAATTCTTTTGTGGCATCAAATGTTCCCTCTTCCACCTTCACCCCTCTTAGTGTTCCCTTCACTTCTCCTCACATTACATACACCCCATCACCATTTTACCTTCCACCTCATACCACTTACACTAATCCCATCATTACAGAACTCTTTAACAGTGTTTCCTCCATGCAACAACAAATCTCCACCATTAGCCAAAGTCAAAATTTTCCACCCACATATCATGTTCGTAGCAACTCCTTATCCTTAGAGATCTTACAAACATAGATGCCACAAGGAATTGATATGCCCATTTTTGAGAAATACATAGGTAAAGGAGACCCTTCTAATCATGTTAATGCCTATACAAGATCGTGTAGTGATTTTGTTATTGACAATAAACTCTTAGCCAAACTTTTTCTTAGGACCTTAAAAGACATTGCATTGGAGTGATTCTCAAACTTGCCTAATCATTCAATTTGACCCTTTAATGAACTTGTGGATGCCTTTATAAGTCATTTCCAAGTCCATATGACTCCCAAAAATACAATGGCTGATTTAATATGATGTAAACAAAATGCAGATGAAAAAGTCACTAATTTCATTTCATGCTATCAGTCATTGTATGCTCAAATTGATGTCAAGATTCCTAATTCACATCTGTAAAAGATGTTTATCAAAAACTTGCACACTCACCTTCAAGATAAGTTGACTATGATGAAATTTCCTCCATTCATGCATTTATACACGTGACTATCACAACTCAATTTCTAGTTATAATACAAGGTCCACTTCTAACCAAGCTGAGAATTTTGAACAAAGCAACCCAAACAACTCCCAAAAATTTAGAAAATCAAATAGAGGCTTCTTATAGTTTAATCCACCTATTTTACAACCATCTCAACCCGTTCAGAGTCAAGTGGTGCTATTAAAGTAGCAAAGCCCTTTACCTATGGGGACCCGAAGAGACAATTTAACCCCTTACCCGACACTCTCCATAACACAATGAATCAATTGCTCCAATAGAAGATGATCACTTTGCCTACTGTTAAACCACTCGATACCACCAACCTTTCAACCAAATTCTTATTGTCATTTTCATCCACATGACACCGAACAATGTAAGCATCTCAAACACTTAGTTCAAGACCTCATTGATTCTGGTCATTTATTAATTGCAGGTGTCAATCATCAAGGAAATAAGTATGTTGCACCTCCTAATCATAATTTACAAATATTTACCAACCCTATTCCTAAGCACAATGTTTCATAATTTTTCAAAGCAAGTGAACCTTCAAACACTCATGTAATGAACATTGATACAAATAATGAACAACACTCTATTAATCCAAATGTTACCCAAGTTAATCCTATGAATAAACTTGTGGGTACGATAGACGTTGTCCCTCATAAGGGCCCAACCAACAAATCTCTTGATATTACTTTTTCTTCTCATCATATACTTAAAAAGCTTCCTAATGGTCTTCTTTACATAGCCGACCGCATCTATGATAAGCCCACCAATGGGATATTAATAGATCCCGCCTATGGCAAGAATGTGATCATAGAAGAATTTTTAGTATTACACAATCTCTATCAAGATGATTATGATAAACCAAATGCATGGATTAAAACACATACTGGTTTTGTGTGCCCTACGATCGGATCAATCATACTCCCTTTACAAATAGGACCCAAAACTTTGGATGTAACATTTTCTATCATTCCACAATCAGATCATTTTTCGTTTGTGACTAGGTCATACTTGGATTCACTCAATGAAAGCGGTCCCTTTAGTTGTTCACAAATGTTTGAAGTTTCTTCATGACAATGAGATATTTACTGTACACCATAGTGGTTTTAATCCATTGTCCTCTAAAGGTAATTTTTTCCTAGAAGCCTTTTGGCCTGAACCTATGGAACCTATCACCCCTTGACAGGACTTCTTTTTCATTACCTATCAAAATTTCAAAGCCAAACAAATAGCTGAATTATCTCTTCGAAACATCTCCACGTCCACTTTCGCTACCCCTATCATAGATGAGACAATGCTTTAGCCTGAGTCTGAAACCGAACAAACAATACAAACCCATGAGAAACCAACCATAGACACTTCCCCTTCTTCGTCTAAATGTCCAAGAGATAATTAAACCAATCCCATCATGCCTCCTCACATTAAAAAAGTTTAAAATGCCCAATTGAAAGTGATTGACCCATCTTCTTCAGTTTCTTTCATTCTTCCCCCTTCAGAAGAAAAGGAACCCATGGTGCATCAACCTGCTCTTAAACCTCAACAACTTCAAAATAAAATTAAAAGAAACCACAGCACTAGGGAGTGTAGGCATTGTCTTCGTCTCCTTGCTCATCAAATACAAACCGAAAACAAAGAAAATCAACCTCTACCTTTGATAGAAGTAATAACTAATCACCCTCCTCCTCTTGACCCACCAAAAGATAATACATCCCAACAAAAAAATTTGATACAACAGCCACAACTTTTGATACATCCTTCCTTGGAAATTACCCTTCGTCCTTCCATCGTAATTAATTTGGATGATGATGATGATGATGAAATATCTAAAATAGATGAAGAGGTGCATAACAATCTGAATTCTTTATTCTCATCTTTCATGAGCTTAAAAGATAAATCTCTTAATTTAAGTGACAAACCAAGCACTTCTCCTAGTTTGGCACTTGCAATTCTGCCTTTGGATAGTCAACCACCCTCACAATATACTGAACATGATTGGGAGGCAGATGACTTGTTAGATGGTTGACATGCATTTTCCTTGCTAGCTTTTTTACATTCATTCTAATTTTTCTTTTTCTTTTCTTTGGTGTGCTTGCATGTGCATATCGTGTTCCCTCGTAACATGTATTTGATGTTCTTTCTCTTTGTGCACTTCCTCTATTTGTACCTCTATTCTTCTATATGTCATACTTCATCATTTTTCCTTTTTGATTTTTTTTAATGTTTTTCCTTAAATTGGGGATGATGAATAATGTAGAGATTCCCTATGTCTCTTCCATGTTGACCCAAAAGGTCCTTTTTCTTTCACTTTTTTTTTGTGTTTTCCTTTTGGGGATGACACAAAGAGTAGATATTCCCTATGTCTCTTCCATGTTTACCCAATCGGTCCCTTTTCCTTTTTACTTTGTATTTTCTTGTGTTTTTCCTTTTGGGGATGACACAAGGCATTGATACCGCAATGTCTCCTTCATGTTGACCCAAAATATTTTTCTTTTCATTTTCTTTTCGCTTTTTTTTCCTTTTGGGGATGATGCAAAGTGTTGAGATATCAATGTCTCTTCCATGTTGACCCAAAATGAACCTCGTTTTTCTTTTGTTTTCGCTCTCTTTTTGTCATTCTTCCAGTTCTATGCGCTTTGGGGAATGATGACAGTTTTGAGCTCTTTAATCAAAAAATTGCACCAACGAACATACTGACCCAAAATCCATAGATCCCTTATGTGTTTGGTGTGATCCTTTATGGGGGCCAACCTCCCATTCTTTTGTTTTTTTTTTCGTTTACATGAAGTAGCCTTACTCAGAAACATATGACTTGGCATAGGGGCTTTCCAAGTTGGCTCTCATGTCTTGTTTTCTTTTTGCATTTTCTTTCCTTTGCTACTTTAAAGTAATTTCTCATAGAACAATGTGTAGAAATTCCTTTAAAGTGGGGGGGCATACATTGGCATCATTTCATTTGCATTCTTGGTTCTTAGTGTAGCCTTGTCAGTTCATATGATGTGTTTTTCACTTTGTGGACGAAATTGGGTGTGATGTCCTTCATAAGTGTGATCTCTCTTAGCATATTACATTCCTCTTGGTGGTTTGATGTGATGCATTGCATCCCCTAAGTTGTGAATATTTTATTATTTTATTGGTCCTCTCTTGGAGACATTAGACACAATGTTCCCTAAGTGATAGACCTTTATTGTTTGTCATTCCATCTTTCTAATGTAAGTGCATTTGGATCCTTCTCAATATGCATTGCTACTTTAGTGTGAGTTTGAAGCAAGTTCATCCTCTCACTAAAGTGGGGGCTAAATATACCATAGAAAAATAGATCATTGATATTTTCATGGTTATTTAGGTTTTGTTCTCATGATGCTTGGTCTATTTTTCCTTGATTTAATGTTGCAACGTAACTTATACATTCATTCACATTAGGTCCTAAATATTGAAATTATGATGTCTTGTGAAGGTGTTGTGAAGTGTTGTAACACATTTATGCACTTTTATAGACTCTTCTCATTATAATTCATCTAAATATTCCCTTTTTATTCATTATCAAGTCCTATTTTAAAGTGTTGTAAAGTCTTGTAATGAGATTTCATGTTTTTCTAGGCTTTCCTTCACTATTTACACCTTTCTTGTTCTTTATATCACCCCTTTATGCACTCATAAGGCTTAATTAAGTTTATTTTTGAATGTAAACCTGACAAACAACAATAAATACAAGTTAATTTCTGACACCCACTTTCAAGCCCAAGGTGGGACCCATTCACCATGGGTGGCGAATGAGTCCCTCTTGGCTCCAAATTCAAAATAATTCAAATTTTCTTTCGGGTTTGTATTTAAAAATACCTTATGTCGACCTATGATGAGGTATCATTGGGAAATTAGGGCAAAATTGTGTATAAATAAGTGTTTTTCTCCTCATTTTTCAACTCCTAATTCATTCAAGTATTCATTCACTCAGTCAAGCATTCAATCCATCAAGGCATCATTCAATCATGCAAATATCGAGAATCTTGGAGTAGCCATTGACATATCTTCAGACTTCTTCAACAAGGTTGTGGTGAGTTTAGGACATTTGCATGTTATTTATTCATCTTTCCTTGTTAATTTCATTTCATTTCTTTATTAAGGGTTTGATTACCAAAGTGGGATTTGGCCAAGGCAAATCCCTATAACCTAACCCTTAACCATTTTTCCCCTCTTGCATGTGTGTTTACATACTTGTGTATGCAGATTTGTCAAGCAATTAGGTGTTGAAAAGTGGATAAGTATTCAACAAAGTATTTCCAGTCAACTAGACCCTATTTCAAGCTTAGAGAGAACCTACAGTCCATTTTCTATAGATTTGACTTCGTCAACTCGACAAGAAGGCAAGTGCAAATTTGGAGCTACAAAATTGACCTTTGATTTCATAGAATTTTGGAAGAGGACTGATTCACCATCAGTGGTGAATGAGACCAACCTTAAGGCTGAAAAAGATGATTTTTTTAGATTCCAGTTCACAATAGTCAGAAACCTATTTTAGGAGATTTTACCAGTAGCAAGACTAATTCGCCATCAGTGGTGAATGAGTCCCATTGGTGATTTGTAGTGATTTTTCTAGCATTCCAAAATATTCTCAGTTCTTCAAACTGCCTCCAAGTGCACTCTTATCAGCCTCTTTCAATACTATTTTGCATTTATTCATGTTTTAGTTCATTCTTGTATATCTCATTGTGTTTTCAAACATAGCATATTACATTAGTTTTGCATCAATAATCAGTTAATTGCATCATTTAGTTTCATTTACAAAATTACATTTAGTCTTAATCATATCATACAATCCTCTATTTGAATGAACCACCTCAAATTAGGGTGTTCTATCTCTCTCCTTTTAGGTGAAATATCCTAAGAGTGTAAGAGTAGTCCATAGAACCACATAATTTGATGGTTCACCTCCTTTTGGAGAAGAATCCCTTGGAGGTGAATCTAAATGAATGAAATTTTGTGGGGGTGATCATGGAATTTGAGGCATAGGGGATGAGGTTCTTGAATCCTCAGACTAGGTAGGAATAGCATTTGTCTATTATTTCATGCAAAACCCCTTTGGTCCTCTTGTGAAGACATATTATTTCTTTTGTGGCCGATAGGTGGGCCTCTCATCAACCATAGAGACTTTCCCCTTATCCTTCTCTTCTCTTTGCTCCCCATGTTTCCCAACAACCTTGTCAAAATTCTACAAAATAACCTTAATTTTGAGAGTAGATTCCTCAATATCTCTATGTGTCTTTGAAGGTGGGGTCCTTTTGCTATTTTTCCTTCTCCATTTTTTCAAAGGCTAGCCACTTTATCTTTCTATATTGAGCCTTATTTACGTCAAACTCATTTTTTATTATATCCTTTGGATAATCAAAATTGAGCTAGAATTTACCTATGTTAATCCTTACCCTCAATGCAACAATAAAACCTTCAGGATCATGGCTCTAGCTCCCCAGTTCTTCACTTTTTGGAGAGTAATCATTTCAAGAATTTTTTCCACCCTTCCTCCATCATAACCAAGTCTGAAAATACTGTATATTGAGGGAAAAGAGACACCTTCCTCTAATTTACCAAATTAATATCCTCCACCTTTCCCAGTTACCACATAACTTCAAGAAAACCTATCCTTAGTGGAAAAAACCTTGGAAGCACATGTGGGGCCACTTTGGTCCCATGCACCCTAAGGATAGTGAAACTATCATGAACAATGACATCTCCCCAATTGTGTTCAATACCCAAGTTAGGCCTTCTCTCTTTAGGCCTTAGAAAATTGTGTAGTTCCTTGGGGGTCCTTGGTACATCTGTTCACAAATAACTCTTCAAACTCGCTGAAAACAAGTTTGTGAATGCCATAAAACTTGATGTTGCATAATGTTAATCCAATAAATGGGTCCAGATCTAGACTAGAAGTGATTCTCCATTCTCATCTTTAAATTTAAGTTGCAGCCCCAGGCCCAACATCTTAGATCCATATGACAATAAAATGTGGCATAACAAAGAATACCGCCCGAACCTTAGACTCTCCTTTCCATCCTTAATAGCCACTAGTGCCTTATGAATATAATATGAAAAATAGTATCGAAATCACACTTCTTGTTGAACAATATATTTTTTATGTTTATAGCCATGAACATGAAGGTTATAGTTATCCTTTATGGAGGGTCAAGTCCTAGGATCTGGCATAGAGTGAGATAAGTTTTGGAAAAGTAAAACTCAAAACTATTCACTTTGAAGGGTTCCTTATCCTCATGTGTGAGCCTCTTTGTACTTCTAACCTTTTATTTTACCATAAACCTTCGAAATATTGTCACTCTATATGGACTTTCATTCTTTTCATACTTGCTTCTTAGTGTTTGCAAGTTGATGTTTTTGGTTGTATTAGGGTTATGAAAACCCATTTAATTCCTTCTCAGGTCAACTTCACCATCTCCACCTTAGCATGTTTCCTCATAACCCAAACATTTGGGTTATAATTAGTAGCAATGGATTTAACTAGGTCAAGATCCAAGTATACATTTGGAACTTCCAACTTTCCTAGGTCTAAGTTCTAGCCATTGCATCTTGGAACTTTGGAACTTGAATAGTTCCCATACAAAAACCTTCATATCAGCATCTCTAATTGCATAATTCTTATCCACAATACCCTTTTCTACCCTCGGGCCTTGCAACATTAGTTTTCCTATATTTTTTTCTATTGTCGAATTAGATAGTTGGGCTAATAGATCTTCATGAAGGGATCTTTTGGGGGTAGAACTAGAAGCTTGAGCTTTGGGGGATCACATCTTAGCAGGAAATGTGAAAACTAGGGTTTTCTATAGTGCGACTAGGGTTTCAAATTAAGTAGAGATTAAACTAGGGAAATTTACAATTAAATAGAATGCAAGAAATGCAGACTAGGAAAATTTAAAACATATAGAAACCCTAGAACAACAATTCAACACTATAACTAGAAAGAGCACAAGATTCTATATGCAATTGAGTAGAGAAGAGGTAACTTCCAACTTACAAGTGTTCTAAGAATGCAAACCTTAATTTCCTTCATAGAAAGCTCGTTCTTTGCAAGGTTTGATCTCCAATCACTTTTGAATACTTTAGTGAATTTGAATTATGCTTTGGATTTTACTTTTATGGAAAACTACAATAAATTTAGGCTTTCTAACATCTATTCCACCATTACTATTTTCTTGCATGAACCAAATGACTACATCTACCTATTTTTTCAATTTTGAATTTAAGTCATTGATTTGAGGATGATCTATACCTTTGGACATTTGGCTCAAATCAAGTCAAACATGTTTGAAAAATCTGACCTTCATTCACATCAACATCAAGCCAATAGAATTCTACCACATGGAAAAGCCCATCTCATGTCAGGGCCTAGGTCTGACCACTCTTAGGGTTGTCAAGAGAGATGACATGGTGATTTATCGCATCCCTACACTCAAGCATTGAGGAATAGATCAAAGGTTGCAGGATTACAGGGAGAGATACCAAATGTTTCCATATGTATAACTTGTGCACCTTTTAACCTTCTATGCATTTTCCCACACTTAGGAAAAAAAATTCATATGTTTTATTCCTTTGGAATATAGACAATTGAGATTAAAAAATTAGATCAAAGATATATTAGAAAATTGCCACATGTATTTAGATACACATCTTTTACTCTTCAATATGCCACCTCAATACTTAGTAAAATATTTTATTTGATTTAATAATCATCTATTGATTGAGATCTTTCCACTTGCCATCACCCCACACCCCCACGATCAACCAAGGCCTTCAAATATGACCCCTGTGAGATTGTGGGGAATAATCAAGATGGTACTAGATGGCACAAGAAGAACCCTTAGATCATGGGTTTGACACTTAGCCATACAAAGAACAATGGATCCCACAGGTAATGTTGCACCTTCCCACTTTCCCACACTAACATTTCAATGAATATTTTAATCTATGTGAGCTTTTGGGGACCAATTAATACTAAGCACGTATTAAGTTTGGTACCAAGCTACACTTTACTTAAGGGTTTATTAAGCATGTGCTTAAAGATATAACTTAAGTAGGGTCCACTCGCTAGGTCAATAAAATACTTAAGAATTAGATTTAACTCATACCTACGGGAAAAAATATTAGACATAGTACACAATTATTTCATAGCCCACGAGACTTAAGACTTACACAAATATTTCATAAGGAAATTATCAACAAGATTAGAACATTGGGGCTGATGACAACACGATGCTAATGGCATAGGTTACAACTTGGAAAGTCAGAAATGGGAAATGACAAGTCAACATGAAAACATAAAATGACTAAGGTTTTTATACTATTAGGGTTTAAAGAGGGTTTAGCCCTATGGTGAACCCTAATTACATGAAACAACAAACCCTAGCCAAGAGATAAACATAGAAATTCCTAGAAATTTGAAATATGTACCAGAACTACAAAAAAAATTCAAGAGTTCTATTAGATGCATGTCATTTACTATTAGGAAGACCATGGAAATATGATAGGACAAGGGTGAAGTTGGTAGTGCTCCTAGACTATGTTTGGTAGATGGAAAGAAATTTTTGAATGGATTAAGGCATGAGAACATGTGTTTTGCATTGATTCCAAAGAAGGGAGGTAGTTCAGAGATAGACAAAGATGTTAGTCCATCACAAATAGAAGTAGAAATTTTTTTGAAAGAACATGAAGACATTGTATAGGAGTGAATTTGCACCCCTTACACAAATTCCCCTTTTACATACCCTTGCCTTAGAAAATCAAATTCAATGGAAAAATTCCACATCACCCAACTCCCTTCCATCCACTTGGCATTTTTCCTTTGTGTCGGTGAGAGAATATTTGTCGAGGACACAAGCGTGGCATGTAGACTTCTGTGAGAAGCATTGTCATCCCTAACAAATTCCTGCATCTGAATTTGGAAGGGGCATTATACTCTTAATTTGGGATGAATTGTAACATCCCTCTTTGACCAACTGACCTGAAAAATGCCTTATTCTTCCTCATTCTTCCTTTAAATTCATGCATTCTCACTTCATTTCATCTCTACACACATTCTCAAGCCATCTCTTAGCACTTCCAACACTCACTTCACTCTCAAGCAACACTTCAACACTCCACTCCATCAACTCCACATAGCAAGTGTGAAGAAAGCCATAGAAGCGTGGGCTTGGAGTCTTGCGAGACCTCCCTTCATCACAATTGCGGTTGTGGTGACTTCACCAAGTCCATATTCTCCTCCATTAGCTAGTGAGATTTTGGGTGGAGGTGGTAACATTTTACTCCTCTCCTTTGTGATTTGGTTGAGTAGCATTGTATTGTTTTGTAGTGTTTTTTTCTCTCTTCTTTCCTTCATCACATATTTCTACTTCGTTGCTTTTTGGTTGTTTGTGAAGGTGGAAACACCAAAATAGGGGTTTGACTGAGGCAGGCCTCTATATAGACCTAACAATTTTCCCCTTCTTGTGTGTGTAGGTGAACGTACGTGTGGAGGTAGTTGTCAAAAAATCACTTTTATGAGATTGTCTTTATCACCCTAGCTTTCATTTACTTGTTTTATCATCTTTGTCTCTATTTCTCATACTTTATCATTCTATTTTTCTAGTCAAAATCAACTAGCTAGGCTATTAGTTAGTTTTTGAGTAGTTTGTATTGTCTTTATTGTTTTCTAACTGTATGGACACTAGTGCGCCCCAAAGACACCAACACATCGTGTTGTTGTTCCAAAACTACGCTACTATCCTTGGATAGAGAGTTGTCTGAGACATAGTACTAACTTCAAAAACCAATTCGCCTAGCCCAAACCTAAATTCAAGATCTATGGGGTGGTAGAAGTACCTTATAGTGCTGATCATTCTTGATCCTTACCCTAAGGCACTTTTAGAATGAGGTAAGTTAGGGTATCCCTTCGCTCTCGACTCTCTGTGACCTGGAGTCTTAATGTGGTTGGCCCCCCTCTCTTACATTTTTGGTGAACCCGACGTAAACCATTTTGGTTCCTTTTACCAGTACTAAAAAACGCCTTTCCTCATGTTCTAGGAGCATTGTAGGTGTGAGCATTGTTGGTCCTTTCACCTTGCAACCCAACCTATGACCCCTAGTAGGTGTAGTTAGAAGGTTCCGTAAGTGTTGCGTAACGAAACCTTAATTGGGTAACTATCCTATCTTACAAATTTTGGGGAGATTTGTGATAGTATTGTTTAGCGTGCATGATGGCCTCTTTTGTGCATCCTCCTATCCCCTTTGTGTAGCCTTCAAACAATAGTACATGTATAATCTGCACCTTGTAGGATCTGCCGATGGGATTTAATATAGAACCATCTCCTCCTTATATCCTTGTGTGAATCAATGGGAACACTATGGCAGGTGTTCTTGTTGACCTCATGTCTCAGGTGAATATCATAACTGAGGAGATCATGTTAGTTAACTTCCTACATAAAGATGGGTACGACACACCTGTGAGCACCATTCGTATGCATAACGGACTTTCTATACCTCCCCTTGGTAGTATCGTTTTGTCAATCCTTGTTAGACCTAAATCTGTAAACCTGTTGTTTGACATAATCACGGGGTTTGAACTCTTCAGAGGGGTGATCCCACAATAATGGGTTACACTTTTTGGCCAAACTTGACATTGAAATTAGGATTTTTCACCAGATCTTAACTTTCTTACACCTATAGCAACTAAACCATTAAGAATTTGAAGATGATTCCAACTAGTAACTTGTGAGATTTTGTGTGTAGATTCTAATTATATTTTAAAAAAATAAAATAAAAAATAAATTATGAATCCTTTTATGTAATTTTTAATTACTTATTTTTTCTACTAAATAACATTTTTAAAAAGTGATTTTTACTTTGGACTGCATAGCTTTTTTATAGAAAGGATACAATTCTAATTTTTAAAATATAGATTTATCACACCAATATCTAGTGCATGGATATTTTTTCATAATTTTTTGTTACATATACCTTTTTTAATTAATTTTTCAAGTCAAAGTGATTATAATTTGGATAGAGGTACTGTAATTTGGCCCGCATAACTTTTATTGTATGCATTTGAATTAACTTATTCTTTTTTTGTTGGAATAAGGACACCAATACCTAGTGTAAATGTATTTTTTAGAATTTTTTTCTCTATTTTCCTATTTTTTCGTATGTGTGAAACAAAGAACTTGATATTCATTGAAAAACCTACATTCACAAGAAATAAAAAATAAATATAATAATCAAATTATGTATATTTAAAATTATACTTTTTGGGAAGCTTATAATAAGGGCTACATACTTACAAAACATAAATTTTAAATGAATTCATTTAATTGCCTAAAGGATAAATCAAAAGTGGTTTTTTATTAGCATTTTGATAGGTGTAGAGGAGACTCCATTATAGGTATGGTTTAAAAATAATAGGCTTCTATCCAAGGGGTTTTGATCTAAGGGGGTGTGATCAAACCCTCTTTAATTAAAATAATTTAACTGGAACCTTTAAAGTCTTAAATCATTATATTTTCTAAAAATATGTGATTTCAGGCAAAAATAAGGATGTCCCAAAAAGTGTAACCCATTATTGTGGCAGAACCCAGAGTGAAGCTGGGTATCCCCTAGTTAGTAGCTATGAACATAGTTCCCTTAGTTGTCCATAAGTGTTTGAAATTTATTCATGAGGTTTCCATACATGTGATTCATGATACTGGTTATAGACCGCTGGTCGCATGTGATAGTTACTCTTTAGATCACTTTTGGCCTACACCTGTTGGTCCACTCCCATGTAGGAAGGACCTCTTGTATCAGACATATCAAAAGTACAAGAAAGGGTGCTTAATTCCTAGAGTGAGATACCCTCCATCACCTTATGTTGTTTTCATAGGGCATGTTTAAAAGATGACAATGATGCCACCAAGGCGCATAGAAGAGAAGAAGAAAATCCCTCTCAGGGTCCCTCTTCTTCCTCTTCTGTTGTTCAGCTTCACGCTCCCTCTTGCCTTATTGTGGCACCATCAGATTATATTCTACACTTGTAAGAGAATCCTCTTATGCTCACTTGGCGAAGGCTTAAGCATCCAAAATTTGAGCTTCTTGTTCTACCCATGGAGCCTAGGCCCGTTGGATATGGAAAAAGAAAAGGTCCCCATGGGGAATCCTCTATGTCTTGGCCTCTACAGCCTCCTATTGCTTCTGCTCCCAAATTAGTAAATGGGAAGAGGCCCGCTACCGTGGCATTACAACTGACTCCCCCTGCTATTTCTCAGTCTGCTCCTCCTACTCCCATTCCAGAGCTTTTCCCTCCACCGAAGACGGCTATAGTGGACACCCCTATGGCTGACCAAGAGCCTTTCATCCCTTTGTAGCTCTCGGCCTCTAGCTTGAAGAGTCATAGAAATCGCCTTGCACATGAACGCAAGCATCGGTGAAAGGATCTAGTGGTTGAGCAGGCCGCTTTGCAAAGAAAGGAAGAGGAGTTGACCAACCTTGTATCAGGGCCTCCTATTGTTCCTCCTCTCTCTTCCCCTCTGCTTTTGTTCAATCTAGTCAGTCATGCTTCTAGCTCCCACTGGGAGCATGAATGTGCCTCACCCAAAAAAGGTGTAGGTGTTTGTCACTCCTTTGGTGGAGCTTCCTCTCTTGATGTCCCTTCCAGAAATTCCACCATTCCCTAAGCTCGTAGATATGCCAAATACTTTGGTGGTATCTATCATTGTTTTCTCCTACTCATCTTCCTCTGTGCCTCTCACCTCCTCTTTGGGGGGTTCATATCCCCCGATGAAGAAAAAGGTAGAGGATGGCCCTTCCAGCAATGGAGGGCATAACAGGAGCCCACCTTCTCCAAAATTTGGTCTTGCGCTAGCTTGTTTCATCCTAGCAATAGAGCCAATCCTGACTTCCCCTAAGTTTGCCACTGCTCCTGAGTCACTCGGCGAGCCTAGCAGTGAATCTTGGGCACTGTATCCCCTATCCATTGAGGTATGACATGGAACTCGTGTAAAGTGCATATTTAACTCTCCAGATGAAGTTCTAGCCTTCTTAGTGATCTTCACAAAATCACTGACCATATCTCCACAAGAGCCTAGTGGAGAAGACCTTGCGGGGCCTTCTTCCTTAGCTCTTGTTGTGGGAGGGTCAAAAGCTCCTCCCCTTAATATTTCACCAATGTAGGCTCGTCTTCCTTCCCCTTACAATGATCTAGATTGGGAAGCAAATGACCTATTGGTTGATGAGTATTAGGGGGAGGCCTCTTCTTTATTTTTAGAGTAGATGTGTGTGTCTTGTGATGTGTCCCCCAGTGATTGTGCTATGTGTTCCTAGATGACCCTTGTCACCCTTGTTGGTGCTTGGATACAGGAGTGAATTTTTTGTCATGAACCTTCTTTTATCTATATCATCATTCTTCCATGTTTGTGTTTGATTTTCGGAAAATTAAGGAGGATGCAAAGTGTTGGGGGTATTTAGGCTTCCCTTCCACGTTGACCCAATTTTTTATTTTTACTTTGTCTTCTTATGTATTCTCCACATAGTCTAATATAGTAGGGGGTTCATGATAATTCATTAATATACTATTACTATACCTATATATATATATATATTCATGAGAAGCTCTGACCTCCATACATCAGATCACCCCTGTGCCCTTTGTTTGTGATGTCTTTGTCTCTTTTTATTTTTCTTTTATCTTTCTCTATTCTTTGTTTGTGATGTTGTGGTGCTTATGTGTTGTCCCTAATGTGCATGACAACATCACCATGGTGACATCTTGTTATGTCCTATGAGTCACAACATCACTTTTTCATTATTTCTTTTCTCTCCTTAGGCTGTTGTGTGCCTCTACATTCAGCATGCACTACCCTAAGTGGGGGCTATCATGTGAACCTCAAAATTTTAAGAAAATGCATTTGTTGCCAACAAATATTTTCTTGAAAATCTTTGCAAACTTTTTCAAAAATTGCTTTCACAACTTGGACCCCTAACGAAACATGTTTCCTTCATCATGGGTTCGTAAAGAAAGGACTTGAGAACTTTCCTCTAAGAAGGGAGTAGCCTTTTCCTATGGGAGAAGCCTCGACCTTCCCCTCACAATGATAAATTCTCTTCCTTTCAAATTCCTTGATGAAGTGAACATATTTCAAAAGGATTCCTTGATGGGTATGTGCAGGATCATCATGGAGAAAATAGGCCCTTAAGTGGTAAATTTTTAAAAAAAAATTAGAGTTAGGCAACTTGACGTAAAAATTTGAATAAGTTATCTATATTATTTCAAAAATACGTAAGAATAAAATCTATAGAAAATTGAATGTAGTTTCTAAACTACTAGGTTTGTTTAAAAAAAAATCTATTTGGTGAAAATTTAAAATTTCAATGCTGGTACTTAAATTTTAGGAAAAAATAAGAAATAGGTGTTTGTCTGACCACCCTAACCACAATAAAATGATAATATTTTTAATAATATTTTATATATAAGTAGAGGACTCATGCCCGATGTGATGCATTCTTTTTGTAATTTTTTCCAAGTAAATAATTAATTATGATTTTTTTCTTACAAAATTTTAAAAATATAAAAACTCGTATGTCTGACCACCTTAACTTGGTCAAAACTTCATGAAATTCAAATTTTCTTTTTTAAATCCTATAGTATGCGAAGCACATAATGTGACACATGTTTTGGACTCAAAAAATGTGATATTGTTTGAAAGCTATAGATGTTTTTCAATCAACTTGTTAATCAAGACTTTAGTCGTAATTTGAATAGAAAATGAATAATAATTACTTATTAAATTTAAAGTAAAGCATAATTTATATCGGTGGAAATTTGAGAATCTCCTTTAAAAACCCTTTTTGTTTCATTAATTTTGGGTAAAAGAATAGCCATTAGCCACATACCCATCATATTGCCATTTTTTGGCCCATCATGATCTTGCACATACCCTGATGGTGAATCGATTTGAGAAAAAACATCTTTCTTGCACTTTCAAATAGCGCATCCTTTGAGTGGACCCCTCTTTCATGTCAGGTTCCTGAGGGACCCCTTTGAAAGATTTTGCAACTTGTTGACAGTCTGCGTTACTATTTTCTTTTTTTTTGTGTGTGGCTTCTTTATGTCTCCTAACATGTTTTATCTGTGGATTAAAATGTCCCTTCGCAAGTGTGCTTGTGAAGCTGCTTTTTGACTCTACGAATTCCCCTTCTTTGGGGTTCCCTCATGTGAGAGATCTTGGGGGATGCCTCCTTGTAGGTTTGTGAGCCTGCAAGGCACTTATTTCTCTAGGTTTCCTCCATGTGAGAGATCTTGGGGGATACCTCCTTGCAGGTCTCCAGGCCTATAAGGTGCTTTCATCTGGGTTTCCTCCATGTGAGAGATCCTGGGGGACTCCTCCTTGCAATTATGTTGGCCTGTAAGGTGCTTATTTCTCTAGTTTTCCTCCATGTGAGAGATCTTGTGGGATACCTCCTTGTAGGTTAGCGAGCCTATGAGGCACTTACTTCTTTGGATTTCCTCCATGTGAGAGATCTTGGTGGTTGCCTCTTTGCAGGTCTGTGGTCCTGTAAGATGCTTATTTCTTTGGGTATCCTCCAAGTGAGAGATCTTGGGGGATACCTCCTTGTAGGTCTACGGGCTTGTGAGGTGCTTACATCTTTGGGTTTCCTCCATGTGAGAGATCTTGGGGATTTCCTCCTTGTAGGTTTGTGGGCCTATAAGGCACTTGTTTCATTGGGTTCCCTCCATGTGAGAGATCTTGGGGGATACCTCCTTGCAGGTCTGGGGACTTGTGAGGCACTTACTTCTTGGGGCTTCCTTCATGTGATAGATCTTGGGGGTTGCCTCCTTGTAGGTCTATGGGCCTATGAGACGCTTTCATCCTACAAGATTTTTCCATCATTGGTTTGAGGGCCTTCAGTTTACTTTGTGCAGCTTCATAGTTCTGTGGGGCTATGGATTCTTTTGTTTGAAACTCCTCGAGGAGAGTACCTATGGATTCCTTTGCCTACCCTGCACTTTTGAGCTCATTAGATCATAGTCTGCTTCCTCAATGGTTCAAGTATAAATTTCTAACCTTGCTAACTCTTCAATCTACTTTACCGAAGCACTCATCAGTATTCGTGCTAGCTAAAGTAGGGGAAAAATGTATAGGAGCAAATTTGCACCCCTTACAAAAATTCCCCTTTTACATACCCTCGCCTTTGAAAATCAAATCTTAAGGAAAAATTCCACATCAGCCAACTACCTTCCATCCACTTGGCATCTGTCTGTTGTGTCAGTGAGAGAATATTTGTCAGGGATCCATGTACCGTACGTGGATGTCCACATGGAATGCTTCCATCCTTGACAAATTCATGCCTCTGAAGTTGGTAGAGGTGTTACACTCCTGATTAGGGATGAATTATAATGTCCCTCTTCAACCAAATGACCTAAAAATGCCTTATTCTTCCTTCAAATTCATCCATTCTCACTTCATTTGATCTCTACACATATTCTCAAGCCATCTCTTAGCACTTCCAACACTCACTTCACTATCAAGAAACACTTCGATACTCCATTGCAGTAGCAGCACTCCATCAACTCCACATAGCAAGTTTGAAGCAAGCCATAGAAGCATGGGCTTGGAGTCTTGCAAGAATTACCTTCATCATAGTTGCAACTGTGGTGACTTTGCCAAGTCCATATTCTCCTCCATTGGCTAGTGAGCTTTTGGGTGGAGGTGGAAACATTTCACTCATCTCCTTTATGATTTGGTTGAGTAGCATTGTACTATTTTCTAGTCTTTTTGTTATCTATTCTTTCCTTTATCACATATTTCTACTCTATTGCTTTCTAGTTGTTCATGGAGGTGGAAACACCAAAACGAGGATCTGACTGAGGCAAGCCCCTATTCAACCCCAATAATTTTCCCATTCTTATGTGTGTAGGTAATCTTACGTGTGGAGCTAGCTGGCAAATAGGCACTTTTGTGAGATTGTCTTTATCACCCTAGCTTTCCTTTACTTGTTTTATCATCTTCGTCTCTATTTCTCATACTTTATCATTCTGATTTTCTAGTCAAAATTAGCTAGCTAGGATTTTAGTTTATTTTTTGAGTATTTTGTATTATGTTTACTATTTTTTAACCATACAGACGCTAGCGTTCCTAGGAGACACCAATGCATCATGCTGTCATTCTAGAACTGTGCTATTGTCCTTAGATAGAGAATTTTCTAAGACATAGTACCGACTCCAAAAACTAGCTTGCCTAGTCCAAACCTAAATTCATGATCTGTGGGGTGGTAGAAGTACATTATAGTGCTCATTATTCTTAATCCTTACCCTAAGGAATCTTTTAGAATGAGGTACATTAGGGCAGCCATCCGCTCTCAACTCTCTGTGACCTAGAGTCTTGACATGGTTGGCACCCACTCTTACATACATTATATTAGAAAATGTACTAGATGGTTTACCCCTAGTTTGGAGTATCAGTCATCATATAGATCTCATACTAGGAGGATGTTTTCCAAACAAGGAAACACATAGGATGACACCAACAAAGAATGTAGAATTGAACCAACATATACAAGAGTTGTTGAGAAAGGATTGGTAAGAGAAGGCTTAAGCCCATGTGTGGTACCTATTATACTTGCACCAAAGAAGGATGGGTAGTGGAGAATGTGTATAAACTCAAGAGCAATCAATAGGATCACTGTCAAGTATAGATTCCCATTTCCAAGGATGGATGACATTATGGACTATTTTGAGTGGAGCAAAGTATTTCACAAAGATTGTTCTCAAGAGTGGATACCATCAGATTAGAATCAGAGAAGGATATGAATGGAAGACTACACTTAAGACTAATGAAGGATCAAATGAGTGGTTAGTGATGCCTTTTGGATTAACTAATATGCCTAGCACTTTCATGATGTTGATGAATAAAGTACTAAAGAAATTCTTGGGTAAGTTTATCATTGTATACTTGGATGATATTCTATTTTTTAGTAGGACTAGAGGAGAACATTTGTGGAACATTAGACAAGTATTATAGAGGTTGAGAGAAGAGAAGTTGTTGATTAATGTCAATAATTATAGCTTCATGAAGATAGAGTTGGTGTACATGGGATTTGTCATTTCTATTGGAGGATTTAAGATGGAACTTGAGAAGGTTAGATAATTTGTTGAATGGCCTACATCAGTAAACATTGATCTTACATGGATTTGCTAGTTTCTATAGTGTACAAAAAAAATCCCTTGACATTTTCACACTTGATATGGAAATAATTAATGATAAATTGGACTTGATATCACCTTGATTTAGTGTTGTGAGGTGTTTTACACATCCACATTAGGTCTTGGGTCCATTTTCAGTTGAATTAACCTTACTTTGTCCTAATTTAATGTTGTAAAATGTATTTATTTACATATTCACATTAAATTTGGGAGGTTTGTAAATCAAGTGGACCTAATCTAGTGTTGTAATGTGTTCTACACATTCACATGGGATTTAGGGCCCTTCTAAGCTAAATAGACACAATTCTACCTTAATTTAGTGTTCTAAAGTGTATTTATTTACACTTTCACATTGGATTTTTGGGCCCTATTGCATTTATGACCTTTATATCATCATTAATAGGCCACTGTGACCTCATATTGTGCATCCCAAGGCATATTTCGATCAAAAAACTGACAAAATCAACTTATAAGCTTAATTTCTTCACTCCACAACATCCTACCTGGAAAACTAGCCCACATGGGACCCATTCACCACTTTGGGAGAATGAGTCCCATCCAGGTGGGACTCATTCACCTAGGATGGTGAATGAGTCCCATTTGAGCTATTTTTGAGGTTTAAGCAAGAAAAACTGGGTTTTTAATTAAAATTTCTTCATTGCTGACCTTTGGGATCAGATTAACAGTCATGTGAGTGGATTGTTGGCATATGGATTCTAGTTTTGTCATTGATGGCAACCTAAGTCATTGATCTAGTCCACACTTTAGTATTTGTTCATACCAGCAGATAGAATGAAGAACAGGGTATCCAACTAAAGTTGAGTTTGTTGATCCATATGCATTATCAAATCATCAGTTTGAGTTGTGGATCTCAAGGAAGGTCATTGGGTATTTGGAACATCTTATTCTTGATTTTTGTGTTGTCACATCAGTTGGTGTATGAGTTAGGAGATCTGGTAGATTGATTTTCTATTTAACAGTGCTAGAAGGCCAACTAAGTGAATGTGGCATGTTGCATATCATGTTCGAGGAAAAATTGTTTGAAGTATTTTCAGGTTTGAGGATTTTGTTTTGGGTCCTCACTATGTTGTGGCCAAGTTTGGATGGTGTGCATTGAAGATTATTTGTGATTTGAGCCAACGGTTTAAAAACATTTATGTTCTATTGAAGCCAACTTGTAGTGATTAAATTCATAGTTGCAAATATATATAAGTAATCATTTATATCATTTTGTTGTGTGAATTGTGTGTTTGAAGTGTGTTGGTGTGTGTTTTGAAAGACAAATCATTTTTATTGTTAGGGATGAACTTGCTACGTCAAATGAATACAAGGAGAAGTTCAAGATTAGCTCGACTAAGCTTGATGAGTTGACTTAAGGACAAAAGAATGCAAATGAAAAATGAGGTCTTGGATATGAGAAAGGAGAAAGTTTTGGATTTGGAGAAAGGAATTTCAGGGAAGGAAATCAGATGAATAATTCAAAAAGGCATCCAGTAAGACAACCTAATGCTCAAAAGTTTAATGGATATTGTTTTTCTTGTAATAAATTTAGTCATATGGTAGCTCAATGTAGAAGAAAAATGAGATCAAGTGATTCATTATTCTCTGATCAGTGTTTCAATTGCAATAAGTTTGGTCATAAGTCAATTGAATGGAGAAATATGTCAAACAACTCTGTTAATAGAAGAAATGTTAAATGCTATACCTATGGAAGATTTGGGAATATTGTTAACCAATGCAGATCTAGAAGAAATCAATGGAATGACTAGTCTAAACAAGGAAATGTTATGTGTTACAATTGCAACAAATATGGTCACATTGCAAAATTCTACAGGCACAAAAATATGGATAGAAGAGGTCCAACATACAAAGGAAGGAATACTTAGAAAGATGATAAAGGAAAAGGGAAAGTGACTATGGATGAAATAAGAAATTAGATGAAGAAGACATGGATAAGAAAGAGCGAGTCTGATGCAGGAAATGGATCCGTGCCAGAATCAGGTGCTGGTAATTCTTTCAGGAATTGATCTCAGGCCATTGGCCTAGGGAGAGTTCTTAAGAAAATTCTTCAAACCCCCTATCATATGGATGAGTGCAATGATTGTATTTATGCACAGTTGAAGGTCTACAAAATTTTTTCTCTTTGTTGATTAAGAAAACAGGGTATCTGGAACACCTAGGGAAAAAGACTTTATTATAAAAAAAGGTTAGGTGTTCCAGTTATAAAAAGCAAGTTGGAACCCGCATTTTCCATTCTATCAGACAAAAGAAGAAGGAGAGCACTCTGCATCAAAATTTTGAAAGCTTGAAGATAATTCGACGACGAAACCCTAATTCATTAGGTACTTCAGTTGTATTGAGAAATTTTCATTTAATTTGGTGTGCAGTTGAAGAACTTCCATGAGTATGTAAGGTAAAATGGAAAAAATCAAAGGAATGATAAATCTAGATGAGTATAGAAATGATAAGATTAGAGCTGTAAGAAATATGTCGCATGATGAATTGCAATGACTGAAAGAAGCAAAACACAAAAGCTTGGATATTTGGAGTGAATTTCCCTCTTTCAAGAATGCAAAAATTATTGAGTTTATTCTGGATAGATTGAATGATGATATTCTAACTCTGGATAAACCCTACCATATCTCGAAAGAAGTGATTGGAACTATAACTGGGTTATGCAAAATTAGGGATGTACCAAGAAAGAATTCAATCCAAAATAAAGAAGTTGAAACCCTAACTGGAGTAACTAGAGATCAAAGGGCTTTAATAATCTCAACAATCAGATATTTAGTGACAAGGTACATTGTGCATGGAGTATCCTACAAAATCATTTTCAGAAATAGAGAAGTTGCAACTTTGGTAGGTGTTGTTTACATTTCTCACAAGATGATAACGGAAGATCAGGATTTTTATTTTTGCATATTACTAGAAGATCAAATGATGGAGAACATTCAATTAACAAAGAAGACAGGTTACCCTTTCAGGTTTGGTACTTTGGTTATATGTCTTGTGATGTATTTTTTGAACTGCTTACCACTTAACAACAATGTAATATGGGAAGAGAGTGAACCAGTTTGCAAAAAAATCTACATACACTCTAACAATTTGGAAAACTATGATCAAGAATATGAAAGTTTCTTTAAAATTTTGCTAAGAAAGTTTGGCTCAGTTGGTATTCCCCTTCTAGTAAGGGCACTTGAAGTTGGTTCCTCCTTTGGTGAGATGGAGAGGAAGAATAAAAGAGCAAAATAAATTGTCATATGTACTCCACTGGCATGCAAGACTCCAAGATTTGAAGGGAAAGGAAAATAATAGGTGATTGTGGACATACCAGATGAGGAATCTAATAAGGAAACTGAAGACACCTAAAGAAAAGAACTAGAAACAACCGAACTGGAACAAGAAAAGGCCATGACAGAAGGAAGTGGAGAAGAAGGTGATTTAACCAAAGAAGAGGTATTGTAGCTTATTCATGAGGAAGATGGAATGCAAAAAATCACAAACATATGGTTTATCAGACCTTCATATGAGTAGGACATGATTTCTAATGTACTAAGTGCTCATCTTGTGCACAACCATATTAAATTGGAGAGTTTGCAGAATGTGTTGCCAGAAGAGATGATTGAATGCATCAAGGAAGTCATGGACTCTAAGTCTTAAAACAAGGAAGAAGAAGTAATTCTACACCTGAAGAAGCAGTATAGATTATCTCTCACCAAGCTAAAAAAGGCACATGAATGAGCTAAGGAAATGCATAAACACAACAAACAACATCTACAACTATTGTCTTCATTGGCCTCATGCAATCCGCAAGTATAAAGAAAAGTTGGAACAAATTGAAACAAATTTTGGACAAGATTTTAACATGCTTCAGGATCAATATGGTGCAATCAAGAAAAGGATTCAAGAATTATAGACAGAGCATACAAATGTCCAAAACACCATAAACAAGATTCTTGACACCTTTTGGAAAGTAAAGGACATAACAGAATGTAGGTTGGAACATTTAATTGAGATACTGAAGAAAGGACAGATATTAGAAGAAACCATCACCATTCCATAATCCCTCATCAAGATTATCAATCAAACATCTGAAAACAACAGCATGATCATAATCACTGGGATTGCAGTAGAAGCATGGAAGAAGTTTCTTCTAGAGATGAAGGAAAAATACAAAATAAATTTCTAACACAGTAGTGGTTGTATTTCTTCAAAAAATTTAACTATTTTTTGAATAAGTAAGTTTTCTATCTATTTTTCATTGATGTCAAAGGGGGGGAGAGAGTAGTGAAAAATGCCTTATGAAACTTAGGGGGAGTTGTGTCAGCTATGGCTTTTTGAAGTCTTGAAGGATTGTAGTATGTTGGTTCAGACACTTAGTCATTTTTCACTAAGTGTTGTCATCAATGCCAAAGGGGGAGATTATTGGAATATGGCTTCTAGTGTTGTCATTAATGGAAACCTAAGTCAGTGATTTAGTCCACACTTTAGTATTTTTTCATACTGACAAATAGAGTGAAGAATAGGGTATCTAATTGAAGTTGATTTTGTTGATCCATATGCATTACCAGATCAGTAGTTTGAGTTGTGGATTTCAGGGAAGGTCTTTGGGTATCTAGAATATCTTATTCTTGAGTTTTTTCACTATCGCATCAGTTGGTGTACAAGTTAGGAGATTCAGTAGATTAATTTTTCATTTAACAGTGCTAGAAGGCTGACTAAGTGAATGTGGTGCTTTGTGGATGTTTGAGGGGAAATTGTTTGAAGTATTTTCGGGTTTGAGGATTTTTTTGGGTCCTCACTATGTTGTGGCTGACTTTTGATGGTGTGCATTGAAGATTATTTGTGATTTGATCTGACGGTTTGCAAACATTTTATGTTCTATTGAAGCCGACTTGTAGGGATTAAATCCATAGTTGTGGATATATATAAGAAATAATTTATATCATTTTGGTGTGAAAATTGTATGTTCGAAGTGTGTTGGTGTGTGTTGCAAATTTCAGAAGGGTTGTTGAGTGATGATGCACAATTTCTCTTGTGCATTTACAAGGTTTTGTGATGTGAGTTGAAGCAGAGCAAAGCAAAATAGTAAAATCATACAGAAGGTCCAAAATTCGATCTATGATCCTAATCAGCACTGTAATTAGGCATTGGTAGATGCTACTTACTCAGTTCAATCTTTTGGATCTTATCCAAATACTTTTGTAAGGCAGTGAGCCTTTCTATTTCTGAGCAGTGAGCTCTAGGTAGTGTGCCTGAATGCATGTGCATTCCCCATTTGTAGAATACTTATATTTTGAGTACTCAAATTGTGGATTAACCTCCACTGCGGTGTTTCCCCTAACAGGTTTTCCATGTAAAAATCCTTTTGTTATGGTGTTGTGGATGATAGCTTTATGTGCTTGCATCTTTCTTTTGGTTCAATACTATAAGTGGTTTAAAGATCAAATCAACAAAGTTAAATATTGCAGAACACTGATTCAACCCCCCTCTCAATGTTCCCTGATTCCAACATGGATTACCTATATAAACAAGCTTTCAAAGCCTCATTTCATCCAAGCATCATACATTCATTTTATCAAGTCAAGCAAGCAAGGGGTTAAGCATTTCAAGTCTTCACAATGTAATCAAGATAGTTTTCAAAATCATTTCTAAGGCATTCAAGGGCAAGATTCTTCATCAATTGTTGTAGCAATTCAAGATCCATAATCATGGAAAGGTTCTAATTTCATCATTTCATGTTTATGATTCATTATATTATTTCATCATTTTGGTTTAACTACCTAAAAGGGGTTTGAACAAGGCAAACCCCTATTCCCTAACAATCAACATTTCTTGTCTCTTTCCTTATGTGATTGCAGATCTAGACACTTTGAAGACTTGGAGATGATTAAAGAATAGGTTTCAAACTTTTTGGATTCATCTCCCTATTTGCAAGGTCAAAATATTCACAAAAAGTCATTTACAGTTCTAAAAATTATGGTTTCTGATCCAGGAACCTGGAGAAGCAAAAAGAGGAAACTGAGAGGTGCATATCAAATCTTTGAATCTCAAGGAAAAGTGAAATTTGAATGATTCCCACTATGGGTGGTCAATTCTTAGATATCTTTACAGATTTGGATACCCATTTGCTCGAAACTTGTTTTGGTGTAGTTTCCCAAAACTGGTGTTGATTCACCCAGAATGTGAAATGAATCTCGCTAGCCTAAAAAGTTAAAATTTCTAGATCTTCAGAGCTATTTCCAATCATCTCAAGGTTTACAGGTGCACATCATTTACATTTTCACTTTTCTATTTTGTTTTACTTACATTTCCAAGGCATTTTCTAGGTCATTTAGGATTAGTTTGCATATCACACTATGTTTTCCAAGTTCACACTTGGTGGTGAAACCCCTTTTGTCATATTCAGCCTCTAGGACAATCCCATTTTCAATATTTCAAACTCCTTTCCATTGGCATCTCAAGGGGGTGTTCTTGAGTGAAGTGTTGTTAGTCTCTCTTTTTTTAGGTCTAGAACTCTAAAGGTGTAAGAGAGTCCACAAATTCCACCTTTTCAGTTTTTACTAGTAGTTTATTAGAATCTTCAGTAGCATTTTTACACCTATGATAGAAACAATGAGAGGAGATAGGAAGGACTTTAAGTGGATATTTGGAGCACAAAGAAGTTTTAAAATGTTAAAATAAAATGCGATAGGGCAGCCAATGTTAGCATTACATAATTTTGATAAATAATTTCAAGTTGATTGTGATGCAAGTGGAAATACAATAGGATTAGTGTTGAGTCAAGAAGGAAGACCTATATAGCTTATTTTAGTGAGAAAATGGATGATTCCAAAATATATTCACTTTATGATCAAGAGCTCTATGCCATAATTCAAGATTTGAAGAAGTGGAGGCATTATTTATTTCCTAAGGAATTTGTGTTGTATACTTATCATCAAGCTTTGTAGTATTTGAATAGTTGGGGAAATTTGAACTAGAGACATATGATTGAGTGGTTGAATTCTTGTAGAGTTATATATTTGTGTTGAAGCATAGGAGTGACAAGTCAAACAAAGTTTCATATACATTGAGCAGAAGGAGGAATTTCTTGATAGACATGAGGGTAGACGTATTTGGTTTTAAAAAACTGATGCACATGTATGAGGATGATCTATATTTTTTTGAAGCTTGGAGAGCATGTAAAGAACTAGTAGTGACAGACCAAATCCAATGGTTGGACTATTTCATTGAATGAGATATGTTTTTTAAAAGAATTTAGTTTTGTAATCCAAGGATTTCAATGAGAGAGAATCTGATTAAGGAGAAGCATAGTGGAGGATTAGCAAGACATTTTGGAGTGGAAAAGATAGTAGCTTTAAGTGAACATTACTTTTGGCCACAAATACATAAGGATGTCAGGAAGTATGTTCAAAATTGTATAATTTTTCAAGTAGCAAAAGGGACTAGTCAGAATACTAGATTATACAAACCTTTGACAGTACCAAAGAGAGATTGGGAAGATATAAGCATGGATTTCATATGTGGATTTCTGAGAAAACATAGAGGATATGATTCTATAATGGTAGTAGTAGACAAATTTTCTAAAATGGTAATTTCATTCCTTGCAAGAAGACTAATGATGTTGTGCATGCTGCTGACTTATTTTTCAAGGAAATTGTGAGATTGCATGGATTACCTAAGAGTATAGTTTCAGACAGAGATACCAAATTCATTGGATACTTTTGGAGGACATTGTGGAAGAAGATGAAGACAAACCTAAATTTCAATTCAACATATCACCCACAGACAGATGGAAAAATAGAAGTGGTAAACAAAATTTTTGGTAACTTGTTGAGATGTTTGGTTGGAGACAAAGTAGGAAATTGGGATATATTTCTACCGCAAGTAGAGTTTGCATACAATAATTCAATAAACCAAAGTATAGGGAAAACCCCATTTGAGATTGTGATAGGAGTACATGTCCTAGAGGAGTTGAAAAGCTTAGAGATATCAACATGGAAAACAAGAGGAGTGCAGAAGTAGACGAGTTTGGATAATTCATGGAAACATTGCGTAATCAAGTCTGAAAGCTTTTGGAGGACATGAATAGTAAGTATAAGGAAAAGGTAGGTCTGAGCACATGAGACACAAGAAGTTTGTTGCTGGAGATGAAGTAATGGTATACCTCAGAAAGGAAATATTTCTAGTGGGAACATACCATAATCTGAAGGTGAGGAAGTTTAATTCTAGAAATGCATATGAAGTGGAGTTACTAGAGACAATGACCATATCACCTATTTTCAATATTGTAAATATATATGAGCATCATGAAGGACAATCAATTGGTAGTAACATAGAAGTATATTTGAAGGAGAAGTTACCACATCAACCACTGAAGGAGATTGATCAAATTTTGGATACTAGAAATAGGAGCACTAGGAACAAGCAATACAAAGAATATCTGGTGAAGTGGAAAGGTAGACCAGTGGAGGATTCATCATGGATTTCTCAAGCTAAGGTGGACCACCTTGGTTTTCCTATAGCTCCTAAAAAGTGAGGGGCTCACTTTTCTTCCAATTCTAGGTGTTTGATACAAGAACATCCCTAGTTGTAAAGAAATCTTATATCAACAAAAAAGATTTTCTTTCTTTCTTTTCGACCTGTAGTAGTTTTAGCATCTCATTTCATATTTCATTATGTTATTGTTTTTCAGCTTGTGGAGAAGGATATAGCATCTAAACCAGGTCATCTACATCATAACTAGATTTAAGATCCTTTGCATTTTTCTACTGAAAGCTATCACTCTCATAATTTTACTATAATTCATAGTTAGAACATTTGGGGTAGACCTGGTATAGATTTCGTAGTACGAACCTATTTCAAAGTGTATAGAGATTAATGGGGAATAATAAAAACACTTTGGGTCCAATGGGATCTATCTTGGAGATCCAAAATTTATTTCATTTCATGAAGGATTATCTTTCATGTTTTAAGGCTGACCTACATGCTTGATCATTCATTGTGGTTTGTAAACCCTTGAGACTGACATGAACCTTTGTTCTACTAGAGAATCATATTTAAGATCATTTTTAATCATTTGGGAGGTAGTCATTCAAATAGTAATAGTTAGATAGTTATATTTTTTAATCAACCCCATGGAGGGATTGTAATAAGGCCTTTGGCTAGTTGTAATGTTGAATACCCTTGCAATAGGCCTGTGAACCCTGAGTATTTTCCCATGAGGCATATGTTTCTTCTAAGATTTCCAATTCAATAGAGATCAATGTTTGTAGAATATTTTCTTGTGTCACTTTCACTATGTTGACTCTAAACTACACAGTTGGATAGTTCTTTCAAGACCCTCCACTTGTGACTGTACCATATTGCCACAATATGAATATCAATGTTGAAATGTTACTTTCAGAATTCAAACTTGGATTTACACTAAGAACCCAACAATTTAATCATTTGAGCACAACCCCTTTGACTCTAATTTCCCAAAGCAACATAAGATTGTTGAGGGTCATTATAGTAAAGGTGGTCATATTAAATTTCACCTATATGAACTCAAATTTATGGAGAAAGACACAAGATTTTTTTTGAAGTCCTTACATCTTAAGAAAGATAGGACCATCAAATCGATTCATTTCTCTTATGGGAATATTACTATAGTTTTTGAGATTCCCAAGAATATTCTAAACCATTATACAAAAATTGAAGCCTAGGAAACCTTTATTAAATTTTCTAAGGCTTTGTATGAATGCCTCAACATCTATTGTGGCTACACCATACTATTTCTCTTGAAAAATTATTAACCTTTTATATTTTTATAAAAAATATATACCATCCAAGTTATGCTTTTCATTTGATATGGTCTTGTTGACCTTTACTTTAAGTCTTAATTATATCCCTAACATATGTGGTTGGTCTCATTTACACATCACTTACTATTCACATTGGATTGTCTTTAAGGAAACACAACTCTTCTTCTCCTTAATACTTTACATTGAAATATACCATAACCTTGTTTGATAAAAAATTTCACTTCAAAGGTCAAGCACAATATACATTTCCACAGGAAAAATCTTGTTATCGAAGACTTTGAAGGAACTTGCAATAGTTGCAATAGTTGCTTTTGAATATTACACTTTATAAGATCAACTTCTTAATTTAAATGCCTCTTTTCTAGAACAAACAATTTCCTACTCGAAATTTGTGTGTTTCCTACCACCATTGTATCTTTATTGCATATAAAAAAGTGATACTATAGAATTACAACAATGTAACAAATAAGGTAGATTGGTTGATCATTCTTACCTTAAGCAAACTTTAGATTTTTATTTTATTTTTTCCATATACTTTTTTTGAACAATGAAATCATGTTCTATAATTTTGTCAATAATTTGCATATCTCCTCAAATTATCAAAAAAAATGAAAGGGAAGGCTATGGTTTGTGATCTTTGTGACATTTAGACTAATACATCCATTAGGAATCTCCACATTTTGATAAAACAGTAAGAGAGGCACACAAATGGGTGAAATCTAAGACCACAAGGAAGAGGAAGGTTGCTCCTTCGTGCCTATTTGATTTTTTAGCACTCATGTCTATTTTTGTTGATTCAACACTAAACAAGCTAAAGAAGCAATTAAGGTTGAAAATCAATGCAAAGGGGTCACTTGATTTTAGAGAGAAATAATCCTGTCAAGGATAAGACTACACACTTTTAAGCTTACAGATTTTTAGATTGTCGAGACTAACTTGGGTCAAAATCAGGGTAAGGGGACATCAATTTCTTTGAGATTACCTCTAAAAAGTTCAACTCAAGCGTTCTCAGAGATGGTGAGGACAAGGCGGCCCTCAAGGCCAAAAATAGACAACTACATGGATATGTTGCTTGACTTAGTGGATTTAGAGTTTTGTGCCTTCGATTTTATAATCTAATGAGCAACAAAGTAATTAGACCAGCTAGTTGTTGCAAATGGAAAGACTATAAGAAAAGTGGATAAAAATAACTTCCCTACAAAGTAGAAAGGTGTAAAGAGACTAAAAATAACTTACCTAAAAAGTAGAAAGGTGTTAAGAGACAGTGTTTTTGTTGGCCAAAGCAAAATGGATGAAACATGGGATTTCATTTGGAGTGTGTCATGATAGGCAGGGTCTCCACTTATGATAAAACAAACCTAAACCACTCTGCCTAGTTACCCATTCATAGTGCTGAGGATATCGTGAACCGCCTTTATTGATTTAATTATTAATCAAGGCCATTAGATAGCCACAATTTTTGCATAAATCTAACTCCATATTTATCTCATGGCCACATCTTCGAAGTCCATTTTGTGCATATTTTGCAATCTTTACAGTCCATGGCAACGTGTATCTGTCAAATAATTTTTATACCTTGTCCATGCTTCCATATTTTACATACATAGTAGCGACTACAGCTTGGACGTATGTCATTCTCTATTTTTGTTCTTTGTATTGTATTTTACAGCTTATGGGAAACTAAATTTGTAATTTCAACCTTCTTTTGTTCGATTGTTTGGACCTTTTCTTTTTTCATGGTTGAGATATGGAAATTTCTTTAGTGTTTTTTTTCTATGCATGTGACCAGTAAATTCAAATTGAAGCCATTATTAGACTATCATGTGTTTAGGTTATATTACTAGAGAAAGCTACTGTTATGATATGCAAAGTCCATTTCATAAGGATGTGTACAAGGAAGAAAGGTATTTTATGTGAACAGCTCAAGGATTCAATATAAGATTTGTTCTAATGAAGGAGGGGGGATTTTATTCTCAATTATAGTTTGGGAATATTGACGCTTTCCAGTGACATGATTTTTACAACCCAGATTTTGCGGAAGCTATGAATTGAGGCTATTCCATCGTTTGTTTGATTCCTCTTTGATCAAAACCTTATTATTCTTTGACCTGGAGCATATTTATTTTATAGATTCCACACAGCTTTGTATTTAAATTTAGTAGAATTGGTGTAGGATTACTAACATTAATTTTCTTTAGGTCATATTTTATTCTGTAAGATCAATCAGTACCCTAAATTCTTAGTTATAATAGTACATTACCATATATCTAGTCAGGGGCTAGGCAGATGTTGGGAAGTCACTTACTAGATGTTATTTGAGCACATTATCAAATAGAAAATAAAGACAGCGCTTGAGATTTTTTGATTTTTTTAAGCATTTCTTAACATTTTATGGGCTGATTTATACTCGACACTCTCTATATATAGGTCGGTAATGAAATAACATTGTTGCAGATATCCCACTATAAAACAGTAGCGTAGCAAGTAGAACCAGACTCAATCGAGGAGATGAAGCTAAAAGATGCTTCGTGTCATGTCCCCTTCTAGTTGACATCTCTCCAAGCACGGGATTAGCCTATCATGCGACCCTCGTAGGATGATAGAATGTATAGAGGGTCTAGTTGGAGTTGGCTCAGCTTCAGATTGGCAGTTTTTGATCAATTGGCTTTCGTTCGGGCTCATTTGGACACTTCTTGCAAAAGTTGCTATTTTTAGCAGTTATTGGCAGTCAGCGTGGGACCCCTGCTATTTTTAGCAATATGGTTGGAGTATGTTCAGAATCACTTCAGTGTTTGCCAGCTTCAGACGGCTCGAGCATCGGATGAATAATGAGGGAGATATTAATATTTGATTGAATTAATTAAATATTAATTATTTGGCGTTATAATATTTTATTATAACTTAAGTGATTTCTGTTAAGGGGGTCGCCATCATCAGAAGGGGCCAATTGGCAATTATATTTTATAATCAAAAATTACTGCTGAGACTATTGAAATATTAAAATAATAAAAGTTGAATTCTTTTATTAATCCCTATCTTTTAGGAATTCGCACTTTTGAGGGTATAAGGCAGTTTGCATTGGAAATCGAGCCATTATGTCTATTGTGAATTGAAAATTGATCAAGTTTGATCTGAGCACAGAAACTTAGGGTTTCAGTCTCGAACGCATTGGGGAACGAGCCATCTCCAGTGAAAGTGATTCAGAGGATGTGAAATAACATCTGATTTATTGACAGTTGAGAGATTTCTTCATTCTAAAGAAATTACAGAGCTTCACAGATAATAAATATTCAGGGTTTCAGAGAGTTTCTTTATCCAGAAGACATCTTGCAAACCAGGCGCATATATTCTTCATATCTAGAGATTCCAGAAGAGGCCGTACATTTTAATTAATAGCTACTGTTGTACTTAGGCCGTACCATCTGTACCTGGCCGTACTTCTTCAGAAAGGGCATACTTCCAGTTTCAAGCAAATCTCCTACTTCAGACTCAATCTACTATTATCCTCTTGGGCGCATATCATCCTGGCAGCATTTGGGATCATCAGAAGGAGGGAGAGAGAAGTAATTATTACAGCCGTACCATATTGCAGCCAATCAAGTTTTTTTTCATAGATATCACTGCCTTTTAATTTGCATGTAACTAGATCATCATTGTAATCATTGCAGAAGTTTAAATAATAGCCTGGCATCAGTATTTGCTATTGATTCTATAGTTTTCAGAGTTAATTTATTTTTTATTGAATTTATTTCCAATTCTTTGCAAAAATCATAATTTTCATTTATTGCACAAAAACCCAAAAAAAACATCAGATTCAGCAACAGGGGGAAACTAGGGTTTCTACAGTGGTATCAGAGCTAAATCCTGCCATCCTGAGGGTTTAGCAGTCTTACGCAGCCAGAACAGATTGGGTCTCACAGGTATTATACACGCAAACATGCACTGATTGAAAGGCAACAGAGTTTGAGCAAGCAGCCAGGAAACATTGCTGACAGGAATGATAGGGCTGACATAATAGATATACCTAGGACAGAGATCCCACATAATAATAGAGATCAGGATGATGTAGAGGTTTTGCATGCACTCAGAGATCTTCGTGCAGGTCAATGGTGGTCCGATGATGTATTGCAGTAGTTGACAGTTGCACTTCAGAGATTGGGTACTCCTAGGAGACCGTCACCACATCGTGACGATGAGAGGAGTGAAGCAGGGTCAAGCAGGGCACCTAGGACAGCCTCACGGACAGCAGACAGGCCTACCAGGCCTACATTTGTGAGATAGGAGGCCGAGGAGGTCTTGGCAGGTGAGGATCACGAGGAGTTGTTCAAGGATACGCTTATTGCAGCGAACGAGGAGTGGGAGTTGGTACCACCTGAGGTCAAAGAGCGGATCACTTTTGACCGTTTTATTACTTAGAGGTGAGAACATCATAGAGGTCATCAGGATTGGAGACCTAGACAGCAAAAAAATGACCTAAAACATGCTACAAACTGACTCAATCTAGCTATGTTCAATGGTAGTGGTAAAGTGACAGCTCAGGCTTGGATTAGTAAGTTGGACACTTTTCTTACATTGTGTCCAATGGCGGAGAGGGATGCAATCAGGTATGCAACACTACATCTAGAGGGAGTAGCTTATGACTGGTGGCACCACGGCATGGTGACATTACAACATGACAGGATCACATCGTACCAGGAGTTTGTGGACAGATTGGTTGAGCATTTTGACAGGAAGGATCCAGAATCCTACTTCAGAGACTTAGCTCAGTTGAGACAGAGTGGCAGCTTGGAGTCGTATATTGGTGACTTTCAGAAGTTATCAGTTATGGTTCCGAACATCTCTGAGAGGCGTTTGGTAGTACTCTTCATGGAGGGTTTGACAGAGCCACTGAGAGGCTGGATCAAAGCCTTTGATCCTCCTTCATTATAGGAGGCAATGAAGAAAGCACGAAGCATGGAGTTAGCAGCACCATCTAGTAGATTTAACTCTAGAGGTAATTCTTCATTCAGGGATAATAAGGGCTTTAACAAAAACAGGGACAAATATGAATTTAACAAAGAAAAATCAGACTTTAACAATGATTCAAAAGGTAAATCAGCAGCTCCACCTTTGGATTGAGAGGCCCTTAATGACCTACGTAGGAAGAAGCTTTGCTTCTACTACAAAGGACCCTATGATGCCAATCACGATTGTCCTCTAAGACCTAAGGGCAAGGCAAATCGAGTGATGTGGGCGTACTACGAGGTCTCAGAATTAGAAAATTCTGAACAACAAGAGAGTTCCGAGGATTTAGAGTCAGAGGCTTTGGAGCCTAGAGCAGAGACAGGACCAGAGCTTCAGGTACAGGAGGCCCGCCTATCTAGCATTCAACATAAGGGTTCTTTCAGGATTCGTGGTGTGTTGGCAGGACAGAGGGTCATTACCCTACTTGATACAGGAGCCACGCATAATTTCATAGATGCTAGATTCATTAAGAAACACAGACTCATCACTGAGGAGTTCGAGGGTATTAGAGTCAAGGTGGCCAATGGATACACTTTGAGGTGTGAATGCATGATAAAGGATCTCCCTTTACACCTGAACAATTATGAGTTCAAGGCTGATTACTATGTGGTTAACATGGGAGACATTGATTTGGTCTTGGGAATGAAGTGGCTACATTCATTGGAGGAAGTCACTCTTCATCTCAAGGACATGGAGATCCGTTTTGATGTTGATGGGAAGACACACATATTAAAAGCAATATGGACAGCAACATCAAAACAATTTCTTTTCATCGGATGGAGAGGCTCATGCGTCACGACATGGTAGAGTGGGCTACCAAGTGCACTTTAGCACCTATATAGGAGGGACAACAAAAGACAGAATATCATCGGGACATTCAGTAGTTGAGAGTCAAGCATGATAAGGTGTTCAGTGATATTCTGCCAGGTAGACCTCCAGACAGGGGCATAGAGCACATTATTGAGCTCAAGGAGGGCGCTAAGCCCGTTATGATAACTCCTTACAGGCATCCTAAAAGATTGAAGGATGAGATAGAGAAGAAAATAAAGGAGTTACTTGCTATGGGTCACATTTGGCCTAGCAAATCACCATTCGCTTCTTCAGTTGTTTTGGTTAAGAAGAAGGATGGAACATTACACATGTGCATTGACTATCGAGTCCTGAATAAGAGGATGATCAAGAACAGGTACCTGATATCGAGGATTGACGAGCTTATTGATGAGCTCCATGGAGCATGTTACTTCACCAAAATTGATTTACGGTCAGGGTATCATCAGATCAGGGTCTGTGAGCAGGACATAGAGAAGACTACCTTCCGATGTCATTGTGGGAACTTTGAGTTTATAGTGATGCCATTTGGGCTCACTAATGCGCTAGCTACTTTTCAGTCTACGATGAAAAGGGTTTTTCATTCATTACTGAGGAGGTTTGTGTTGGTCTTTTTCGATGACATCCTTATATACAGCAGGACTTGGTAGGAGCATTTGGCTCACCTAGAGACCGTATTGAGTATTCTTGAGAGGGAGTCCTTGTACGCCAAGGAATCCAAGTGTAACTTGGGGATGACTGAATTGCTATATCTAGGTCACATTATCAGTGTAGATGGAGTGTGTATGGATCCTAAGAAGATCGGCGCCATTATTGACTGGCCTACACTGGAAAACCTGACACAGTTGAGAGGGTTTCTCAGTTTGTGTCTAGATTCTACTGCAGATTTGTGAATGGTTATTCATGACATGCAGCCCCGATGACAGATTTATTGAAGAAGGGGGCATTTATTTGGACTCCAGAGGCACAGGAGTGCTTTATGAGGTTTAAGGAGTTGATGACCACATGCCCTATTTTGGCACTACCTGACTTTACAAAGCCTTTTGAGCTTCAGTTCGATGCATCAAGTGAGGGCATTAGTGCGGTGCTTATGCAGGACAAGCACCCGATTGTGTACGAGAGCTGAAAACTCAGAGGGCCCGAAAGACTTTATAGAATTTATGATAAGGAGATGCTCGCCATCATGCATTCCTTAGCAAAATTTCAACAATATCTTGTTGGCAGAAAATTTTGCATTAAAACTGATCACAACAGTTTGAGACACTTTTTGGGGCAGCGAGATCTCAATGATAGACAGCAGAAGTGGGTCAGTAAGTTGCAGGCTTATGACTTTGATATTTCGTATATCAAAGGTACACAGAACGTAGTAGCTGATGCTCTTTCACGTAGACCATATTTGAGCTCTATGGTTCATATATCAGAGGATTGGAGGCATATGATAGTGGCAGAGTATGCCAAGGACACTTGGGCCTCCAGCATTGTTGAGGGATCGACAGTTGATACCAGGTATATGCTTGTAAATGACTTGATCATTTACAAGAATAGGATATTTTTGATCCCATGTTCAGAGGTGAAGAACATTGTTATGCGGGCCTTTCATGACATGCCTACAGTTGGACATCCCGAATACTTCAAAACCTACAGGCAGATACGGGAGAGATTCACATGGAAAGGACTTAAGGCAGATGTTCTTCGATATGTGTGTCAGTGCCCTGTTTGTCAGCAGAATAAGCAGGAAAACACGTACCCGACAGGTTTGTTGCAGCCACTTCCGATTCCTGACAGGAAGTGGGAATGCCTGTCAATGGACTTTATTATGGGCTTGCCTAAAGCCCAGGGTCGAGATTGCATATACGTAGTTGTGGATCGGCTTACGAAGTATGCCCACTTCTTTCCGATCACCACAACCTACATAGCTACACAGGTAGCAGAGGTATTCTTTCGCGAGGTATTCAGACTTCATGGATTGCCTTGGAGCATTGTGAGCGACAGAGATAGTCGGTTCTTGAGTCAGTTCTAGTAGGAGGTATTCAGACTTTGTGGGACCGAGCTTACACCGAGCACCAGTTACCATCCACAGACAGATGGGTAGACGGAGATAGTGAATAAGTGGGTGGAAGGGTACCTCAGAAATTACATTGCGGGGCAGCAGAAGGCATGGGTCAGGTGGATTCATTTGTGCAAGTATTGCTACAACATGACATACCACATGACTATTCAGATGTCTCCTTTTATGGTGTTGTTGTTGGTGTAATTAATTAATTATTACACTAGCATAAGTTAACTTAGGTCTTGCATTTAATCATTAAGTCCTAGGTTGCATTATTAGATAAATCATTTAATAAATGGGATAATATTCCCTTCCTTATTTGTAGGAGATAATATTCCTTCTAGAACTTATCCCCTCATTTAATGATCGTCACCATTAGGGTTCACATGTTGTCACATCAAGACACATGGCAACAACTCATGCATATTAGGGTTTAGTTCATGCCTATATAATCAGGCATCTTGTTCATTTGTAATATATCCGGATATCAATCAGATATCATATCAATATATCATATCAATATTGAATCTCCATTGTGCATGCCTAGTTGCAACACTTTCTGGGTGGTTGATTATCTTTCCTGGCTTAAAGGTCCTACATCGAAGACTGCAACTTCAAGGACTGTGCATCCATAATCCCAACATGGTATCAGAGCTTATCCAGTGAAACGTCAACCCTCGATCAAGAAAGTTGGTGTGCGAGATTCTTGCAGGCTTGAAGGTTTCCATTGAAGGCTACTTGTTTCCACCCGGGGACCAAGCTGATTTCTGAAGCAGATTGAGTAAGATCCGAGCTCGCCATTGTCTTCAGAAGGCCTCAAAACCCTAGGATCACTTGCCCATTCATCAAAATCGGATACATCAACCCAGGAGCTTCAGAGGTATTTTTTTAGGGTTTGCAAAATCAATCGTACTATCCGTATAATTTGCAGCAAAAAAATCATCCCGGTCAGTTGTCCTCTGAGGCAAAAATTTTTTATACGCAGGCACTTTTTTTGTTTCAGAAAAATTTGGGCATTTATCTATTTTGTTGGAAAAAAAATATATTTGGTTTTTATATAGTTCGCAGAAAAAATCAATTTTGTGCGACCTTCAATTAAATCATCCGTCGGCATAAGGGGTTGATTTAATTTCGGCATCAATATATTTTCGTCAGCATTGTTATTTCTATCGGCATTGGGTTTTGATTTTTTTTATTGCATAGTGCAATATAAAAATCTTTATTGGTCGGCTTATATATATATATATATTGTTTTTTGATTTTTAAATTGCTTTATGCAATATTTAAAAATCTTAAATACTATCAAATTATTTTTTGTCGGCCCATTTCAACCACTGTCTGCAGATTTTGTGTCGGCCGCATTAAGTTTGCAGGGCCCGCCGTCACATCCACCGTCAGCGATCATCGGCCACCGTCGCCGGACATCCACATACCGCCGGCATTGCTCTCGCTGTCCCCTGTACCAGTCATCGTCTGTTCCCGCCGGCTACATCTTCGTCGACAACTTCTGCCTACCGACGCCCGCCCGACATTCTACCTTGTGGAGTCTTCACCGACGGTATCTTCCCAGCCATCGGTGTAGGTTTATGCCGAGATTCCCTTGCCGACCGTTGTGACTTCACCAGCACGTTTTGACCGTCGGCCGTTCAAATCACCGACGACCAAGCCTCCCGCCGACTGCCGGGTTCTCATTGTCGGTGCCGAGATTTCCTACCCCCGCGATGCCACCATTTCCAGCCAGCTCCGCCAGTTGCTCCACCTCCGTGCCGCTCCAGGAGGGAGAGCTATTTTTTTTCCAGCCTTAACCCCGCGGTCACATCAAGGACTGGGGGCTAATTTTTTTAAGCCCGGGGGCCAGATTTTTGACCCTAGTTAGCCTGCGAAGTGCCTCAAATAGGCATTTTTTTCATTTGATCACAACATTCACCCAGGGTATCAAATTTTTTCAAACAATATACCGTCGGAAAGGGAATTTTGTGTACTTTCCAGTGGTGAGATCAGTTCTATGAAATTTTTCTTGCAGAAAATTCTACATCCAACTAAAGAAAAAACCCTAATCTAGACTCAAAGCTGCATATCTTCGCAACCGTTCATCGTATTTCAGTGATTCCAGTGGCATCAGGAAGGTGATTCAAAGTTTTTTTTATCAGTCCAGCCCCTTGATCAGTTTTAGCTCCAGGTACTCTTGCATGATAGTTTTTTTTCAATTTGGTACATTTGATCAATAACTTGGTTATTCTAAAGCTTGGGACAAGTTTGTTTGATCTGGGTTGCATCACTTTAGTTGTACAACATATTTGGAAGTCTTTATTTGCTGTTGAAGGTCAACGTCTTTGTTTTTTGTGGAGAAATTTCATTATGGGGCTTGCATGTTCTCCTTTGGTTATGTTGCACAAGGGTAACTATTCACAATGGCGAGATGGGATCTGCCACCATCTTCGATCACTTGATCTATTACCTCATTTGTATGGTATAGTTCCTCATCCAAGTGAAGGTATTTATGAATTTGCTTGGAGTTGCAGCAGATACACTGTTTTGGAGATTATTTCTATGCAAGTTAATTATGATGTTTTGTATGCTATTGATCATTGTGATTGTCCTCACATTCTTTGGACTAAGCTTTGAGAGATCTACAGAGATTCGGATACTCCACCATTCCCCAATGGTCATGTTTCAGAATGTCTTGCTTCAGATCAAGTTCCCAATGATGCTATCATTGTGCAGGAAGTTGATTGCCTTGATCTTTCCGAAGAGGTTGACAAGGTACCTGTTGACGCCAAAAATTGACGAGATAACAGTGCCTTTATGGGAAACTCAGTTCAAGGGGGGCCCCTTTGCACCAAACTGAGTGACCTCCGAATTTTAAAGAAGCCGGCTTCTTCTATATAATGGGTTTTGGAAAGGGAAAAGGAAGCAGATATAATGAAACAAATATTAATCTAAGGCGATGCGCCAAAGCTTACTGGTAGGCACGATAAATCATAGACTTAAGGGCCTGAATGTTATAGTTATGTTCCAAAACATCTGAAACTTAAAGTTATAGCATAAACAATTCATTTAATTGACATAAAACAGTATCGCATACATTCTTACTACTAAGAAGAGTCGTTAAGACATGATTTAGACCAGCAAGTTTGCATTCAATATATAGAAGTCTCCTCAAATGAAATGCTTAAGACAATAAAAAGCACAGTTCACAGTTTAATCAAGACATGAAAAATAGAAAGGCCGAACAATAGGCACAGTCTGAAAGTTTCTTGCGAATAAACATGCAAAAGAGGCCTGGTGTCTCTTACTAAAACCAGTATTCTTTCTAAAAATCTTGGACCATTTTCCCCTCAACAGAGAGAGTATATATAGCCGGAGAGCAAAATCCCACCGCTTGAAGAGCTGTAACAAAAAGATTCCACAATCTCCCGTAATGATGCCCAAATATGAATATTCCCAATGCCGTTATGAGAGCAGCCAGTCAGAGCACAGCATCCAGTTGATCAGTTACAGGCGTGCCCCTTGTGATGATGGCAGTGGTCCCAACAAGGCTTCGAAGCGACAAGTGTCGCCCACCGCTTCAGAGAACCATGACGAGTAGCACCCAATAACACTATCCCACTCGGCCATCCCATAGCTTGCTTTGATAATCAATGTAAGGCACGTGGCAACAAATCGCGGCCCGAATGAAAACTCCTCCTCCATCAACCGAGAGCTTGCGGAGAAGTGACACGCATTCAAGGGACTGGGGCTACTTTGAAAATGGGGGAAGGCCGTATGAATTGGATGGTGAAAGAAGCGTGGCCGCGTTTTGCAACCCGTGGTGCTCTCATCCCTATTGCTGTTTTAAAAGCTGCAAACCGCTGATACGTGGGCGAAGGTAGGTCCCGCCAGAAAATAAAGAAGGCCAATAGAAATTTTTTGCAGCCCGCCGCAGCATATTCTATCCTTGCTAGGATAGTTTGCGATACATCGCCACGTACAAAGAAGTGGGTCCCTCGATGAACCTTAGGAGTATCGGACTTTTATGGAAGGCTTAGTAATCTGAAGGAAACACAAAGCAACAGAAAATGAAAAACCCCGTGTGTGAGACACGTGGGCGCCCAGCGCAGCATTTCAGGAGCCGAACGGGGAGTCGCTTGCCGAAGTTGCGAAGTGAGGAATGCATAAAGGGAAAGATCAAAACCTGCCGGGAAGCCGAAGAAACGCGGAGACGCACAGGCCAGCGCATGAACATGTGCAAAAAGGGACCCGAAGGGAGCTGCTTGAAACATTATTTCAACAGCTTTTGGTGACTAACAGGGGTGTTTCGGATAAGGAACGGAGAACCCAAAAACTCTCTGGTTCTACAGACAAGAGCCTTCATCTATAGGGTGAATGGAGTTAGAGCTTGGAAAGTGCAGCCTGCAAAGGAACCCATTCATTTTCGGACGGCTTTGCCATGCTGCGCAAATTCTCTTGTGCCCTGCGGAGATCAATAGCTTCCTTGTGAGGCAGCAACTATGGCAGGCCAGCGCCTGCTTGGATATGGAAAAACAGCTGAGAAAGTGGATGAATAATTGCCTTGATATCTGCTGCTGTTGGGGGGCTGCCGAATTCCTTGAATGCCTCTGGATCTTTCTCCTTTTGTTCAATAACCTCCATAATCTGTGCAGCCATGGCAATAGTGCCATTTTCAAGGAATGGAGAAGGCAATCCCAACCTGCCCAACTCAGAGAAACTCCCTCGAATGCCATCCAGCGCTTTGTTTAGAAAAGCCGCCGCTGCCTTAGTACGCTAGAAAGCGGAGTGGCAATGAATGAATTTATTTGCCGTTTGAGCTGCGGTGTCCCGATCTTCGATACCCGCCCCGGCAAGGATCTCATCTAAGACCGAGTATAGCTTATTTAGCAAGTCCCTTGCCTCGGGAACCTTTTCCAGGATGAAGCGCGGGAACTATTCCATTGTATCATGGGCTTCCTGATTGAGTTTTAATGCCTTGTCAATGAACCAGAGGGTAGGCTGCAGATTTAGGCAGAAGACTTTGATTTTCTCCCAGTGAGAAACGTACAATTGCCTGACCAGTGGGATGATATCAGGTTGGGCAGGGGCTGGTAGCAGAGAGGCCTTAAGCGAAGAAATTCCCGCATCTCTTGAAATGAGGGCCTCGGCGAATTCTGCCTTCTTCTTTTTCTCGGATGCCAACTGCTCTGCATAGCTGTGCATTTCTTTGTTCCAAGTTTGTTTAGCTCTGGAATGGTTAGCCGATTGCTCTTCTAATGAAGCTTTTGTCTCTTGGAGCTCCTCTTCTAACTTGGTCTTTGTCTCTCGGAACTCCTCTTCCAGTTTGGTCTTCAAACCTTTGAATTCGGCCTCTTTTTCCTGTAGCTTTTGCTGATACTGTTCTTGTAGGCGTTCCATCCCCTCATCTTTCTCTGCTAGCTTCTGACTGTACTCAAGGCGGAAACGTTCAAGCTCCCCCTTTATCGATTGTACGCTCTGTCGCGCTGCTTGGTTTTGATTCTGTAATTCTTCTAATACGACTGGGTCGGCTACTTTGGTCTTTGCAATTTTGCCCTGAAGCCTGTTTCTCTCATTTTCTGCTGTTAGCGCCCTTTCTGTCATTCGGGCGATATCTGCCTCTAAGGATTTCTCCTTTGCCTCTAAAAAACTCACCCTATCCTTTGCTGCATTGAGCTATTCATCCTTCTTCTTTAACTGGTGACCAGTCTTTAGGAAGTCGGAAGTGACCACCCATTGTGTCTCCTCCATGATTTCGACTTTATCTTGTGGTCGGGCTACCTTCATGTCTAGTTCGACAGCATAAATTTCATAGTCCTCTGGTTGCATTTCTCCCTGGGGCTTGTTTACCCTTGGGTACATAGTTGCAAACTTTAATTCTTGGCGGGCCTCGTCATACGAAGCCTGTACTCTCGGCTCGGCGGGGGCATTGTCATCCTTTGCCCTTCGTCGCCTCATTCTATTTGCGCGTGCTTCTTTCCCACAATCTATCTGTGCAATGAACTCAGCTGGTGATGAAACCAGCCCACCTGCGAAAGGAACACCAGAAGGCAGGGCGTAGGGATAGGTAACTTTCATAGGCACGCGCATTTGTTTCTTCTGGAGGGTGACGGTTTGCGGAGAGAAGTGTGGCACATTCCATAGCTTAGTCTGGGGGTTATCAGCAGGGCTAGACATTTGCAATGGCTGAACCGGAGATTCAGTCGTAAGGCTTGTTGGCCGAGGAAAAAGAGTCACCGCTTGGGGCTCGGTTTGCTATAGTGGGAAGGGATCTGTAAGCATCTCGGAAAAAGAGTGGGGGCCAATGGGAGGAATATTTTTGGAAAGCGAGGTGAGGAAAGTCTGGGCGGCAGCAGTAGGCGTTAGCATGTTCGGAGGGGTAATTATAAACGGTTGGGGTTGTGAATATTAGGCAAATCCAACGGAATAAGCTGGACCAGAAACAGAGGGTGGAGGGCTCAGACGAATGGCAGGAGTTGCTAATTGAGTAGGGACGGACGTGAAAGAATGAGATGTAAGAGAGGAAGGAGCAAAATGTACCTGCTGACTAGTCGGCGGTGGCATCGGGATCGTTTGAGACTCGCCCGCAACCTCTGGCATTTGACTAGCAGCGGGTGTTTCCCCTTCGGCCGGTTCATGTGAAACTGCCCCGATATACCTTTCCGTGCGTTGCCTTTTCGCGGGGGGACACTCACTAACCTTGACAGTCGGATCCTTCTGCTGGGGCACTAGCCTGACTGGTTTAGCAGCCCATGTGCGTGTAAGTGAGCCCCTTGATATGTTAAAGTGCACATTAGTGCCCACATAGGCAGCATGCCCGGGGGCATCGCCTTCTTGCGCTGATATCGCCGTCTCTTCCTCCTGCTCATCGGAGCCTTTTGCTTCGCTCTTATTAGCACTAGAGATCGGGCTGGGATGGCCTTCATCCCAGTATCTTTCAAATTTTGAGTCGTCCTTCAATTGATTATAAGGAGCTTTCAACTGCCCTGTTTCTTGGCGGTATCTCCAAAAAACTTTTATTTTTTCATCGCTCCATTTCTCGTCCACTTTCAACTTATTATGCATGCTGCGCTCTATCGGAAGGTTGTCCCTGGCCATAGCCACTGGAAAGTAGAAGTTGTGCCATGGGCCCCTGGTATCCGCCATAGGGATTTGTGCCAATTCAACTAGATCTTCATCTTTATCAGTCCGGTTATTACGCCGCTTCTCCCAGTATGGTCGGGGAACATGTGTAACTTTCATATGCGGCTCAGGTAGGTCATTGAAGGGGTTGTAATCCCACTTATCATTTACTAGTACTAACCCCAGGTGTGCCAGCTTGTCCCCTAGCAGATCATGCGATCATTTTTTGATAAGCGTTATTGACTTGAAACTCTTCGGGCAAGTGAAGAATCCCTTCCTCTTGACACTTTCGCTGCTATAGAACATGAAATCAATGATGCACACCTGCCAGTAAACCTCCAACGCTAGCACTCTATCGGTGATGCAAGCCGGATTAGGAAAGGTCTGCCAATAAAGCCCCTCATTCGAAGGATCGTAAAATCCTTGCCCAAGAACCAGTCACAAGCGGGGGTGTAGCCTTGCAGAAATCCAGTCTGCTCAGTGTTAAGCCAAACAATATCACCCTCTTTGATCAAATCATTCAGGACCAGGGCTATGAAATAGTTCGCGAAGGCATAATAGTCATATGTTGCGGAAAGGTAGGGTGTCCATGTAGATACCGGCTTTCTTTTGTTCTGCTCGTCAAAAATTGATAGTGGGATAAATCGGACAAAGAAATCTGGATTCTAATGCAGGAACATGTGGACCAGGTAGGAAAGAAATCTAAATTTCTTTTCCACCTGATAATTCTCTATTTGCTGTATCATTTCTTCGACCATGAACTCAACAAAATCATACCAGAAAAGTTCATGCTGCCTGCGAAACTGTATTGCAGGGCCTAGCTGAAAAGCCTCGATCTTCTTATCGGAATCATGGCCGCAAACAAATGCCAGCATGGATATGGGGTCTTGGAGGTCATCGCAGAATGAACCGCGTAATAATGGGATGCTCGGTGCCTTAGCGGATGTAACACCCTTCTTATTGGTCTCTTCTAATAGGAAATCAGAGCTGGTTTTCATCCTTTTCCATCTCTTTTCCCCTTTGTTTGGGCGAAAACGTTTGATTTTCTCCTTTCTTGTCCTGGGGTCAGGAATGCATAACATATGTCAGATGGCTTTCGGGCTGATATGAACCCTTAAATTGCGACCCTCAATGCAATGGGTCTTTGGATTATAACGTTGAACAGCTGCGTCGACCACCTCCGGGCAATAGTGCACCAATGGGACCATGTATTGTGGAAGACCGCTAAACTAGACTCTACTTGCCGTGGCTTGGTCCACCCCTGGCACTGATAACCTTGCGCAAGCCACCTCTCTAAGAGACTTAGGGTTCTTGGCAAGCTTTGGGTCGTAGATATTAGCCCACTTTTCTCTAACCTTTTTCGGGTTATTCCACTCTTTGGGCCTCTCCAACTCCTCTGTGTTGGCTCTTTTCACCTTCTTGGGTATACCAGGGGTGGCATACGCTACATCTTCGTATACGTAAACCTCGGCCGTAGAACGAATAACCGAATACAGTTCCTAGCTAATCCCTTCCTGCGTTGGCTGAGCTGAAGATTCTGCCATTTTTTCTTCGCGGCAGAACTTGTAAGCTCCCTAGCCTTTGAATACGCTTGCACTGGAAATACAGACAGAAAACACTTCGCGCACTCTTTAGCTTTTGGAAAAAGACCTAGGAACAATAAGCGTTTTCATGCAATAATAGCAACTTTCCTCAAGGTGGTAGGCGAGCGCGAGCCCCTTGCATTTAATTCGGCATGTACCGTTAACTCCACAACTCGTGCAAGATGAGTTGATTACTTTTTCGAGGCGGTCGGATTTCATCATTGCTTTCAAAAGATCGTGTGATATGCTCTGATTTCCTTGGAAATTGAGCTTGCAACTGGCTTTCTCACCTTGGGTTAGCATGTACCGATAATTAATATCCCTGGCCGGAATGATTACGCCAAGCAAACGATCACTGCCTGAAAGAGATACGAATATCGCCTCAGGTTCTGGGATGTGCTTTGAGATTTGACACCATAGCATACAGCCATATGTCCCTTCATCAACAAGTGCCACCTTTTTAAAGCTCAATTAATTAACTTGATTTAATTAAGCATGCCTTGAGCCGTGCTACCATGCATGTACCAGCCCAAAACGTGAACAAACGTAGACTCGGCCCTCAAGATCGCGGCCAATATACATCACGTTGCTTACGGGCGGATTGGCATACATCTTGTCAATTTTCTATAAATAGGCCAGTAGATAGCGAACATACACACTTTGCGTCCAAAAAGTGATAGGCAAGTAGAATACTGCTAAGCAAGTCTTTTCATAGGTTAGGTGGTGAGTAGATTTCGGCATTACTCAGCAGATTTAGGAATAGTGTTAGGAGAGATGGATACTCCTATTCGCCTAACTTCCCTCAAATCACAGACAGCGTTTGTAGGTGAGATCTTCACTAGGAGGCTCAAGAGAATGACAAAGAACAAGCACTCGCTGGTTCTAGTAGCCATCAAGTGGGTTCTCGACAAGGACTATGTTGAATATGAAGATAAGCATCGGGTGAACACCGACGTGTGCTCGCACTTTGTAGCGTCCATGCTAGACATTTGTGTCCCTCAGCCGCTTGTATTGAAGCTAGTCAAAGAAATCTTCCCAAAGAAGTACCTGAATGGGCTCGGCGAGGTTGTTACCCATGCTGCGTATGAGATAGACCTGCCAACAGCCGGCGACCTGCGTCGCTTCATCGAAGAAGCTGTTGTCATTTGGCAGCCATTCTTGAGCGGATTTCGCCTGCAGACTCGTGGTGTGCACCAGCAAAGGGTTACCCAAGCTCTTCACTTCCTGTTTAGGAGCTACAACGTGATACCCTTCTATGACGTAGAATGGTATACTGATTTCAGGAACCTGGTGTATCCACCACCGACGACAGTCGTGTTTAATGATGCTGCTAGTGCAGCCGAGGAACCTGTTGATGAGGAAGAAGCGGACGCTGTCTTAAATGCGTCGGTTGCTGCCAGCCACTCCTGCGTATAAATGATCCCCTTGCCTTGGTGTCTGTTGATATAACCCTCCTGCTCCATATAAGCCTGATAAAAGGCCACCATATATATATATGCTCTAATACTTGTACATTTTGAAAATCGGCATCCATGCCATTTTGTAACTCAGGAACATGTATATAAATATATACGTCTCTTTTCTTTTTGTTGTGAAATCTATGCTCCTGTTTGCTTCTGTGTGCAATTTTTTTTTGGTTTGCCAATCTTGTATGTTTTGTCTCTGTTTACGAGCATACTTTTGCATTTTAAGAAACTTCGGTGTTTTACCCACTAATGATGATAAGCGAATACATAGCAAGTCTATTGATTTTAGCAAAAAGATAGGCCAAAAACAGGAAAGGAAAAAAGAAAAAGCGTTACTTACAACTGTACAGGGTAGGGTTTGACGCTTAATGGAACAATTTAAGGTGAATCCCATTAACCAGGATTCCTAGAGGCTCTTGTTCCATATTTTCCAGCTCGAAGGCATTGTGTTGCATGCACCGAATGATTTTGAAGGGTCCTTCCCATAGGCTATCAAACTTACCATGCTGACCTGGCTTTGCAGCCCTGCTGTCGTATTTTAGCACTAAATCTCCACTTTTTAGGCCTTGGTCGGAAGCCTTTTTGTCAAACCACCGTTTGACCACCTGTTGATGGCCTGTCATTGCTTTTAGAGAATTTTCCCTTTTTTCTTGTACCTCCAATAGTTCGGCAAGCCGAACCTCCATGGCATCATTTTGTTCTATCTCGAGAGATTTCAACAACTGTATCGCCGGAATCTCCATAGAGATAGGTAGAAACGCTTCTTTCCCATATACTAGCTCATATGGCGAAGTATTGAGGACTTGTTTAGGAGTTATGCGGTTGGCCCAGAGTGCTTCTCAGAGATTTTTATGCCATTCCCTCTGATGTTCTGAGCCAACCTTTTTGAGGAGTTGGACTAAACTTTTGTTTGTCAACTCAGCTAGGCCATTTCCCTGTGGATAGTAGTTTGACGACGTTTTAAGGAATATGCCATTTTTTAATGCAAAGTGACATACCTTTGTACCTACAAATGCTCTAGCATTATCCAAAATGATTGTCTTCGGAGGGCCGAACCTTGTCACCAGAGCCTCGAGGAAGTCTACAATCTCTGCCTCCGTCGCCTCCTTAAGGGGAACAGCCTCTGCCCACCTTGTGAAGTAGTCCATAGCTGTTAAAATCCATTTATGTCTGGAGCTAGAAACCGGGTTGATCATCCTGATAAAGTCCAGGCCCCATTGCACAAATGGTTCATCCGCCATGATAGGTTTGAGGGGCATCGCTGAATTCTTCCTTCTATCAGAGAATAACTGACATTTTTTACAAGTCTTTACCAGAGAGTAGGAATCATTGAAAAGTGTAGGCCAGTAATATCCAGCCCGTAGGACCTTGATGGCGATAGTTTTAGCAGAGAAATGTCCACCTTCATCGCTATTGTGAAATACGTCGAGGATCCTCTGCGCCTCCCCTGAAGTAACGCACCATAGGAGCACACCATTAAAATTCCTTTTGAAAAGGACTCCCTCTATTAGTGTGTATCCGCAATTCTGGAGCCGGTAATACCTTCTTTTCTGGGATGAGAGGCCTGGTGGATACTTTTCGGTTTGCATGAAGTTCATTCTATCTTCCAGCCAATCATCCTCCGATCCCGATCCATTTATCAGGACAAGCTCTGGCTGTTCCTCTTTAGCAGGTATCTCCTCGTCCTGTGTCATATACTCACACAGTCCTCTACCTTTAATAGTCCTGGTAGGCCTGACCTCGATGTCATATTCCAGGATCTTGGTGATCCAATTAGCCCTTTTTTCTGTGATCTCTCCCTCCATGATTTATTCCCGCACACTAGAATGTGTGACATATACTAGAATTTTGTTACAGGAAATTAGATGGCAGAACTTTTTAAGTCCCTTTACTATTGTGAAAGCCTGTCTTTCAATGAAGTTATAATTCACCTCATATTCCTTTAAGGTTCGGGAATAGAACGCAACTGGATGCTCTCCCTTTCCTTCTCTATCCTTTTGAGTCAGAACAATAGCGATATTGGACTTGCTACTGAAGGCATACATTATAAAATCTTTATATTGATCTGGATTAATTAACACCGGGGCTGAGGAGATCGCTTCCTTGACCTTTTCAAATGCCTCTCGAGCCTCCATTGTCCACTTGAAAATTTGATCCTTTTTTAGCATTAGGGTGATCGGCCTAATTATTCTCGCAAAATCAGAAATAAATTTACTGACGAAATTTACTTTTCCCAGAAAAGACTGGACACCTTTCTTATTTACTGGGAGAGGAAGCTCCTTTATAGCCCTTACTCATTCTGGGTCAATTGAAATACCTTCCTTCGACACAACATGTCCTAATAGCTTACCCTGAGGTACTCCGAACACACATTTCCTCAGATTTAAGGAAATCCCAAACTCTTGGCACTTTTGAAAAACCAACTCCAAATGATCGAAATGATCATCTTTAGATTTGGAGAACATAGTAAGATCATCCAAATAGATTAGGATAATCTTATTGATCAGTTCGCTAAATGCGACGTCCATAGCTCTCTGGAAAGTTGCCCCTGCATTAGATAAACCAAAAGGCATTTTAGCATATGCAAATGTCCCCCACTTGGTGGTGAACGTAGTCTTGTGCTGATCTTCCTCTTTTACTCAAATCTGGTTATAGCCAGAGAAGCCATCTAGTAGAGAGAATATTTTCGATCCCGCAACAGTTTGGAGGATCGACTCCATAGAAGGCAATGGATAGTGGTCCTTCAGAGATGCTCTATTTAGGTCTCGGAAATCCACGCATAAGCAGATATCACCATTCTTCTTTCGGATTGGTACCAGATTTGATACCCAAGTACTATGTTTAATCGGGAAGACAATACGTGACTCAATGAGCTTGGTTAGCTCTTGTGCCATCAAGGCTTCAACTTTAGGGTTGACTGGCTGCTGTTTCTGTCGAATTGGCTTCGCACCTTCTGTCAGCTCAATAGTATGTTGAATGATACTAGGATCATAACCTTCCAGATCTTCGTAGGACTAGGCCACTACTCCATATTTCTCACAGAAACTGATAAGCCTTCCTCTATCTTGCTGTGAGACATCTTTTCTGACCCGAAGGTTCCTGTCATCGGAAACCCGAAGGTTTTCATAATCACCTTTTTCCGCCATGAACTTCCGCTTATCATTTCGAGCGTCACTACAATCGAAATTTTTTTTGAGAGTAACCAATCCTTTCGGAAGCTTATTTGACTTTAGCTGCATAATTTGTCCTTCGTAGGCCTCAGCGATCTTTGGTTGGAGTTGATCAACAAATTCCCTCGATTGTTGAATAAACGAGGCGATGTGTTCATCGCTCTCAAAGACTTGCCAACTTTGGTCATTGTCGGGTATTGCTGGTCTGACAAGCACTCGCACTGAATATCTGTTCCGAAGCAAGTCGGAGACAGGATCAAACTGAGCACCGATTACTGCCATGCGATCTGCATCGCCATTCTATGCTCGGGAAATGGTCAGGATGTTGAAAGCTTCAAAACTTTCTACAAGATCCCATATTCGATGCCGATAGGATCTCATGCGGATATTCTTTGCTGCTGAGATTCCTCGGACCTGATTAACTACCAGTTCTGAATCTCTGAACACTATCAATTGCTTGACACCCATTTGTTCCGCTAGGCTTAGGCCTTGGACTAATCCCTCATATTCAGCCTCGTTATTTGAACAGGCGATTTGGAATCGGAAAGACCTCAACAACTTTTCATTCTGTGGGGATATTAGACATATCCCTGCTCCAGCTCCAACTTTGCTCCTTGCTCCGTCAAAATACAATGTCCACAGCTCACTTGCTTGGTCATCGTCGGGTTCTTTGACGACCTTTGGAAGAACTTGGTCTTCATCATAAATCACATATGTGCCTAATCCGGTAGCATGATAATTTCTGAAAGGATCATTGTTCATATGTTCACTCAACAGAGCATCTTCGTTATCACTTCGGTCTCCGTTGACCTTCTCCTCCTCTAGCAGTTCGACATTGTACATGTCTTGCTTGGTGATGGAGGTATGTGCGGCTTCAAAGTTAATCAGGGCCTTATTCGCCACATGTTCGAAATGCAGAGCCTCCGATTCTATCTTCATCTTCGCACCATGCTTGGTTCTAAGTATTAGATGTGACCAATCTAAAGACAAATAGCCACCCACCTTTGAAGTAAACTCTTGAGAAAGGAAAAGACCAAACATTGGCGGAACATCTATGATCACTGTGTCTTGCGGGACCGTGATACTTGGGCAGGCAAATAGAGTCAGCGGAAGTGCTTTGATGACACCCACAGTATCAACCTTATTTCCATCTAGCTGCATCACCCCCTTTTTCATAGGTTCGTAGCTGAGTCCCAAGGCTTCGGCTATCAGTTTTGGCATAACCGTAGTATTAGCGCCAGAATCAATCATAGCGTTGTGTAATAGTTTCTCCCCTATAATGAGGGTCAAGAAGAAGGGTTGAGGTTTTGGCCTACCTCCACCTTCCGCATGGGATTCCTCTGCTTTGTTTGCGAGAACTTTAGTTGGCGACATTTGATAAATCGCCTCGATATTGCCCGCAGGCTCGGTCAGTGCTGGGTCCATCTGTTGCTGAAGCGCCTTTTGGAGTATGGTTTTCTGTTCCACGATAGCTAGAATGTCCCATAAAGACACATTAGCAGGTGATTTCTTCAACTGCTCCACCACATTAAGAGGTGAGGAGCTCAGAGATTTCTGCTCCTTTGCTTTTGTTATAATAATTTCCTTTCGCGGTTGAGAAGACAAAGAGATGATTGGACCGCTAGGAATTTGATCCGAAACGTCTTTGCATTGCGGACTGTCCGAAAGTGAAACAACGGCCTCACCAGTGAATCTTCTCTTGGAGCGCGTGTTATAGTCAGAATTTACTTGCGGTGTTTTGGCTGTGGACGTGTCATTTGCAAACACCATTTCCTCGTCCTCCATCCATGAGAAGAGCGCATGATCAGGAACAATGTCGGACTCTTGCTCTAGGGACATTCCTTGTATTTGCGCGGTAAGGACCGCATTCTCCATTGCCGGGGCATATCTGTATTCTTCGTTCTCTGTCGCAATACCTTCACTACGTTGCTCCGCTATCCTTTGTTGTAAGTTGCCACGCGGACAATTTCGGGGCATATGCGCATCGTTGCAAGGGAAGCACCATGGATTGATGTCATCAATCAGATTGTTTTGTCCTATAGTTAATTCTCTACTAGAGCTCAGCGACACACTTACCAGCGGTGTGGGCACCGGAACTATTTGGTTCATAGCCGCTGCTGGTGAATTAGTGCGATGCGCATTCTGATATTGATTTTGCTGATAGGTAGGCCGCCCACCTTGATAGTTCTGATATGCAGGCCATGGAGGCATTGCTTGGTTCCGCTTGAGAGTTGTTATATCATTCACCATAGTCCGCAACATCTTCTTGAGGTCGCCCATCTCACCCTTGGGAGAACCCGATGTAGAGGCCAAGTTTTCAGGAGCGGCTACATATGAGTACGCTGACTGGGGAGTCGCTGGCGCACTAGTCGACGCCACCTCTTGTGCTATGTTCGATATCTTAGGAAATATCAGCATAACAGGTCGAGGAGGCAATTTCCCACAGTCTATCAAGTGATTTTCTGCTTTGATAGCGGTGGCATATGCGTCTGGTAAAGTGGCTCCTCCTAGAGACTTTATCATCATAGAAATGTCGATATTGATGGACTTCAGAGAGAACATGAACGCCAATTCTGGAGTCGGGCGGATGGTCACAAGAATCCTCTGCCAACTTGAGTGAAATCGGGCATTGAAGTCCGTCAGAGCCTCCTGGGGCGCTCGTTTGATGACAGATAATTGATAATATAGCGAAGAACGATCTTCGTCATTTGAAAACCTTTCATAGAATGGATCTCCGAGGTCATCCCAAGTGCGGATGGTATTAGGAGTCAATGTTCAGTACCACTCCAGAGCTTTGCCTTTGAAGGATGCAACAAGGAGCCTTAGGGCTACATTCTGCGCTGTGATACCATGTACCAGGCATACATCCGCTACATCCTGCAAATGCTCTGCTGGCATTTTTGTGTTATCTCTGGTGAATTTGGGAAGAGCTTTCAGGGCCGAAACCGGAATGGCACCCCAAACAGTAGGTGCTACCAGAGCTACCAGGGGGCTTCCAGCATCCCATGCTACATAATTTCTATTTGCAGCTGGCAACATGGTGAGAGGAAAGGGTGGTGGGAATGGAATGGTTGCTAACTGATTTGTGGCCTGGACTGTCCCGAATGGAGGCACTAGTAAACCTGGGTTATTTGCAGTTTGGGATCTAGTTACAGGCCGATGGCTCATACACCCTTTTAGAAGACGATTTCATTAGTATGGGTCCCACCGGGTGTGCCAAAAAAAGAACAAACTGTTGACACCAAAAATTGATGAGATAACAATGCCTTTATGGGAAACTCAGTTCAAGGGGGACCCCTTTGCACCAAACTGAGTGACCTCCAGATTTTAAAGAAGTCGGCTTCTTCTATATAATGGGTTTTGGAGAGGGAAAAGGAAGCAGATATAATGAAACAAATATTAATCTAAGGCGATGTGCCAAAGCTTACTGGTAGGCACGATAAATCATAGACTTAAGGGCCTGAATGTTATAGTTATGTTCCAAAACATCCAAAACTTAAAGCTATAGCATAAACAATTCATTTAATTGACATAAAATAGTATCGCATACATTCTTACTACTAAGAAGAGTCGTTAAGACATGATTTAGACCAGCAAGTTTGCATTCAATAGATAGAAGTCTCCTCAAATGAAATGCTTAAGACAATAAAAAGCACAGTTTACAGTTTAATCAAGACATGAAAAACAGAAAGGCCGAACAATAGGCACAGTCTGAAAGTTTCTTGCGAATAAACATGCAAAAGAGGCCTGGTATCTCTTGCTAAAACTAGTATTCTTTCTAAAAATCTTGGACCCTTTTCCCCTCAACAGAGAGAGTATATATAGCCAGAGAGCAAAATCCCACCGCTTGAAGAGCTGTAACAGAAAGATTCCACAATCTCCCGTAATGATGCCCAAATACGAATATTCCCAATGCCGTTATGAGAGCAGCCAGTCAGAGCACAGCATCCAGTTGATCAGTTATAGGCGTGCCCCTTGTGATGATGGCAGTGGTCCCAACAAGGCTTCGAAGCGACAAGTGTCGCCCACCGCTTCAGAGAACCATGACGAGCAGCACCCAATAACACTATCCTGCTCGGCCATCCCATAGCTTGCTTTGATAATCAATGTAAGGCACGTGGCAACAAATCGCGGCCCGAATGAAAACTCCTCCTCCATCAACCGAGAGCTTGCGGAGAAGTGACATGCATTCAAGGGACTGAGGCTACTTTGAAAATGGGGGAAGGTCGTATGAATCGGATGGCGAAAGACACATGGCCGTGTTTCGCAACCCGTGGTGCTCTCATCCCTACTGCTGTTTTAAAAGCTGCGAACCGCTGACACGTGGGCGAAGGTAGGTCCCGCCAGGAAATAAAGAAGGCCAATAGAAATCTTTCGCATCCCGCCATAGCATATTCTATCCTTGCTAGGACAATTTGTGATACACCGCCACGTACAAAGAAGTGGGCCCCTCGATGAACCTTAGGAGTATCAGACCTTTATGGAAGGCTTAGCAACCCGAAGGAAACACAAAGCAACAGAAAATGAAAAACCCCGTGTGTGAGACACGTGGGCGCCCAGCGCAGCATTTCAGGAGCCGAACGAGGAGCCGCTTGCCGAAGTTGCGAAGCGAGGAATGCACAAAGGGAAAGATCAAAACCTGTCGGGAAGCTAAAGAAACACGGAGATGCACAGGCCAGCGCACAAACATGCGTAAAAAGGGACCCGAAGGGAGTTGCTTGAAACATTATTTCAACAGTACCTTTCAATGCTTCTTCTTCCTCAGAGACAATTGGTATCCCTTCACATTCAGTGATTCCTTGTCCAGAATCATTGATTGAGGCTTCCACTATCATCATTAATCAGGACACATTTAGTTTTTCAGACTTGACATCACATGATGGCTTCATTTCAGGTATCACTGACTTGGCCACTTCTACAGGTTTGGAGAACATTCTTGAGGGGGTATCACTCCTCTATTTAGATTTGGCTTTGGAGAGTCGTTTTGAGTCTCCTCATTCCTTTGTCTCGACCTTGATTGGGAATTCAGAGACCATCTTGGAGGCACATGGTTTCTCTTCAGATATTTCATATCCGAGACTTCTTCCCTGTCACTCCTTTCAGGATTTGAGGTTTCTTCAGCATCCACCATTGGATTTTCTTTAGACTTCTTTCAGTGGTTTTGAGGACACTTCATTTAGGTGGGGGCTATCATGTCTCCATTACATTCATCATATCCATTCTATCTTTGTCTTTGGATATTGTTCAACATCAGTTTCTGCATCATCCTGATTTGTCACCCTCTTCATTTTTTGGGACTATGGCATCTTCTTCATCAGGCAAGGAGACATTTGAGCAGCATTCAGAGACATCATCATCCATTTTCATCCTTCCTTCCTTCAATTCCTATTTGGAATGGGAAGCATCTTTGCACTTGCAGTTGGTTTTGTTTCTTCCAAAAGGGAGACACATTTGTTGGCATTGGATCTTATTTTTTCTTCAGACACTTACCTTTCTTGCAGGTGATCTCATCTTTTGGGGGGGCTACATAGTCTCTCTCTTTCCCTCCTATGGGGGGGCATTGATTGTATTGTATCCATGTGAAGGATGGTGTTCTTGGGGGGTATTTGGGAGTCCTCCATCCTTCCCATCTTATCTCACATTTTCTACATTTTCATCTCCTTTTTGGAGAGGGGTTTTGTTCCTACTAGGTTTTCCCCTTTTCTCCGGTTGTGGGAGATTTTTCTGCATCTTCATGTACATGGGTACCTAACATGGCCTCGTAGCCGGGACCCATCATCATCTTGCATAATCATTGCATTTTCCTCCCTAAGTTGCACTTATGGGGGGGTGTTGGTGTAATTAATTAATTATTACACTAGCATAAGTTAACTTAGGTCTTGCATTTAATCATTAAGTCCTAGGTTGCATTATTAGATAAATCATTTAATAAATGGGATAATATTCCCTTCCTTATTTGTAGGAGATAAGATTCCTTCTAGAACTTATCGCCTCATTTAATGATCGTCACCATTAGGGTTCACATGTTGTCACATCAAGACACATGGCAACATCTCATGCATATTAGGGTTTAGTTCATGCCTATATAATCAGGCATCTTGTTCATTTGTAATATATCCGGATATCAATCATATATCATATCAATATATCATATCAATATTGAATCTCCATTGTGCATGCCTAGTTGCAACACTTTCTGGTTGGTCGATTATCTTTCCTGGCTTAAAGGTCCTACATCGAAGACTACAACTTCAAGGACTGTGCATCCATAATCCCAACAGTTGTATGGGTATGAGGTGCCGAGTTTTCTAGATCTGCTACTGAGTGATAGTAGAGTGTCGAGTGCTCAAGACTTATTGCAGGAGAGTCTGGATACTATGAAGGCTCTCAAGGAGAATATCGCAAAGGCACAGAATTAGCAAAAGCAATATGCAGATCAGAAGAGGACGGAGAGGCATTTTGAGGTGGGTGACATGGTTTACCTCATGCTGCAGCCCTACCGTCAATCCACTCTTAAGAAGAGTGAGTCAAAGAAGCTTAAGCCACGTTATTATAGTCCTTTCAGGATCCTAAGGTGAGTTGGTGAGGTGGCATATGAGCTTGAGCTTTCGGCAGAGAGCAGGGTACACAATGTTTTTCATGTATCACGCCTCAAGAAGGCGTTGGGACACCGTGTGGTACCATCTACAGTTCTACCTCCCTTAGATGATGAGGGAAAGCTGATTTTAGTACCTGGGTCCATCCTGGAGTATAGGGAGAGACAGTTGCATAGGAGGACTATCAAGGAATATCTAGTGAAGTGGAGGGATTTTCCTATTGAGGATGCTACATGGGAGAGCGAGGATATACTGCAGCATCCACAGTTGAGATTGCTTGAGGACAAGCAATTTCAGGAGGGGCGGAATGTCATGTCCCCTTCTAGTTGACATCTCTCCTAGCACAGGATTAGCCTATCATGCGACCCTCATAGGCTGATAGAATGTATAGAGGGTCTAGTTGGAGTTGGCTCAGCTTTAGATTGGCAGTTTTTGATCAATTGGCTTTCGTTTGGGCTCATTCGGACACTTCTTGCAGAAGTTGCTATTTTTAGCAGTTATTGGCAGTCAGCGTGGGACCCCTGCTATTTTTAGCAATATGGATGGAGTATGTTCAGAATCACTTCAGTGTTCGCCAGCTTCAGACGGCTCGAGCATCGGATAAATAATGAGGGAGATATTAATATTTGATTGAATTAATTAAATATTAATTATTTGGTGTTATAATATTTTATTATAACTTAAGTGATTTCTGTTAAGGGGGTCACCATCATCAGAAGGGGCCAATTGGCAATTATATTTTATAATCAAAAATCACTGCTGAGACTATTGAAATATTAAAATAATAAAAGTTGAATTCTTTTATTAATCCCTATCTTTTAGGAATTCGCACTTTTGAGGGTATAAGGTAGTTTGCATTGGAAATCGAGCCATTATGTCTATTGTGAATTGAAAATTGATCAAGTTTGATTTGAGCACAGAAACTTAGGGTTTCAGTCTCGAACGCATTGGGGAACGAGCCATCTCCAGTGAAAGCGATTCAGAGGATGTGAAATAACATCTGATTTATTGCCAGTTGAGAGATTTCTTCATTTTGAAGAAATTATAGAGCTTCACAGATAATAAATATTCAGGGTTTCAGAGAGTTTCTTTATCCAGAAGACATCTTGCAAACCAGGCGCATATATTCTTCATATCCAGAGATTCCAGAAGAGGTTGTACATTTTAATTAATAGTTACTGCTATACTCAGGTCGTACCATCTGTACCTGGCCTTACTTCTTCAGAAAGGGCGTACTTCCAATTTCAAGCAAATCGCCTACTTTAGACTCAGTCTGCTATTATCCTCTTGGGTGCATATCATCCTGGCAACATTTGGGATCATCAGAAGGAGGGAGAGAGAAGTAATTATTACAGCCGTACCATATTGCAGCCAATCAGGTTTTTTTCATAGATATCACTGCCTTTTAATTTGCATGTAACTGGATCATCATTGTAATCATTGCAGAAGTTTAAATAATAGCCTGGCATCAGTATTTGCTATTGATTCTGTAGTTTTCAGAGTTGATTTATTTTTTATTGAATTTATTTCCAATTCTTTGCAAAAATCGCAATTTTCATTTATTGCACAAAAACCCAAAAAAATATTCAAAAACGCAAAAACAACAAAAAAACATCAAATTCAGCAACAGGGGGAAACTAGGGTTTCTACACTTTGATAGGGCGATAGATATATTCAGTTTGGTGGAAGGATCAAATCAATCCATGAAGGGACATATAAAATAGGTCACATCCTTTAGAAGGAAAGGATATCTTTTGTGCGTTATATGGAAGCAAAATTTTGTTTTGTGTGGTCTATAAACTATGTAGAACTCTTTATAAATTTGGATATCAATGTTATCAAATTGAACTTGAAGTTGACAATGATCTAAGGAGACGTCATCTAAAATCCAAATCAAGATCATATTACATTTAACTATATGTGCAAGTCATTGTCAAGTTTTAAAGTAAAAAAAAAGTTATAATAATCTGTTATAGGAAATACATTAAAGCAACTTTCAAACCATACCTTTCTAAGAGTGGTTCAACACAAGGCTTTTGTGGAACATATAAACTATAAAATTGTATAGAAATCTTTGTTTCTCATGATCTACATCATTATTTTATTTTATTATTTTTAGGCTTTTCACACATACTTGTCCCTCTTGTAGAACACAAGAATAACTGTGTAGATCAATATATTAGTTGAAATAACATAGAGTAGGCCTATTGATTAGCTATGGTCATGGTGCCTTAAGATGAATTTAGGTGTATATAGGGAGTTCTCCAAGCAATTATTACATTGAACTTGATTTTTAAACATGATCTAGGGTTTTCACTAATGTCCAAATTTAATGTCAATGAATAGACAAAGAAACAACAATTATTATATGCAAAAGGGTTATAAATCAAGTCTCATGACTCAAAGGTTAGGGAAAATGTAAAATGTTAGACTTACATGAGAAGAATTTTAAAGACTAGTTAATATGAAATATGAAAAAACATTAAAAAAATCAAGGATAAGAAGACTTGATCATTAGGTTCTAATATCCTAAAATAGATTAAGTATTAGCAATGGATTTAATAAAACAAATATTAGAGTTAATATAATTTATAATATGCGATGCTATTAAAACAAATGTGAATAATTAATATAAACTACAAACATGTGACAATTAAATAATTAACATAATAAATAGAATAACACCTCCACATAGATTAATCATATTAACACCAAAATCATATAGACAATACTCCCAATATTATTGAATCAATGGGCTTCAATACTTATTTGAAAATCACAGAGAGGTTGCTATCCAAGACTCGGAGGAATGGTTATGGGTCCAAGATTTTCACGACATTAACACCCCCAGAGGAAACTAGTTCTTACACAGAACCAACTTTCCTTTGTGACATAAACACAACCCTGGCTAGGACACTCCTAGGTGTACGTTGTACCCCGATTTGGAAAAATCCCTATGTGCCCCAAGTCTCCAAATGTTTCAATGCCTGCCCTTGACCATAACCGTCACTCCTTTCTGCCCTTTTAATTTCTTTTTCCGTTTTCTCTTCTCTCCTTGAATGTTCTCCATCCTTCAATGTTCTCTCCCCTTTTCAAGTCTCACATAAATGCTTATATAAGCCTTAAGGGGTGGTTTTCAAACCATCACACCCTTTCACAAAGGTTGCATTTAATAATTATTATAATAAATAATTATTCTTCCACCTTTTTAAAAGAGTTTTTATACATTTCTTTTTTAATATCTCTTTTAACCAAAGGATCATGTAATATCCTTTATTTTTCTATCTCAATTTTAACTCTAAAAGATTATTTCAAAAATTTATTTTCTTGTAGGGAAAAAGTCACATAACACAATTTATTTGTGCCTATTTTATATTTACAGTTTATATTAACATATGCAATGTCAACTTTGTAGAAAAAGAATGTGTACAAATTATGTTTATCACAACATTGACAATAGTTTTATATATTTGAAATATTTGCCATCCATCTCAATAAAGCATATTCTATTTCACTTATAATGACAAATATATGAACCAACCGTGACCCACCACTATTACATCATACACCCTATGTGATAGTGCCTCAATAGAGAAATCATTTCCTTATAGCCTTTATCCACAACTTAACCTTTATTTCTCACTAAATTTGTTTTTCTAGTAGCTCTTTCGTTTGACATGATACATCTCTCCAATTGTAACTTAAAATTGTTTTAATTAATTATATATATAAACATCTCATTTATTATTATTATTTTTTTATTATTTTTATTATTTTTAAAATTATTTACAATCTATATTTGAATGATAACTACACATGTATTTTTGATAATTTATATATAACTATTTTATATTTACACTTTATATTAATATATGCAAGATCAATTTTATAGTTATTTAGCAAAAAAAAAAAAATTGAAATCTTTACCATTTATGTCTAACACAATATTTACAATAAATTTTATATATTTAATATTGTTACCATCTATTATATTCTATTTTGACAAATATTTGAACCAACCATGACCCACCACTATTAGAGACATCAATTCATCCAAGCCTTAATCCACAGCTTAACCCTAATTTCTCCCTTAATTTAGTTCTCGCTCTTTGGACAAGACATCTGACATGGTACGATGCCTCTCTCCAACTGGGATCTAAAACTTGTTTCAACTGAATCTATATACAAACACCCCATTTATTATGTTTAAATTTACTATTTGCCAATCCAAAGATGCTTTTTAATTGGATGTATTCTCTCCATCCTTGTCTCTTTTAATACCATATCCTCAGAGCTAAACCTCATTGACCAGAAGTCGGGTCTCTATACTGTGGCTTCTTATGAGAGAAGGAAAGCAGAAATGTCGGAGAAGCATGAGGTTGAGCTACTAGAGGATTTGGGCGAGATTATCAAGCTTTATAGTGACAGATCAGTTGTCTGGGGAGACGAGTCTTCTTTCTTATCGCTCTTTCTAGATTACAATAAATATAAACATGTGGAATTCAATTACAAGCATGTGGAATACAAAGACGTCATGATGGATGAGGGAGTTGGATTGCGGCACGCCTCTTCCTGCCGCCCGAAACAACGAACAGGGTGCCTGCAATATTCTTTTATTGTGTAGGGGGTTTATCCTCTTTAGCTCCGCAACATCCCTCATACACCAAATGTGCCAAATGTGAGCGGCCATGTTGGGCATCCTTGTTGGGATGTGAAGCCCAACAGCCACATGACCATTCATATTCTCCCTTCTCTTCGTATTAGAAGAGCTTTGTATAAATACATGAGTACAGACCATGTATCTGATGATAGTTAATGCAAGTTTCCCTACTTTCCCGTGGATGTAGCTAGTTTTGGTGAACCACGTAAATATTGTGTTCTTTGTATTTTCTTCTTTTATGTTTTCTCTGCTTGTTTAAAATTTACAATTGGTATCAGAGCTTTGGTAAAAGCTGTTTGGAAATTGTGAAGAATTTCCAAAAATGGACATAGCAACTTTGGATCATTGGGCCCAAGTTCTCATGTCTTGGTCCTATGGCTTTGGAGAATTTTATAATGAAGTTGTTCATCCTACTGAAGACTCGCCATCATTTGTTTTTGGGGCTACTTGTATGAAGTTTCTAGATGAATTAGATGCTGGAACTGAATTTGTTTTGGAGGAGTTTATAGGCATGTTGGAATCTGGTAGTGATCGCAGAAGAGGAGTTGATGAGGCTCCCAATGACAAGTATTGGTTTGAAGATAGGGCGCCTTAGGTAGAAAATTGGGCAACACGGAAGAAGAAGGTGTCGTTTTCAGAGACTGTTGATATTATTTATTATGAGGAGGAGTATGACAATTTGAAGAAGAGCAATAAATGTCGAAGAAGACAGTGATCCAAAAGGAGAAAGAGAGCAAGAGATGAAGAAGGGGCAGAGGAACTAGATGAGGGAAGGTCTGAAAGTGCTCTACAAATTGTTTTGGAGGACAGTGAATCCCCGTGTGATGGGGAAGTATCATGGGCTCCAAAAGAAAATCCCATGCCCAAGCCCGTTGCGGATTTGGCATTGAAAGTTAGAAATGCCGTTGCAACGCTTGAGCCAGCCAAGCCTGTTATGTAGAGGAGGCCCTGCCTAATGGGGAAGATGTACCCGAGGAATTTCTTGCAGGTGATGTCATTGGTAAATTTCTTAACCTTTTGGAATACAATCAAAATTTGGCTGCAAGATAAGAAATTGCAGAAATTTCTAGGTGACCTATATATGGATATGTCGACAATAAGGGCTCTTGTAGTGTTGAAGACGAAGAAGTGAAGATCATGACTACCGTAACAACCGTTGTAGAGGAGGAATTTGTTTGGGAAGAAACAAAAATTTCATCTGAGGCAGAGATCCCCCCTATTCCTGAGGTGCCCGCTACTACTATGGAAACTGAAGAGCCAAAGCCAGCTGAGGAGATGTTTGTTTCTCAAGACTGTACAGTTTTTTAGAGACAGCAACATAATACACTGCAGGTGTTTGTTGGCGGGTTAGAGAAAAAGGCTCCGAAGAATGATCATTGTTTTGCACCTAGCGGTAACGAACATAAGTCCCCTCTATTTACACTAGAAGAAAAACCTTCATCGGTAACGATTTCATGTTCCCAGGCTCCTCCTTTTTCAGATACCGCTACGTTTTATCGACAAAAAACCAAGTTGGATAACGACTGGGATGCCGCAATTTCGGCTAAGGCTTTGGCACCGCCACCACCTAGGGCTTGGCAAGTTGGGTGTCAGAATGATTATACTTCAGCTTGGTGTTGAGAATTGTGCCTCAACCTTGCAAGCTTTTTCTAGAAAATTCTAGAATTTGTTTGTGGTAGTTCTCCACATGTTTATGTGTTGGAAAAAGGTGTATGAGTTGTTAAAAATGTGCCTTGTCCCTATTAGAATATAGGAGGGTTTTTTTTATAGTATAAACAACTCATTGTATGAATTTAATGGGGGTCTAAACTAGAGGACAAAATTATGGACGAAAATGCTATTTTAACTTGGTTGTGGGTAACATGTGGCATGGTTGTTTTGCCCATGGTTTTGTAAAACCACAAATGGTTTCGAGGTTGTAAATCACTATAAAAGGAGGGCTTGGGGAGGTGTTTGAGTCATTGAGTTTAGTTTGCAAGACTGAGTGCTAGAAGGAGTCTCTCTGAGTCTAAGTTTGAGTTGTGGTGATGCGCTCCTATAAGAACTTGCATTGCAAGTGTATTGTAATCTTTTTGATTTGATAATACATTGTGCGAGTTTTGGAGGGTGGGGTTTTTCTCCCGGAAGGGTTTCCCCATGGTAATTACTATGTTATGTGTTTATTGTGATATTTCATTTATGCATGTTTATTTGTCCATTGAAATCTCTGTAATAGTTAGTTGAATTTGCATAATCGTCCTCTCAAGATTAGTGTAGGAAGCGATTTCACGCACCTTTGCTTCCTTACAAGTGGTATCAGAGCTAGGTTAGTTTTGGTTCTATTCGTTGGGTACAGGGTTTTTTGAGCTAATCAAGGTTTGAGTTGGAGCTTGTGCAGAGTATTTTATTTTTTGTATTGCAGGATTGCAAAGATGGCAAGCATATCGGGGAGGATTGATGTAGAAAAGTTTTCTGGCACAAACTTTGAGATGTGGAAGCTGAAGATAGAAGATCTGTTAATTGATCGAGATCTATGGGATGCGGTGGATGAGAATACGCTGAGGCCCGCAGATCCAACTTTAGCTGCACCATATGATGTAATGGATAGAAAAGCTAAAGGTCTCATAAGATTGTGTCTTGTAGATTCAATTCTGATTAATGTCCATGAATAATCTACTATAAAGAAGCTTTGGAAGAAGCAAAGTGAGATCTATCAAGAGAAATCACTTGTGAACAAGATTTTCTTGAGGAAGAAGTTGTATTCCTTGAGAATGGAAGAAGGTGGATGAATTTATGAGCATCTGGAAAGCTTTAATATGTTGGTGACTTGGTTGACCTCAGTTGGGGTGAAAATGGATGAAGAAGAAAGGTGCCAAATCTTGCTATGTTCGTTGCCAGACTCATGGGACAGCCTTGTCATGGCCATAGGGAGCACTTCAATTGTCTTGAAGATGGAGGACGTTGTTGGTTCTCTACTTTATGAGGAGATGAGAAGGAAGGTCTCTCTGAATGCCAAAGAGGCTTTGAGTGTTCGAGGAAGACCAAAAGAAAGAGGCAAGAACGAAAAGCAGCATGGCCATTCTAAGTCCAAGAATAAGGGGAGATCAAAATCTCCTGGTAAGTCCAAGGCAATCTGCTGGAATTGTGGCAAACTTGGACACTTCCGAAAGGACTACAAAGAGGAGAAGAAGAAGAAGAAGAAGAAGCAAGATTCTGATTCTGAGTCTGAGAAGGAAGATGGAGATGCTTTCATCGCAGCCTTGGCCACTCATGCAGGTGACAATGCATGGTTGATAGACTCAAGTACATCTTTCCACATGACTCCTAATAGAAATTGGTTTAGTAAGTATGAAAATTTTGATGGTGGTAAGGTTTATTTGGGTGATAACTTTGTTCTTGATATTGTTGGTTGTGGAACTATTCGTGTGAAATTTTCTGATGGTAGAATTATAAGATTTGATGGTGTCTTGCATATCCTGAGACTAGCAAGAAATTTTTTATCTGTTAGCAAACTAATAGATGCGAGTGTGCTTGTACAGTTTTCTGAAGCAGGTGTGAAAATGGTGAGAGGTGCTATGGTAATAGCAAGAGGAAGCAGATTGGGTACATTGTACCAGCTTGATGCATGTATGGTTGAGTGAAATAGTACTTCTAATAAGATTGTGAAAAGGACTACTTTGTTGGAGAAGGAGAGGGTTTCTCTTTCAACAGATGGTCATGGTTTTTGGGTACCCAAGGGTGCTCTATCTACTGAATCAAAGTTACCTGTAGAGAAGACCATGTTATGGCACCAAAGACTTGGCCACATAGGTGAGAGGGGTCTACAGACCTTGAAAAATAAAAAACTTGTTGATGGGTTGAATGACTGCAATCTTGAGTTCAATTTTTGTGAGCATTGTATCTATGGTAAAAAAAATCGTATTCAGTTTTACTCGAGTTCTCATAAGTCTTCATGTATTTTGGATCTTATCCATTCAAATGTATTTGGTCCAGTTGATGTTTCTTCTATTGGTAGATCAGTTTATTATGTTTCTTTCATTCATGATTTCAGTAGAAGAACATGGGTTTATTTTCTTAGGAGTAAATCTAAAGTTTTCAGTTGTTTCAAAGAGTTTAAAGCAATGGTTGAGTTGCAAACTGGAAAGAAGATCAAGTGTTTGAGAACTGATAATGGTGGTGAATATTGCTCTAATGATTTTGACACATTTTGTAAAGATTGTGGTATTAGAAGAGAGAAGACGACTCTATATTCTCCACAGCAAAATGGAGTTGCAGAAAGAATGAATAGGACCTTGATGGAGAAGGCTAGGAGTATGCTGAGTGGAGTTGGACTGAACAAAAGTTTTGGGCTGAAGCTATAGCCACTACCTGCTACCTGATAAATAGGTCTCTTACATCAGCTCTTGTTGATAAGATGCCAATGGAAGTGTGGTCGGGCCACAAGCCTTCACTTAGACATCTGAGATTGTTTGGTTGTGAGGCATATGCTCATGTGCCAAAGGAGAAGTGAAAAAAATTAGACAACAAAGCTATCAAATGTATCTTCATTGGATATAGTTCTAGTGTGAAAGGATACAAGCTTTGGGATCCTGTTGCACAAAAGGTATTTTATTCCAGAAGTGTTATTTTTAGAGAAACTAAGCCTTCTTTTGTTATAGTGCAACTAGAACAGATGGAAGAAAAGAAAGATGTGATTCAACTACCTGCTACACTTGAGAAAGTTGAATCGAGGCCCTTAGAAAGACAAGAAGTTGAGGAGAGTTCTACGAGTTCTAAATCATCAGAGGAAGAGGGAGGACCTGAACCTGAACCTGAACCTAAACCTGAACTAGAACCAGATCTTGTTTGAAGGTCTAATAGATAGAGGAAAGCACCAGAAAGGTATGGATATTCTCCTAATGATTGGAGGTGTATATTTGCTTTGAATGCTAATATTGATGAACCGAGATCTATAGAAGAGGCTCTTGGTATGAATGATTCAGAGTCATGGAAAATAGCCATGGAAGAAGAGATGGCAACTCTTAAGAAGAATGACACATGGGACCTTGTACCATTGCCTGAAGGACGAAATCCTATTGGTTGTAAATGGGTGTTCAAAAGGAATATGGGTTCAGATGGAAGCATTGAGAAGTATAAAGCATGTTTGGTTGCAAAAGGTTACTCCCAGGTTGTAGGAGTTGATTATGGTGAAACTTTTTCTCCTGTAGCAAAAATGACATCCATTCGATTTTTACTTTCTATTGCAGCTGCTTATGATCTAGAGGTTGAGCAGATGGATGTGAAAACAGCTTTCCTTCATGGAGATTTGGAGGAAGAAATTTATATGACATAGCCAGAGCACTTTGTGGTGAAAGGTAAAAGTCATTTGGTCTGTAAGTTGAAGAAATCCTTGTATGGTTTAAAACAAAGTCCTAGGATGTGGTATCAAAAGTTTGATACATATGTTTTGAGTTTGGGATTTGTGCGATCTAAATCTGATCATTGTATATATTACAAGTCTGATGGTGATTATTTCCTGGTTATTGCCTTATATGTTGATGACATGTTGTTTATTGGCAAAGGAAAAGGTTTGGTTGCAGAATTAAAATCTCAGCTCTCAGCAAAGTTTGAAATGAAAGATCTTGGTACAGCAAGGCATATTTTGGGAATGGAGATTATAAGAGATAGGAAAAACAGAAAGCTTTGGCTAGGCCAGAGTAAGTATGTTGGTACAATTCTAAGAAGATTCAATATGTAGGATTCGAGACCATTGGGTGTTCCTGTTACTATGGGAACAAAGCTTTCTAGCTCACAGTGTCCTATATCCCCATTGGAGATGGAAGAGATGAGTCAAGTACCATATCAGAGTGTTGTTGGAGGTTTGATGTATGCTATGGTCTGTACAAGACTAGACATTGCCCAAGCAGTGGGAGTACTTTCCCGTTACATGTCTAATCCAGGAAGAGCACATTGGGATGCAGTAAAAAGAGTTTTTAGATACTTGCAGGGTACCTTAGAGTACTCTATATGTTTTCATCGAATAGGAAATGAGCATTCCTTGGATATTCAAGGCTACATGGATTCAGACTAGGTCGGTGATGTTGATAGAAGATCCACCAGTGCAAATGTGTTTACATTATTCGATGGTGCAATCAATTGGATTAGCAAGCGACAAGCTGTGGTCGCTTTGTCCACTACATAGGCAGAGTATATGGCAGCTACTCATGCCTACAAGGAAGCCATCTGGCTAAAGAGATTGTGTTCAGATATAGAGTTCAAACAGGGTGCAGTGACAATTTATAGTGACAGTCAAAGTGCAATCTGCCTAGCGAAGAACCCGACATTTCATGCCAAGACCAAGCACATTGATGTACAATATCATTTTGTGAGAGATATGGTCGAGGATGGCAAGGTGAAGCTGGAGAAGGTGGAGACTTTGGTGAATGTTGTTGATGCATTAACTAAGCTCATGAGCACAGAGAAATTCAAATGGTGTTCAGAGTCTATGGGGCTCTCGGCCCCTAGCAATTAAGTCCATGACACTTTGGATCCCCTGACTCTTGCAAGGTGTTTGACAAGTGGGAGAATGTTGAGAATTGTGTCTCAACCTTGCAAGCTTTTTCCAGAAAATTCTAGAATTTGTTTGTGGTAGTTCTCCACATGTTTATGTGTTGGAAAAAGGTGTATGAGTTGTTAAAAATGTGCCTTGTCCCTATTAGAATATAGGAGGGTTGTTTTTAGAGTATAAACAACTCATTGTATGAATTTAATGGGGGTCTAAACTAGAGGACAAAATTATGGACGAAAATGCTATTTTAACTTGGTTGTGGGTAAAATGTGGCATGGTTGTTTTGCCCATGGTTTTGTAAAACCACAAATGGTTTCTAGGTTGTAAATCACTATAAAAGGAGGGCTTGGGGAGGTGTTTGAATCATTGAGTTCAGTTTGCAAGACTGAGTGCTAGAAGGAGTCTCTCCGAGTCTAAGTTTGAGTTGTGGTGATGCGCTCCTGTAAGAACTTGCATTGCAAGTGTATTGTAATCTTTTTGATTTGATAATACATTGTGCGAGTTTTGGAGGGTGGGGTTTTTCTCCCGGAAGGGTTTCCCCATGGTAATTATTGTGTTATGTGTTTATTGTGATATTTCATTTATGCATGTTTATTTGTCCATTGAAATCTCTGTAATAGTTAGTTGAATTTGCATAATCGTCTTCTCAAGATTAGTATAGGAAGCGATTCTGCGCACCTTTGCTTCCTTACACTTGGGACATTTTGAATTCATTCGGTTTGGAGGAGGAAGGAGATGTCGTGGATGACAGAGGAGAGGAAGAGGTGGTAGAAACATACCAGGTTTGTAGTAAATTTGCAGCTATGATGCTTGTTGAGGATCCTTATGATTGTAATCAGAGTGTGCCCATCACCAGGACGGGTTCTCCTGCAAGAACAACCATTGGCAGACCAACTATAAAAAGTAGTCATGTGTTTAGGATTTTGATCTGGATAAGGAAGAGGGGCATGATATTCATCATAGAACTACGACTGAAATTGTGCATGATGATGTTATTGATGCCTTTAAGTCTCGAGGCATTCATCTACCTTCCCGACATGAGCACAAGCACCATAGTGAGTACAATAGAGAAGAAATAGAGGTGGTGTTGAACTATAGGGAAGGAGAAGCTAGAAACCGGTCTCTTCCTCTGTCTACATTAATAGAAATTCTGAAAGAGAAAACTAGTTGGCAAGATATTGATGTTGGTGGTGCTGCAAATAAAGTCTTTAATCAGTCATTGACAGAGATGGATAGTATGATAGCCACGAAAAATAGTTATCTTTATTGATGCTACAAATAGGCTTGAGATCATCGATCTTGCATTGTTAATTGTGAATGATGATGCTTTTTGGGAAGAAGTGACTCCTGTACAATTTGGGGATAAGTTTACACCTGGAGCTTGGTATATATGGCAGGGCTGGAGCAATGCTAATAGGCCTAAGACACAAGAAGAACAAAAGCATCTAAAGAGGGAGTTGTTGATGGCACAAGACCAGATTATTGCAAAAGAGATGGTCCAATTGCAGCAAATTGTCAACTCTGATTTGGCATGGAGAAGGTTAATCCGTAGTGTGCGTGAACAGTATTTGGAGAAGTTAAAAACTTCCAACCTGGTTGCGATGTGAAGACAAGATGGAAATGCAGGGGATGACACAATGTATGGCTATGCTGATTGGACTTCACAGGGGAGATTGTTGGGATGTGAAGCCCAATGGTCACATGACCGTTCGTATTCTCCCTTCTCTTCGTATTCGAAGAGCTTTGTCTAAATACATGAGTACAGACCATGTATCTGATGATAGTTAATGCAAGTTTCCCTACTTTCCTGTGGATGTAGCTAGTTTTGGTGAACCATGTAAATATTGTGTTCTTTGTATTTTCTTCTTTTATGTTTTCTTTGCTTGTTTAAAATTTATAGTCCTCATCATTTCAGTGAACTATAGGGTGGCTCCTGAGCACCACCTTCCTACCGCCTACGATGACTCCATCGCAGCGCTGCAGTGGCTCCAACTGCAGGCCATGTCAGTGGAAGTAGAGGATTCGTGGTTGCGCTCCCATGCCGACTTTTCCAGGGTTTTTCTGGTGGGTGAAAGCGCGGGAGGGAACATTGCACATCATGTCAATGCATGGGCGGCCGGCGCAAAGGAGCAGATCAAAATTAAGGGGTTAGTTTTGGTCTGTCCATTCTTCAGTGGAGAAGAGCGCACGTCGTCGGAGTTGGAAAAGGAAAATTCTTCAGGGTTCAATTTGGAGCATTCGGATGCGATGTGGAGGCTTGCACTTCCTGTGGGAAGCAATAGAGATCATCCCTTCTCCAATCCACTCATAGAAGGAGTCGTTGCCTCTGCTCTTGACCTTCCGCCCATGCTTTTTGTTATTGCAGGTTGATATATACTGAGAGATCGACAATTGCACTACTATGAGCTTCTTAAGAAACGTGGAAAACAAATCCGTGTCCATGTTGTGGACGAGGAAGACCATGGTTTTCTTGTCTTCAAAGTGCAGGAGCCACGCTCGGTTGAGACCCTCTGCACCTTCTCTGAGTTCATCAAATGAAAACAGGGCCCTCGCAAGCCACTCATCGAAGTCGCTTCCATGGCTATTTGGTACTTTTAATTGTAATTCTTCTCCAACTTTTGTTTATACTATTAATTTTATTACGTTGGTATGTTGAGGCTCAATCCTCCTCGTTTGTAGTTCGACTCCATCAGAGTAGTCTAGTTGACAAGTAGATTAGATTAATCTAGTGGGTGATCTGCGTTTTTTTATGTTTTGTTGTTGTTTTTAAATTTTATTATGTTCAAGTTTTTAGTATCAATGTTTCAAATCAGCTCAATGATTGTTGAAATATTAATGTAATTGTGATTGGGTATGAAGTGTTGTATTTGATCCACATTCACCCATTAATTGAAGCTTGCTTTTCTTTCTCTTTCTTTTTTTTGGGTAGAATATGTTTTTTAATTTTTTATATTTACTTTTATTACTAATATTTTAATTGAGTAAAGGTATGATACTTCTACATTTTAGAAGAACTAATTGTAATGATAATAGCTTAAAACAAATTAGATCTTTATTAAAAAATTCTATAGTTTTTTATGATTGATTTTTTAATAAAAATTGAGAGAGAGTAGTTGAGAAGTAAACATATTTTTTTTGGATTTAACTTTATTATTAGTATTTCAATTGAGTAAAGATATGATGCTTCTATATTTTAGAAGAATTAATTGTCACGACTCTAACTTAAAACAGTGGATCTTTATTCAAAAATTTATACAATTTTTATGATTGATTTTTTAATCAAAATAGAGAGAGAATAGTCAGCAAGTAAATATTTTTTTTTGGAATTACCTTTTATTTTAGTGTTTTAATTGAGTAAAGATATGATGCTTCTACATTCTAGAAGAACTAATTGTAGTGATTCTAGCTTAAAACAACATAGATATTTATTCAAAAATTTCTTATGTATTTTATGATTGATTTTTTAATCAAAATAGAGAGAGAATAGTCAGCAAGTAAACATAATTTATTTGAATTTACTTTAATTATTAGTATTTTAATTGAGTCAAGATATGATGCTTCTACATTCTAGAAGAATTAATTGTAATGATTCTAGCTTAAAACAGTGTAGATCTTTATTCAATATTTTCTATAACTTTTTTATGATTGATTTTTTAATCAAGATAGATAGAGAATAGTCAAGAAATAAACATAAGAGAATATCTAAACAGGCTTGAGAAAGATAAGAGAATATTATTTAGTTGAAGAGAATTTTGTAAAAGGTGTAGAAAATTGTTAGAGAGCTTGAGATTGTTGTGTGAGCCAAGAGAGCCGAGAGAGCCGAGAGAGCCGAGAGAGAGAGAGTGTTCTAAAATGGATTATTTTTCAAAAATGAGAAGAGGAGGGAGGAAGAAGAGGCTAATGAGCCATTTAGAATCATTCCGAGTCATTTTATTTTAACTTAGGAAGCTGACAAGTGGAAAAACACTTAGAAATGAACTTCAAATGATATTTTTTTCACAACACTAGTGTGACGTGTAGATGTCTACCTAGGCACTAGTGTCCAAATAATTTATAATAAAACATGATAGGAGAATAGAAAAATATGAGGCAAACACATAAGTGACAAGAAAGGTGACAATGAGAAAGGGGTCCTAAGCACTTTTAGTAGGAAAAAAATGTTGATGCAAGGGCTTAAATGAGCCTGGAAAAATACTAAGGGAATACTAACCAAAGTGGATGCAAAATATAGGTGAACTTGCAAGGGTATGCAATTTACTACACTATATGACCTTTGAATGCTTCCCTTTATGGTTAGTACTCAAAAGGATTGAATACCCACATAAATAGTTCACAACAAGCTTAGCTTAAAAAAAATCAATTAGATATATTATATTTTGATCCCATTTGAAAGTGGTGTATGTAAGTAGTTTGGTGAGTGAATTGTGTTTCTAGCACACAAGTGTTTGGATATGGAGTTAGGGTGTATTCAAGAAATATTATATCAACTTAAGTAATAATATGGGACTAATCACTCAAGAAAATCTTTCAACTAAAGGTAAAATATCTAAGATAAATATCAAAATAAAATGTACTATTTGTATACTCAGAAGAACCCTAGATGGATTGCTTAACTCTCTAAGGCTTTAAGCCACATTTGATGGTGGATTTTGAGACATTATTTCCATATATTATACTATTGAGGGTAAAAACCTTAGTGCACTCCCAATAAGAGTGTTGTCTTTAGATATTAACTCAAGTCTTGGATGGTCCAATATGCAAAATCATAAGACTTCACCCAAATTTCTTCCTTAGATTAAGCAATTCATTACAATTTAAGTCCATAAGAGAGAGATGGTAGAGGGAGGGTGATGCAAAGTAAGAATTCTATGACATGCAATGAATCTTGCATTCAAAGATTGATCAATTTGCTTTGAACACATATCACAATCCTTTAACTCATAATAATATTTTGTATTTTTTTTTTTCTAGCTACCTCTTTTCAACATTAAGTTCTTTGTAAAAAAAGTTGCACCTAATCATATTTGACATGGTTCTATAAGTGAAAAAATCTTCCTGATATCAAATATCAAATTTTGTGAATAAAACAATTAAAAAAAAAAATCCCTATAATTACTAACCAAACACCTACAACACCTAACTATTGATCTCTACGAAAAAACTAAAAACTAGAATGATTAACACAATGCATTTGCTACTTGATTATACCTTGTATTCCTATAGGCAACATTGACATTGTAATTCTCTCGACAATGCTTTTCACATGACACCACAAGACCAGGTTTCCCTTACAAATTTATGCCCCTCACCGACTACGCAACCAATACATCTAATCTCTCTTGTCAGGCTTTGTCGATGTAATTAAAAAACTTAACTGGCCGTCTACACATTCTCTTCATACTACTCCTTGAAGGCTCTGCATTTCACTCCGAGACTGCACCAATTAGAAAACATTATGTCTCCATAATTAACAGTTGCACTTTGGATGCGAAGACTAAATAGAGGTCCACACATAATTACCTCAGGGCAGCAGGAGCCCTAGAACTCAATTATATGCATGTTGTTCTTTAAAATGCCACCTATTTTACGCAGCAAAAGAATCGAGAGCGAATTAAGGGCAATAGAATTCCATACTGTACAGAATCGTAGATCACTTATGGGGGCAGAGGTCATATCGAAGTCCATGGAGGATTCCACACTTGTGGATTCGATCCTCCTGAATCCTAACCGTTCCAATTTTGAGGCCCAAAATATGGGCAGAGAGTGAAAGAAATCATGGAAACAGGGAGAATTCAGAAATTGAGCTCTGAGATTACAGACTAATACATGTAAATTAATTTACAGATAAACACATAATAAATTCTTCAAATACTGTACACTGGTTTTAGCCTAAGCATTTATCATGGGCAGGTGAAGGTAGACAACGTGAATGGCATGAGACGGTTCAAGAGGCGTGAGGTGGGTTGGTCAGTAGGTCTGTGCCGACAGACTTAAAAGTAATTTACACATTCCAACAGAGAGCACACTTTTCTAAATTAATGGGCAATGCCCCTCGTGCATCGCGCGTGCAAGATCTGGGCAGCCACTCTGGGCGTCCTCATCGTTTCAGTGAATTACAGGTTGGCTCCCGAGCACCGCCTTCCTGCCGCCTATGAGGATTCCATTGCAGCGCTGAAGTGGCTGCAACTGCAGACGGTGGCGGCGGAATCAGCCGAGCCATGGTTGCGCTGCCATGCCGACTTTTCTAGGGTTTTTCTCGCGGGCGACAGTGCAGGAGGGAACATTGCACATCGTGTGGGCGTGTCGGCGGTCGGCGCAAAGGTGGAGATCGAAATCAAGGGACTGATTTTGCTCTATCCGTACTTCGGGGGCGAAAAGCGCACGTCGTCGGAGAAGGACAACTCGCCAGTGTTCAGTTTGAAGAAGTCGGACGTCCTGTGGAGACTTGCGTTGCCTGTGGGAAGCAACAGAGATCACCCCTTCTCGAATTCTGGCTGGGCTTAACCAGCACACTCTAAGCGTTGACCACTTAGGTGGCTGGTGTGGGCCCATTTAAATTTAAATCCATCCATCCGTTCACTTTCCGTTCTCCGTTAACCTTTAAAATTTTCACGAGCAGTTTGAAACCTTTTACCTCTAAGTTTTTCGCGCCCAGTTTTAAACCGTTTCTCCTTCCCGCCCACGCAAACGTCAAACTCATTGACAAATTTACTACGTTGCAGAGGTTTCGGTGACGTCAGTATGTGCACAGGTTTATAAAAATTATAATAGCGATATTTATTAAGTATTTATTTGCATGAAAATACTTTATCATTCACATGTCATAAAATAAATTAATAAATCTAACATTTTATAAGGATCATATAATAAATTTAATATTTTATAATGACTATATTATATGTGAGAACAAATTTAGCATTTTCTCACATTATATATATAATTGCATTAAAAGTTTATGTATAGATAAGTTCATTTATATATGTAAGTTTGATTTTGAAGGTTGATCATTATTTAATATTTAATTATACTCATATTTTATATTGTGTAATGATGTAAATGATTTTTTAATTAAATTATTAGAAAATTATATATGAGATATCTTATTTAATAATAATAGATATAGAAAACTATTCATAATAATAAAATTATATATTTTAGTTATATAAAAGAACTTGCTAAGTATTTTTTATTTTAGTTTTTACTATGTAATTTAACCACTATATAACTAGTGAGATAAACCTTAACTCTTTTATTTGTACTTTTCACCTCTTTCCATCATGAAGACACTCTCATCCACTTCATAATAGCATATGAAAAATAAAAAAAAGATTGATTAACAACTAATAATGATTCTTAAAATGAATGTTGTTTCCCATTCTTATTTATTGGATAACTTAGGAGGCAACTATACCCCAAATATCTACCCATATACTAATTAGAGAGAGAAAGATCTAACACATGTTGTTGCTTCATAAAGAAATTAGATTTCACAAAAATCCTTTATTATTAGCCAAATTAGCAAACAATTTATGTTTTAATCTTTCGATTTCTCTTACTAATCTATTGGAAAATGAGCAATCTCATAGTATTTTAGGGGCAAAGGTGATTATGAATCCTTTATACATGTTTGGAATTTTCTTTTATAGTAAAATTTATAAAATTTAGATTGCAAGATAAGTTTTTAACATTTTATAAAGTCAAGATAACATGAAAAATAATTTATAAGACATGTTAAAAAAATTCAAAAAATTTAGGTACTATGAACAATATTTTGAGAATTTTCAAAATTCCTTCTAAAATGAAATCATACTTATAATTTTTGTAATGGTTGTCGATGCTTGCACTTGTTATTTTTTTATATTGTTCTATGATACTTGATTTTAAAATTTTCCTACTTCTTCCTTATTCAACTGTAAGTTATTTTAATTATTTTGGACTTGGATACTTATCAAGCATTTATAATATATGTTATTAATCATTAATTTTGGGTTTCTTTATAATTTATGTAAGTTAAATTTTTTACAAAGTCCAAACCTTGTTAGAAAAGAACAACACACAAAACCATAGCAGCCTAGTTTCCCAAAATAAAAATGTGATGAAAGAGATCAATCCCAAATAATTCTTCATCCACAAGTATAAACCCACACACCCTTAGACTCCCTGTGTAGTAGAGAGACCAATTAGGAGATATCATTCTTTAAGTTTTGAATAATTTTCCATGAAGTGTTAACTCCCAAATTTGTAGACCTAGGAGAAGAGGGAGGGGATCCCCCCAAGGGCTCATCTAAGGGAACTACCAAGGGATAAAATGGAGTTTTTGATTGAAAAACTACCATATCAAGAACAATAAACTATTAGTTTCAAGCTAAAGGAAAAATAAGAATAGTAGAAATAAGTTGTTGAGTATTAAGAACATTAGCCAAAATATCTGAAGGAACCTCATAAGACCTAGAGGGTAAATTTGTTATAATAGAGGAGAGTGGCTTTGATTCCCCTAAATAACCTATTGAATCTTTAGGAAACAACATAAGATTATTGAGAACAAAAAATTTCCACCTAGTTGAGGAGGATTTCTTGTGGATAATATGAAGACAATCCAAAGACAAGTTCCTATCAGTGAAGCAACATGTAAATCAAAGGGGGTGCCCTTGAAATTGACCAAATAAGATAAATATTGGTTATTAACTTGTAGAAAAACCTCACATGGTAAATATTTTAACATATTTTTCCACCATGAAACATTCAAAAGAGGTACAAATAAAGTTTGTTGAAGGTGGGTCCACCTTGAAGGATCAAATCTCATTCCAAGAAGAAATGGATGAATTATTCTTAGTGGTTATATCTCCTCTAGAATAGATGAAGGATATAATCGCCATCTTGATAGAATTATTGTCACTAAATATTTTGATGTTACTCTATTTGTCACATGACTAATAAAAATCCTAAGGATGACTCCCTACTAAATTTTTCACAACACATCAAAATATTATTACATTAATAATTAAAATAGTAATTGGAATTTTTATAAGTAATAATTTTCATAAATACTAAATCACATGCAACTATTGTAGCATAAAAACTATTTATAACACTTATAATTATTCTTTCATTTGTGATCCCTAAATGATTGTAACATAGGTGTTTGGTATACTTATAATCATGTTCATAGACAATGCACCATTTATAGTGTTAAGTGTTAAATCCTATAAAAAATCTATGGTTGGGGTTTTAGCCCTTAACTAATTATGAATAAGACTCATTTGCACCAATTGAAATTGAATTTTTCATTGGATCTAGATGGATTTTAAAAAGGAGCATCTTGTCCATATAACAATAGCATCTAAGGAGTGTGAACCTCATGGTAATCCAATGTGAATGTGTAGGTTTTGGAAGTGATGCAGGAGCATCCAGTGGTGTAAGGGCAATCTTGCATCACCCAAAAATAGTTAAATTTCAATTTTCTCTGTTTTTATATGTTTTTACATTTTTGGATACCCTTTTCATCGTAATGAAATTTTTAATTTACAGTTTTTATTTTCTATTCCTAGGTTGAAAGATATTGTAGTTTTAGTTTCCCAGATTTACACCTGAAGATCTTTCGAGTTAGATTTGAGGCACTTAGAGATTTTGGATCAGCCCCAAAACTTGCCAAAATTGGCATAGCTAATTTTAAGTGTGTTATTGACTTCAAGACCTTTCCAATGGTTCAAACAGTTCATGAATTGAAGTCCCAGATCAAAAATTATGGCCCCAGGAAGTTGGCGCACTTTTTAGAATATACAATTGCAAATGTTCTTTTGAAATTTGAACTTCAAGTTGTAATTTTTCGGTGCCAAACTACCTAAACTCAAATTTGAATGTTGTTTTGGCTCCAAACTAAAGAGAAGCTCTATTTATGGGCAGGTTTCTAATTTTTGGGTAACTTTTTGGGGACAAGCTCGCATATTGCAAAAGGGTGATTCTGTAGCTTTCTGTAACTTGCATGTGTTGTAGAACTTGGGGATTTGAGATCCTCTGCATGTAAGAAGCTCCATTTTTGAATAATAAAATTATTCTCTTGTTTGTGGGTTATTTTCTAAGTCTCAGGTTGTTCCCTCATCAAGTGGTATTAGAGCGGGTTTTCTTGAGCATGTGGACAGATCGTCGATCGTGAGGCAGTTCACACCAAGACCATGGTTGTGGGTCGAGGTCAAGAAAGATGCCACGAAGAGTGATGCCTGGTAGGCATGGTGGTGTCAGAGGTGGTCGAGGCGGTAGAAATGATGGTGGAAGAGATGCACTGGTAGCCCTCCAAAGACAGATTGATGTGTTACAAGAGTAGTTGAGAAGAGGGTTAAACCTAAGGGAGGAAAGTGAGGATGAAGGAGAGGAAGAAGGTTCAAATATAGAAGAGAAAGAAGAAGCAATTGATCAAGACCAAATGCAGCTAATAAGGGCCATTTTGAAGATCGGGAAAAGACCTAGAGCAGAAGTCCCCAGTTATTCAGAAGTCTGAACCCAGAAGAGTTGATCGACTGGATCAACGAGGTAGAAGAATATTTTGAGTATGAAGAAATAGAGGACCCAGAGCTGGTTAAGTTTGGGAAAATGAAGCTAAAGGGCCATGCAAGTATTTGGTGGAAAGAGGTCCAGTTGGAAAGAAATCAAAGAGGAAAAGGAAATATCACCAGATGGGATCACATGGTAGAGAAATTGAAGAAGCAGTTCATACCAGTGGACTACGAGTTAGATTTGTTGAAGAAATTGCAAGGGTTGAAGCAAGGAAACCGATTTGTGAAAGAATATACTGAAGATTTTCACAAGATAATCATCAGAACGGGCCACACAAAGGCCAATAAGGAGAAGGTAGCCCGATATCTTAATGGGTTACGACCGAGCATTCAGGAGGAGTTAAGCCTAGTCAGAATGACCACCATTCATGATGTGTATCAGTTTGCTCTGAAGGAGGAAGAGAAGCTGAGCAAAAAATTTGATGGCAAGCAAAAAGGACGAGGAGGTCAAAGTGGAAGGGGCAGTGGAAGACCTTCAGGAAGCTAAAATGATGATGAAAAGAAAAGTGAAGATGTGGGTACTAGCTAAAGCCAAAGGAATGACAACTTCTACTGCCCTCATGATCAAAATAGTGGTGATCAAAGAGGTAGAGGACGAGGGAGATATGGACAAGGATTTGAAAGAGGTTGTTTCAAAGGAACATGTTTCTAGTGTGGTGAAGAAGGGCATCAAGCCAATGAATGTCCACAACACTAAGGAAGGGCACACAAAAGGCCAAAAGGTCATGGAATGGTTGCGCATGTAGATGAGGAGGCCCATTCTGAAAATTTAGATGATGCTGAAAGGGGAGAAGCACTGGTGATTAGGAGAGCCCTGGTGACTGAGGAAAAGGAACCAGAACAGAGGAACAATCTGTTTCGCACAAGGTGCAAGTGTGAAGGAAAATTTTGTGATGTCATTATTGATAGTGGGAGCACTAATAATCTGGTGTCAAAACAGATGGTCACAAAGTTGAAGCTGAAGAGGGAAAGTCACCTAGATCCGTATCGGATTGCCTTGTTGCAGAAAGACCACAAAGTTTTGGTCAATGAGGAGTGCCTAGTAAAGTTCAAGATTGGGAGCTACAATGATGAGGTAATCTGTGATATCATCCCCATGGATGCATGTCACATGTTGTTAGGGAGGTCGTGGCAGTTTGATAGGCGAGTTATACATGATGGCCATGCAAACACTTATTCCTTGACAAAAGATGGGATTCGTCACAAGTTGAAACCCTTGAAGGAGACCGAAGAAAACGTATGTAGTAGTGCTAGAATTTGTTAAGTAGATGGAAGAAAAAATTTAGAAGGTATGAAGCATGAGCGTGTGTGTTATGCATTGATTCCTAGAGTGAGAAAGGAGGATAGTGAGAAGGTTCCAGAAGAAGTTTCTGGGATATTGGATGAGTTTCAGGATATTGTTTCTGATAATGTACCTGAGGGTTTACCACCAATAAGGAAGATCAATCATCAGATTATCTTGATTCTTGGAGCCAGTTTGCCAAATAAGGTAGCTCATAGAATAACTCCAGTAGAAAATGAGGAGTTGAAAAGACAAGTTCAAGAGTTGTTGAAAAAGGGTTTGATATGAGAGAGTTTGAGTCCATGTGCAGTACCTACAGTACTAGCACCAAAGTAGGATGGGGAGTGGAGGATGTGTACAGATTCCCGAGCCATAAACAAGATAACAATCAAGTACATATTTCCCCTGCCAAGGATGGATGACCTAATGGACTGTTTGAGTGGAGCTTAGTACTTCACAAAGATTGATCTAAAGATTGGATATCACCATATTCGGATTCGAGAGGGAGATGAATGGAAGACTGTCTTCAAGACCAAAGAGGGCCTGTACGAGTGGTTAGTCATGCCTTTTGGGCTAACCAATGCACCGAGCATATTCATGCAGCTCATGAGTGAGGTACTAAGAGAATTTCTGGGAAGTTTTGCTATTGTGTATTTAGATGATATTTTGATTTTCAGTAAGACATTGGATGAGCATCTAATGCATATTCAGAGAGCATTTGAGAATTTAAGTGAAGAGAAACTGTTGATTAATCTGAAGAAGCGCAGTTTTGTGAAGAGGGAGTTAGTGTACTTGGGGATTGTTGTCTCAGCAAAAGGTCTCAAGATGGACCCAGAGAAGGTGAAGGCTATTCTAGAAAGGCCTACCCCAAGAATTGCTACAGAGGTGAGATCTTTCCATGGTTTGGCTAGTTTTTATAGAAAATTCATTAGAAACATCAGTAGTATTTATTGACCCCTGACTGAAACAATGAGAGGGGATAGAAAAGAATTCAAGTGGAGCACTGGAGCAGCAAAGAGTTTTGAATTGTTTCAAAGCAGAAGGTAACAGAGCAACCTGTTCTAGCCCTCTCGAATTTCAACAAGGTGTTTCAGGTGGATTGTGATGCCAATGGTTGTGCCATTGGAGCAGTGTTGAGCTAGGAAGGTAAGCCCATTGCCTATTTCAGTGAAAAGTTAAATGATGCCAAGAAAAAGTATTCTATATATAATCAAAAAAATTATGCAATAGTTCAAGCATTAAGGAAATTGAGACATTATTTGTTGCTGAAGGAATTTGTTCTATATACTGATCATCAAGCCTTGCAGTACCAAAATAGTTAGGGAAAATTAAATCAAAGGCATATGAAATGGGTAGAGTTTTTGCAGAGTTACACCTTTGTTTTGAAATATAGGAGTGGGAATTCAAATAGGGTTGCAGATGTCTTAAGTAGGATGCATACATTGATGAAAAGGATGCAGATTGAAGTGGTTTAGTTCAATGAACTTAAGACACTGTACGCAGAAGATCCTGATTTTGCAGAGGCTTGAAAAGCTTACAAGGAACCTTTTACAGTGGACAGGACAAGGTGGCTAAATTTCATAATCCAGGATGGCATGCTATTTAAAGGAAGTCAATTGTGTATCTCGAAGAGTTCTATGAGGGAGAACCTGATAAAGGAGAAGCATAGTGGAGGAATGGCAGGATATTTTGGTCGGGATAAGACCATTGCCATTATCAGTGAGCATTATTATTGGCCTCAGTTGTCACAGGATGTGAAAAAGTTTGTACAAAGCTGCAGAGTATGTCAAATAGCTAAAGGAGTGAGCCAGAATACAGGCTTATATCAGCCCTTACTTGTACCAGAGAGGCCATGGGAGGATATAAGTATGGACTTTGTTCTTGGTTTGCCAAGGACACAACGAGGGAATGATTTAGTCTTTGTGGTGGTTTATAGGTTTTCTAAGATGGCACATTTCATTCCATGTCAGAAGACCCGTGATGCAGTCCACATTGCTGACTTGTTCTTCAAAGAGGTGGTGAGGCTACATGGTCTGCCAAAGAATATTGTTTCAGATCATGACACCAAATTTGTGGGGTACTTTAGGAGGACCTTGTGGAAGAAGCTGAAGACAGAGTTGAAGTTTAGTTCTACACACCATCCACAAATAGATGGGAAGACAGAGGTTGTTAACAGGAGTCTGGGTAACCTACTGAGATGTTTGGTAGGAGATGAACCCAAGGGATGGGACTTGATCTTACCCCAGGGAAAATTTTCTTACAAAAATTCTGTCAACAGAAGCACTGGTAGATCACCGTTTCAGATTGTGTATGGAGGTAGCCCCAGAACAGCTCCAGAATTAAGGAAGATGGACCAAGAGAAGAAAATAAGTGTTGAAGCCAAATATTTTGTAGAGCACATCAAGAATATATATGAGCAGGTACGAGAACACATTAATAAGATGAATATGCAATATAAGGCTAAGGCAGATTAGAAAATGAGGAATAAGAAGTTTCAGACTGGCGATGAAGTAATGGTCCACTTGAGGAAAGAAAGGTTTCCCGTGGGAACCTATAACAAATTTAAGATGAAGAAATTCGGTCCTTGTAAGATTTTGAAGAAGCATGATTTAAGGAATGCATATGAGGTAGAGTTTCCTGATGGAATAAACATTTCGTCTGTGTTCAACATTTCAAATTTGACAAAGTATCATGAAGGTGGAATGGAGGAAGCACCAGCAATAGGGCAGTATGGCATTCCAACACCTACTTTAGAAAGGGAGGAGATTGAAGCAATCTTGGATAGTCGTGTGGGAATGAGTATCAGAAATAGGTAGTATGAAGAATATCTGGTGAAATGGAGAGGAAGGCCTGTGGAACATTCATCTTGGCTATCTAAGAAAGTGTTTGACCGGTTGGGTTTTCCTCAACCATCTAAGACGTGACGGGTCACTTCTCAAATTACCTTGAGTGTCTGATGCTGGAGCATCCAGTGGTGTAAGAGCAATCTTGCATCACCCAAAAATAGTTAAATTTCAAGTTTCTCTATTTTTAGAAGTTCTTAAATTTTTGGATACCCTTTTTGTCATAATGAAATTCCCAAGTTACGATTTTTATTTTCTATTCCTAGGTTGAAAGATATTGCAGTTTTAGTTTCCCAGATTTGCACCTAAAATTTTTTTGAGTTAGATTTGAGGCACTTAAAGTTTCTGGATCGGCCCCAAAACTTTCCAAAATTGGTGTAACAATTTGGAGTAGGTTATTGACTTTGAGACTTTCCAACGGTTCAAACGGTTCACAAATCGGAGTCCCGAATCAAAAGTTATGGCCTCGGGAAGTTGGCACACTTTTTAGAATATACAATTGCAAATGTTCTTTTGAAATTTGAACTTCAAGTTGTAATTTTTTGGCGCCAAATAGCCTAAACTCAAATTTGAATGTTGTTTTGGCTCCAAACTAAAGAGAAGCTCTATTTATGGGCAGGTTTCTAATTTTTGGGTAACTTTTTGGGGACAAGCTCGCATATTGCGAAAGGGTGATTTTGTAGCTTTCTATAACTTGCATGTGTTGTAGAACTTAGGGATTTGAGATCCTCTGCATGTAAGAAGCTCCATTTTCTAAATAATAAAATTATTCTCTTGTTTGTGGGTTATTTTCTAAGTCTCAGGCTGTGCCCTCATCAAGTGGTATTAGAGCGGGTTTTCTTGAGCGTGTGGACAAATTGCCAATCGTGAGGCAGTTCACACCAAGACCATGGTTGTGGGTCGAGTTCAAGAAAGATTCCTCCAAGAGTGATGCCTAGTAGGCGTGGTGGTGTCAGAGGTGGTTGAGGTGGTAGAAATGCTAGTGGAAGAGATGCACTAGCAGCCCTCCAAAGATAGATTGATGTGTTAAAAGAGTAGTTGAGAAGAGGGTTAAACTTGAGGGAGGAAAGTGAGGATGAAAGAGAGGAAGAAGGTTCAAATGTAGAAGATGAAGAAGAAGCAATTGATTAAGACCAAACGAGGCTAATAAGGGCCATTTTGAAGATCGAGAAAAGACCTAGAGTAGAAGTCCCCAGTTATTCCAGAAGTCTGAACCCAGAAGAGTTGATCGATTGGATCAACGAGGTAGAATAATATTTTAAGTATGAGGAAATAGAGGACCTAGACCGAGTTAAGTTTGGGAAAATGAAGCTAAAGGGCCATGCCAGTATTTGGTGAAAAGAGGTCCAGTTGGAAAGAAATCAAAGAGGAAAAGGAAAAATCACCAGATGGGATCGCATGGTAGAGAACCTAAATAAGCAGTTCATACCAGTGGACTACGAGTTAGATTTGTTGAAGAAATTGCAAGGGTTGAAGCAAGGAAGCAGATCTGTGAAAGAATATTCTGAAGATTTTCACAAGATAATCATCAGAACGGGCCACACAAAGTCCAATAAGGAGAGAAGGTAGCCTAATATCTTAATGGGTTACGATCGAGCATTTAGGAGTAGTTAAGCCTAGTCAGAATGACCACCATTGAGGATATGTAACAGTTTGATTTGAAGGTGGAAGAGATGTTGAACAAAAGATTTGATGGCAACCAAAAAGGACGAGGAGGTAAAAGTGGAAGGGGCAGTGGAAGACCTTCAAGAAGCCGAAATGATGATGAAAAGAAAAGTGAAGATGTGGGTACTAGCTATAGCCAAAGGAATGACAACTTCTACAACCCTCATGATCAAAACAGTGGTGATCAAAGAGGTAGAGGATGAGGGAGATATGGACAATGATCTAGAAGAGGTGTTTTCAAAGGAACTTGTTTCTAGTGTGGTGAAGAAGGGCATCGAGCCTATGAATGTCCAAAACACCAAGGAAGGGCAGACAAAAGGCGAGAAGGTCGTGGAAGGGTTGTGCATGTAGATGACGAGGCCTAATCTAAACATTTAGATGATGCTAAAAGGGGAGAAGCCCTAGTGATTAGGAAAACCCTAGTGATTAGAAAAGCCCTTGTGACTGAGGAAAAGGAACCAGAAGGAAGAATCTGTTTCGCACAAGGTGCAAGTGTGAAGGAAAATGTTGTGATATCATTATTGACAGTGGGAGCACTGATAATTTGGTGTCAAATTAGATGGTCACAAATTTGAAGCTAAAGAGGGAAAGACACCTGCATCCGTATCGGATTGCCTAGTTGCAGAAAGACCACAAAGTTTTGGTCAATGAGCAGTGCCTAGTAAAGTTCAAGATCGGGAGCTACCATGATGAGGTACTCTGTGATATCATCCCCATGGATGCATGTCACATGTTGTTAGGGATGCCGTGGTAGTTCGATAGGCGAGCTATACATGATGGCCATGCAAACACTTATATCTTGAAAAAGGATGGGGTTCGTCACAAGTTGAAACCCCTGAAAGAGACCGAAGAAAAGATATGCAGTAGTGCTAGAATTTGTTATGTAGATGGAAGAAAATTTTTAGAAGGTATGAAGCATGAGCCTGTGTGTTATGCATTGATTCATAGAGTAAGGAGGATAGTGAGAAGGTTCCAGAAGAAGTTTTTGGGATGTTGGATGAGTTTCAGGATATTGTTTCTGATAATGTACCTAAGGGTTTACCACCAATAAGGAAGATCATTCATCAGATTGACTTGATTCCTGGAGCCAGTTTGCTAAATAAGGCGGCTCATAGAATGACTCCAGTAGAAAATGAGGATTTGAACATACAAGTTCAAGAGTTGTTGAGAAAGGGTTTGATACGGGAGAGTTTGAGTCCATGTGTAGTACCTGCAGTAATAGCACCAAACAAGGATGGGGAGTGGAGGATGTGTACAGATTCCTGAGCCATAAACAAGATAACAATCAAGTACAGATTTTCCCTGCCAAGGATGGATGACTTGATGGACTATTTGAGTGGAGCTCAATACTTCACAAAGATTGATCTGAAGAATGAATATCACCAGATCCGGATTCGAGAGGGAGATGAATGGAAGACTACCTTCAAGACCAAAGAGGGCATGTACGAGTGGTTAGTCATGTCTTTTGGGCTAACCAATGCATTGAGCACATTTATGTGGCTCATGAATGAGGTACTAAAAAAATTTCTGGGAAGTTTTGCTATTGTGCATTTAGATGATATTTTTATTTTTAGTAAGACATTGGATAAGTATCTGATGCATATTCGGAGAGCCTTTGATAATTTAAGAGAAGAGAACCTATTGATTAATCTGAAGAATTGCAGTTTTGTGAAGAGGGAGTTAGTGTACTTTGGGTTTGTTGTCTCAGCAAAAGGTCTCAAGATGGACCCAAAGAAGGTGAAGGCTATTCTAGAATGGCCTACGCCAAGAACTGCTACCGAGGTGAGATCTTTCCATAGTTTGTCTAGTTTTTATAGAAAGTTCATTACAAACTTCGGTAGTATTTGTGGACCCCTGACTAAAAAAATGAGAGGGGATAGAAAAGAATTCAAGTGGAGCACTGGGGCAATAGAGAGTTTTGAATTGTTGAACCAGAAGGTAACAGAGCAACCTGTTCTAGCCCTCCCAGATTTCAACAAGGTGTTTTAGGTTGACTGTGATGCCAGTGGTTGTGCCACTGGAGCAGTTCTGAGCCAAGAAGGTAAGCCCATTTCCTATTTCAGTGAAAAGTTAAATGATGCCAAGAAAAAGTATTCTTTATATGATCAAGAATTTTATGCAATAGTTCAAGCATTAAAAAAATGGAGACATTATTTATTACCAAAGGAATGTGTTCTATATACTGATCATCAGGCTTTGCAGTACCCAAATAGTCGGGAAAAATTAAATCAGAGGTATATGAAATGGGTAGGGTTTTTGCAGAGTTATACCTTTGTTTTGAAATATAGGAGTGGGAAGTCAAATAGGGTTGCAGATGCCTTAAGTAGGATGCATACATTGACTACAAAGATGCAGATTGAAGTTCTTGGGTTCAATGAACTTAAGACATTATACAAAGAAGATCCTGATTTCGTAGAGGCTTAGAAAGCTTGCAAGGAACCTGTTACAGTGGACAGGACAAGGTGGCTGGATTTCATAATCCAGGATGGCATTCTATTTAAAGGAAGTCAATTATGTATCCTGAGAAGTTCCATGTGGGAAAATCTGATAAAGGAGAAGTATAGTGGAGGAATAGCAGGACATTTTGGTCGGGATAAGACCATTGCCATTATCAGTGAGCATTATTATTGGCCTCAGTTGTCATAGGATGTGAAGAAGTTTGTACAAAGTTTTAGGGTATGTTAGATCTCTAAAAGAGTGAGCCAGAATATAGGCTTATATTAGCCCTTACCTATACCAGAGAGGCCATGGGAGGATATAAGTATGGACTTTGTTCTTGGTTTGCCAAGGACACAATGAGGGAATGATTCCGTCTTTGTGGTGGTTAATAGGTTTTCGAAGATGGCACATTTCATTCCATGTTAGAAGACCCATGATGCAGTCCACATTGTTGACTTGTTCTTCAAAGAGATGGTGAGGCTACATGGTCTGCCAAAGAGTATTGTTTCAGATCGTGACACCAAATTTGTGGGGTACTTTTGGAGGACCTTGTGGAAGAAGCTGAAGACAGAGTTGAAGTTCAGTTCTACACACCATCCAAAAATAGATGGGCGGACATAGGTTGTTAATAGGAGTCTAGGTAACCTACTGAGATGTTTGGTAGGAGATAAACCCAAGGGATATGACTTGATCTTACCCTAGGCAGAATTTTCTTACAACAATTTTGTCAATAGAAGCACTAGTAGATCACTGTTCCAGATTATGTATGGAGGTAGCCCCAAGACAGCTCCAGAATTGAGGAAGATGGACCAAGAGAAGAAAATAAGTGCTGAAGCCGAATATTTTGCAAAGCACATCAAGAATATACATCGGTATGTACGAGAACACATTAGTAAGATGAATATGCAATATAAGGCTAAGGCAGATCAGAAAAGGAGGAATAAGGAGTTTCAGACTAGCGATGAAGTAATGGTTTACTTGAGGAAAGAAAGGTTTCTTGTGGGAACCTATAACAAATTGAAGATGAAGAAATCTGGTCCCTGTAAGATTTGAAGAAGCATGATTCAAGGAATGCATATGAGGTAGAGTTACCTGATGGAATCAACATTTCCCTTGTGTTCAACATTTCAAATTTGACAGAGTATCATGAAGGTGGAACGAAGGAAGCACCAGCAATAGGGCAGTATGGAATTCCAACACCTACTTCAGAAAGGGAGGAGATTGAAGCAATCTTGGATAGTCGTGTGGGAACGAGTACCAGAAATAGGCAGTATGAAGAATATCTGGTGAAATGGAGAGGAAGGCTTGTGGAAGATTTATCCTAGCTATATAAGACAGCAGTTGATTGGTTGGGTTTTCCCCAACCATCTGAGACATGACATGTCACTTCTCAAATTACCCTAGGTGTCTGATGTAGGTGCATCTAGTGGTGTAAGGGCAATCTTGCATCACCTAAAAATAGTTAAATTTAAAGTTTCTCAGTTTTTAGATTTTTTTACATTTTTGGATACCTTTTTTGTCGTAATGAAATTCTCAATTTACGGTTTTTATTTTCTATTCCTGGGTTGAAATAAATTATAGTTTTAGTTTCCTAGATTTGCACCTAAAAATCTTCCAAGTTAGATTTGAGGCACTTAGAATTTTTGGATCGACTTTGAAAATTTCCAAAATTGGTGTAGCAATTTGGAGCGCATTATTGACTTCAATACCTTTCCAATGGTTCAAACAATTCACGAATCGGAGTCCCGGATCAAAAGTTATGGCCCTGGGAAATTGGCACACTTTCTAAAATATATACAATTGCAAATGTTCTTTTAAAATTTGAACTTCAAGTTGTAATTTTCGGTGCCAAACTGCCTAAACTCAAATTTGAATGTTGTTTTGGCTCCAAACTAAAGAGGAGCTCTATTTATGGGCAGGTTTCTAATTTTTTGGTAACTTTTTGGGGACAAGCTCGCATATTGTGAAATGGTGATTCTGTAGCTTTCTGTAACTTGCATGTGTTGTAGAACTTGGAGATTTGAGATCCTCTAAATGTAAGAAGCTCCATTTTCTAAATAATAGAATTATTCTCTTGTTTGTGGGTTATTTTCTAAATCTCAGGTTGCACTCTCATTAAGTGGTATCAAAGCGGGTTTTCTTGAGCATGTGGACAGATCACCGATCGTGAGGCAGTTCACACCAGGACCGTGGTTGTGGGTCGAGGTCAAGAAAGATGCCTCCAAGAGTGATGCTTGGTAGCTGTGGTGGTGCCAAAGGTGGTCGAGGTAGTAGAAATGCTGGTGGAAGAGATGCACCGATAACCCTCCAAAGACAGATTGATGCGTTACAAGAGTAGTTGAGAAGAGGGTTAAACTTGAGGGAGGAAAGTGAGGATGAAGGAGAGGAAAAATGTTCAAATGTAGAAGAGGAAAAAAAGCAATTGATCAAGACTAAATGTGGCTAATAAGGGCCATTTCAAAAATTGGGAAAAGACCCAGAGCAGATGTCCACAGTTATTCTGGAAGTCTAAACCCGGAAGAGTTGATCAACTTGATCAATGAGCTAGAATAATATTTTTAGTATGAGGAAATAGAGGACCCAGATCGGGTTAAGTTTGTGAAAATGAAGCTGAAGGGCCATGCCAGTATTTGGTGGAAAGAGGTCCAGTTGGAAAAAAATTGAAGAGGAAAAGGAAAAATCATTAGATGGGATCGCATGGTAGAGAAACTGAAGAAGCAGTTCATACCAGTAGACTACGAGTTAGATTTGTTAAATAAATTGCAAAGATTGAAGCAAGGAAGTAGATCTGTGAAAGAATATACCGAAGATTTTCACAAGATAATCATCATAATGGGCCACACAGAGGCCAATAAGGAGAAGGTAGCCCAATATCTTAATGGGTTACGACCGAGCATTCAGGAGGATTAAGGCTAGTCAGACTGACCACCATTGACTATGTGTATTAGTTTGCTCTGAAGGTGGAAGAGAAGTTGAACAAAAGATTTGATGGCAAACAAAAAGGACAAAGAGGTCAAAGTGGAAGGGGCGTGGAAGACCTTCAAGAAGCCGAAATGATGATGAAAAGAAAAGTGAAGATGTGGGTACTAGCCCAAGCCAAAGGAATGACAACTTCTACCACCCTCGTGATAAAAAGTGGTGATCAAAGAGGTAGAGGACGAGGGAGATATGGACAAGGATCTGGAAGATGTGGTTTCAATGGAGCGTGTTTCCAGTGTGGTGAAGAAGGGCATCGAGCCTATGAATGTCAGAAGAGATGGTCACAAAGTTGAATTTGAAGAGGGAAAGACACCTGCATCCATATCAGATTGCCTGGTTGCAGAAAGACCAAAAAGTTTTGGTCAATGAGCAGTGCCTAGTAAAGTTCAAGATTGGGAGCTACCATGATGAGGTACTCTGTGATATCATCCCCTGGATGCATGTCACATGTTATTAGGGAGGTCGTGGCAGTTCGATAAGCAAGCTATACATGATGGCCATGCAAACACTTATTCCTTGACAAAGGATGGGGTTCGTCAAAAGTTGAAACCCCTGAAGGAGACCAAAGAAGGTATGAAGTATGAGCGTGTGTGTTATGCATTGATTCCTGGAGGTAAGGAGGACAGTGAGAAGGTTTTAGAAGAAGTTTTTGGGATGTTGGATGAGTTTTAGGATATTCTTTTTGATAATGTACATGAGGGCTTACCACCAATAAGAAAGATCAGTCATTAGATTGACTTGATTCCTGGAGCCAGTTTGCAAAATAAGGCAGATCATAGAATGACTCCAGTAGAAAATGAGGAGTTGAACAAACAAGTTCAAGAGTTGTTGAGAAAAGGGTTTGATACGGGAGAGTTTGAGTCCATGTGCAGTACCTGTAGTACTAGCACCAAAGAAGGATGGGGAATGGAGGATGTTACAGATTCCCGAGCCATAAACAAGATAACAATCAAGTACAAATTTCCCCTACACATAATGGATCACCTAATGGACTGTTTGAGTGGAGATTAGTACTTCACAATGATTGATCTGAAGAGTGGATATCACCACATCCGTATTTGAGAGGGAGATGAATGGAAGACTGCCTTCAAGACCAAAGAGGGCCTGTACGAGTGGTTAGTCATGTCTTTTGGGCTAACCAAATCACCGAGCACATTCATGCGGCTCATGAACAAGGTACTAAAAGAATTTCTGGGAAGTTTTGTTATTGTGTATTTAGATGATATTTTGATTTTTAGTAGGATGTTGGATGAGCATCTAATGCATATTCGAAGAGCCTTTGAGAAGTTAAGAGAAGAGAAACTGTTGATTAATCTGAAGAAGTGTAGTTTTGTGAAGAGGGAGTTAGTGTACTTGGGGTTTGTTGTCTCAGTAGAAGGTCTCAAGATGGACCCAAAGAAGGTGAAGGCTATTCTGGATTGGCCTACCCCAAGAACTACTACCGAGGTAAGATCTTTCCATGGTTTGGCTAGTTTTTATAGAAAGTTCATTAGAAAATTCAGTAGTATTTGTGGACCCCTGACTGAAATAATGAGAGGGGATAGAAAAGAATTCAAGTGGAAAACGGGAGGGGCAAAGAGTTTTGAATTGTTGAAGCAGAAGGTAATAGAGCAACCTATTCTAACCCTCCAAGATTTCAACAAGGTGTTTCAAGTAGATTGTGATGCCAGTGGTTGTGCCATTGGAGCAGTGTTGAGCCAAGAAGGTAAGCTCATTGCCTATTTCAGTGAAAAGTTAAATGATGCCAAGAAAAAGTATTCTTTATATGATCAAGAATTTTATGCAATAGTTCAAGCATTAAATAAATGGAGACATTATTTGTTTTCGAAGGAATTTGTTCTATATACTGATCATCAGGCCTTGCAGTACCGAAATAGTTAGGGAAAATTAAATCAGAGGCATATGAAATGGGTAGAGTTTTTACAGAGTTATACCTTTGTTTTAAAACATAGGAGTGGGAATTCAAATAGGGTGATAGATGCGTTAAGTAGGATGCATACATTGATGACAAAGATGCAGATTGAAAAGGTTGGGTTCAATGAACTTAAGACACTGAACGTAGAAGATCCCGATTTCACAGAGGCTTGGAAAACTTGCAAGGAACCTATTACAGTGGACAAGACAACGTGGCAGGATTTCATAATCATGAACGGCATGCTATTTAAAGAAAGTCAATTGTGTATCCCGAGGAGTTCCATCAGGGAGAACCTGATAAAGGAGAATCATAGTGGACGAATGGCATGACATTTTGGTCAGGATAAGACCATTGCCATTATTAGTGAGCATTATTATTGGCTTGAGTTGTCACAGGATGTGAAGAAGTTTGTACAAAGCTGCAGGGTATGTTAGATGGCTAAAGGAGTGAGCCAGAATATAGGCTTATATCAGCCCTTACCTGTACCATAGAGGCCATGGGAGGATATAAGTATGGACTTTGTTCTTGGTTTGCCAAGGACACAACGAGGGAATGATTCAGTCTTTGTGGTGGTTGATAGGTTTTCGAAGATGGCACATTTCATTTCATGTCAGAAGACCCATGATGCAGTCCACATTGCTGAATTGTTCTTCAAAGAGGTGGTGAGGCTACATGGTCTGCCAAAGAGTATTGTTTCAGATCGTGACACCAAATTTGTAGGGTACTTTTAGATGACCTTGTGGAAGAAGCTGAAGATAGAGTTGAAGTTCAGTTCTGCATACCATCCACAAATAGATGGGTAGACAAAGGTTGTTAATAGGAATATGGGTAACCTACTGAGATGTTTGGTAGGAGATAAACCCAAGGGATGGGACTTGATCTTACCCCAGGCAGAATTTTCTTCCAACCATTTTGTCAACATAAGCACTAGTAGATCATCGTTCCAGATTGTGTATTGAGGTAGCCCCAGGTCAGCTCCAGAATTGATGAAGATGGACCAAGAGAAGAAAATAAGTGCTGAAGCTAAATATTTTGTAGAGCACATGAAGAATATACATGAGTAGGTACGAGAACACATTAGTAAGATGAATATGCAAGATAAGGCTAAGGCAGATCAGAAAAGGAGGAATAAGGAGTTTCAGATTGGCGATGAAGTAATGGTCCACCTAAGGAAAGAAAGGTTTCTCGTGGGAACCTATAACAAATTGAAGATGAAGAAATTCGGTCCCTGTAAGATTTTGAAGAAGCATGATTCAGAAAATGCATATGAGGTAGAGTTGCCTGATGGAATCAACATTTCCCCTATGTTTAACATTTCAAATTTGACAGAGTATCATGAAGGTGGAATGGAGGAAGCACTAGTTAGCAATAGGGCAGTATGGCATTCCAAAACCTACTTCAGAAAGGGAGGAGATTGAAGCAATCTTGGATATTCATGTGGGAAGGAGTACCAGAAATAGGCAGTATAAAGAAGATCTGGTGAAATGGAGAGGAAAGCCTATGGAAGCTTCATCCTAGCTATCTAAGATAGTGGTTGACCGTTTGGGTTTTCCTCAACCATCTAAAATGTGACAGGTCACTTCTCAAATTACCCTGAGTGTCTGATGCAGGAGCATCCAGTGGTGTAAGGGCAATCTTGCATCACCCAAAAATAGTTAAATTTCAAGTTTCTCAGTTTTTAATTTTTTTACATTTTTGGATACCCTTTTCATCGTAATGAAATTCCCAATTTACGGTTTTTATTTTCTATTCCTAGGTTTAAAGATATTGTAGTTTTAGTTTCCCATATTTGCACCTAAAAATCTTCCGAGTTAGATTTGAGGCACTTAGATTTTCTGGATTGGCCCCGAAACTTTTTGAAATCAATGTTGCAACTTCGAGCGCATTATTGACTTCGAGACTTTCCAACGGTTCAAACGGTTCGCGAATCGGAGTCCCGGATCAAAAGTTATGGCCCTGGAAAGTTGGCGCACTTTCGAGAATATACAATTGCAAATGTTCTTTTGAAATTTGAACTTCAATTTATAATTTTTCGGTGCCAAATAGCCTAAACTCAAATTTGAATGTTGTTTTGGCTCCAAACTAAATAGGAGCTCTGTTTATGGGTAGGTTTCTAATTTTTGGGTAACATTTTGGGGACAAGCTCGCATATTGCGAAAAGGTGATTCTGTAGCTTTCTATAACTTGCATGTGTTGTAGAACTTGGGGATTTGAGATCCTCTGCATGTAATAAATTCTATTTTCTGAATAATAAAATTATTCTCTTGTTTGTGGGTTATTTTCTAAGTCTCAGACTGCACCCTCATTAAGTGGTATCAGAGCGGGTTTTCTTGATCGTGTGGATAGATCGCCGATCATAAGGCAATTCACACCAAGACCATGGTTGTGGGTCGAGGTCAAGAAAGTTGCCTCCAAGAGTGATGACTGGTAGGTGTGGTGGTGCTAGAGGTGGTTGAGGCGATAGAAATGTTGGTGGAAGAGATGCACCGACAACCCTCCAAAGACAGATTGATGTGTTATAAGAGCAGTTAAGAATAGGGTTAAACATGAGGGAGGAAAGTGAGGATGAAGGAGAGGAAAAAGGTTCAAATGTAGAAGAGGAAGAAGAAGTAATTGATCAAGACCAAATGCAGCTAATAAGGCCCATTTCGAAGATCTAGAAAAGACCTAGAGCAGAAGTCCCCAATTATTCTGGAAGTCTGAACCTGGAAGAGTTGATCGACTGGATCAATGAGGTAGAATAATATTTTGAGTATGAGGAAATAGAAGACCCAGATCTGGTTAAGTTTGCGAAAATGAAGCTGAAGGTCCATGCCAGTATTTGGTGGAAAGAGGTCCAGTTGGTAAGAAATCGAAGAGGACAAAGAAATATCACGAGATGGGATCGCATGGTAGAGAAACTGAAAAAGCAGTTCATACTAGTGGACTACAAGTTAGATTTGTTGAAGAAATTGCAAGGGTTGAAGCAAAGAAGTAGATCTCTGAAAGAATATACTGAATATTTTCACAAGATAATCATCAAAACGGGCCACAAAAATGCCAATAAGGAGAAGGTAGCCCGATATCTTAATGGGTTACGACCGAGCATTCAAGAGGAGTTAAGCCTAGTCAGAATGACCACTATTGAGGATGTGTATTAGTTTGCTCTGAAGGTGGAAGAGAAGCTGAAAAAAAGATTTGATGGCAAGGAAAAACGACGAGGAGGTAAAAGTGGAAGGGGCAGTGGAAGACCTTCAGGAAGCCGAAATGATGATGAAAAGAAAAGTGAAGATGTGGGTACCAGCCGAAGCCAAAGGAATGACAACTTCTACCACCCTCGTGATCAAAACAATGGTGATCAAAGAGGTAGAGGATGAGGGAGATATGGACAAGGATCTGAAAGTGGTTGTTTCAAAGGAACGTGTTTCCAGTGTAGTGAAGAAGGGCATCAAGCCTATGAATGTCCACAACACTAAGAAAGGGTAGACAAAAGGCTAGAAGGTTGTGGAAGGGTTACACATGTAGATGAGGAGGCCCAATCTGAACATTCAGATGATGTTGAAAGGAGAGAATCCCTAGTGATTAGGAGAGCCCTAGTGACTAAGGAAAAGGAACTAGAACAGAGGAAAAATTTGTTTCGTACAAGGTGCAAGTGTGAAGGAAAATGTTGTGATGTTATTCTTGACGGTGGAAGCACCGATAATTTGGTGTCAGAAGAGATGGTCACAGAGTTGAAGCTAAAGAGAGAAGGACACCTGCATCTGTATCGAATTGCCTAGTTGCAGAAAAACCACAAAGTTTTGGTAAATGAGTAGTGCCTAGTAAAGTTCAAGATCGGGAGCTACCATGATGAGGTACTCTGTGATATCATCCCCATAGATGCATGTCACATGTTGTTAGGGAAGTTGTGGCAGTTCAATAGGCGAACTATACATGATGGCCATACAAACACTTATTCCTTGACAAAGGATGTGGTTCGTCACAATTTGAAACCCCTCAAGGAGACCAAAGAAAAGGTATGCAATAGTGCTAGAATTTGTTATGTAGATGGAAGAAAATTTTAGAAGGTATGAAACATGAGTGTGTGTGTGTTATGCATTGATTCCTAGAGTGAGTAAGGAGGATAGTGAGAAGGTTCCAGAAGAAGTTTGTGAGATGTTGGATGAGTTTTAGGATATTGTTTCTGATAATGTACTTGAGGTTTTACCACCAATAAGAAAGATTAGTCATCAGATTGACTTGATTCCTGGAGCCAGTTTTCCAAATAAGGCAGCTCATAGAATGACTCTAGCAGAAAATGAGGAGTTGAATAAACAAATTCAAGAGTTGTTGAGAAAAGGTTTGATACGGGAGAGTTTGAGTCCATGTGTAGTACCTGTAGTACTAGCACCAAAGAAGGATGGGGTGTGGAGGATGTGTACAGATTCCTGAGCCATAAACAAGATAACAATCAAGTACATATTTCTCCTGCCAAGAATGAATGACCTGATGGACTGTTTGAATGGAGATCAGTACTTCACAAAGATTGATCTAAAGAGTGGATATCACTAGATCCGTATTCGAGAGGGAGATGAATGGAAGACTGCCTTCAAGACCAAAGAGGGCCTGTACGAGTGGTTAGTCATGCCTTTTGGGCTAACTAATGCACCGAGCACATTCATGCGGCTCATGAACGAGGTACTAAAAGAATTTCTGGGAAGTTTTGTTATTGTGTATTTAGATGATATTTTGATTTTAGTAAGACATTGGATGAGCATCGATGCATATTGGAAAAGTCTTTGAGAAGAGAAGAGAAACTGTTGATTAATCTGAAGAAGTGCAGTTTTGTGAAGAGGGAGTTAGTGTACTTGGGGTTTGTTGTCTCAGCAGAAGGTCTCAAAATGGACCCAGAGAAGGTGAAGGCTATTCTGGAATGGCCTACCCCAAGAACTACTACCGAGGTGAAATATTTCCATGGTTTGGCTAGTTTTTATAGAAAGTTCATTAGAAACTTTAGTAGTATTTATGGACCTCTGACTGAAACAATGAGAGGGGATAGAAAAGAATTCAAGTGGAGCACTGGAGCGGCAAAGCGTTTTGAATTGTTGAAGCAGAAGGTAACAGAGAAACCTGTTCTAACCCTCCCAGATTTCAAAAAGGTCTTTCAGGTGGATTGTGATGCCAGTGGTTGTGCCATTGGAGCAGTGTTGAGCCAAGAAGGTAAGCCCATTGTCTGTTTTAGTGAAAAGTTAAATGATGCCAAGAAAAAGTATTCTATATATGATCAGGAATTTTATGCAATAGTTCAAGCATTAAAGAAATGGAGACATTATTTGTTGCCGAAGGAATTTGTTCTATATACTGATCATCAGGCCTTGCAGTACCGAAATAGTTAGGGAAAATTAAATCAGATGCATATGAAATGGGTAGAGTTTTTGCAAAGTTATACCTTTGTTTTGAAACATAGGAGTGGGAAGTCAAATAGTGTTACAGATGCCTTAAGTAGGATGCATACATTGATGACAAAGATGTAGATTGAAGTGGTTGGGTTCAATGAACTTAAGACACTGCACGTAGAAGATCTTGATTTCACAGAGGCTTGGAAAGCTTGCAAGGAACTTGTTACAGTGGACAGGACAAGGTGGATGGATTTCATAATCTAGGATGGCATGCTATTTAAAGGAAGTCAATTGTGTATCTCGAGGAGTTCCATGAGGGATAACCTAATAAAGGAGAAGTATAGTGGAGGAATGGTAGGAAATTTTGGTCGGGATAAGACCATTGCCATTATCAGTGAGCATTATTATTGGCCTGAGTTGTCACAGAATGTGAAGAAGTTTGTACAAAGTTGTAGGGTATGTTAGATGGCTAAAGGAGTGAGCCAGAATATAGGCTTATATCAGCCCTTACCTGTACCAGAGAGGCTATGGGAGGATATAAGTATGGACTTTGTTCTTGGTTTGCCAAGGACACAATAAGGGAATAATTCAGTCTTTGTGGTGGTTGATAGGTTTTCGAAGATGGCACATTTGATTCCATGTCAGAAGATCCATGATGCAGTCCACATTGCTGAATTGTTCTTCAAAGAGGTGGTGAGGCTACATGGTCTACCAAAGAGTATTGTTTCAGATCGTGACACCAAATTTGTGGGGTACTTTTGGACAACCTTGTGGAAGAAGCTGAAGACAGAGTTGAAGTTCAGTTTTGCATACCATCCACAAATAGATGGGCAGATAGAGGTTGTTAACAGGAGTCTGGGTAACCTACTGAGATGTTTGGTAGGAGATAAACCCAAGGGATGGGACTTGATCTTACCCCAGGCAGAATTTTCTTACAACCATTCTGTCAACAGAAGCACTGGTAGATCACCATTCCGGATTGTGTATGGAGGTAGCCCCAGGACAGCTCCAAAATTGATGAAGATGGACCAAGAGAAGAAAATAAGTGTTGAAGCCGAAGATTTTGCAGAGCACATGAAGAATATACATGAGCAGGTACGAGAACACATTAGTAAGATGAATATGCAATATAAGGTTAAGGTAGGTCAGAAAAGGAGGAATAAGGAGTTTCAGATTGGCAATGAAATAATGGTCCACCTGAGGAAAGAAAGGTTTTCCGTGGGAACCTATAACAAATTGAAGATGAAGAAATTCGGTCCCTGTAAAATTTTGAAGAAGCATGATTCAGGGAATGCATATGAGGTAGAGTTGCCTGATGGAATCAACATTTCCCCTATGTTCAACATTTCAAATTTGACAGAGTATCATGAAGGTGGAATGGAGGAAGCACTAGCAATAGGGCAGTATGGAATTCCAACACCTACTTCAGAAAGGGAGGAGATTGAAACAATCTTGGATAGTCATGTGGGAAGGAGTACCAGAAATAGGCAGTCTAAAGAATATCTGGTGAAATGGAGAGGAAGGCTTGTGGAAGCTTCATCCTAGCTATCTAAGATAGTGGTTGACCATTTGGATTTTCCTCAACCATCTAAAACGTGACGGGTCACTTCTCAAATTACCCTGAGTGTCTGATGCAGGAGCATCCAATGGTGTAAGGGCAATCTTGCATCACTCAAAAATAGTTCAATTTCAAGTTTCTCAGTTTTTAGATGTTTTTACATTTTTGGATACCCTTTTCATCGTAATGAAATTCCCAATTTATGATTTTTATTTTCTATTCCTGGGTTGAAAGATATTGCAGTTTTAGTTTCCCAGATTTGCACCTAAAAATCTTCCGAGTTAGATTTGAGGCACTTAGAGTTTTTGGATCGGCCCCAAAACTTTCCAAAATTAGCATAGCAATTTCAAGCACGTTATTGACTTCGAGACCTTTCCAATGGTTCAAACGGTTAGTGAATTGGAGTCCCGGATCAAAAGTTATGGCCCCGGGAAGTTGGCGCACTTTCTAGAATATACAATTGCAAATGTTCTTTTGAAAGTTGAACTTCAAGTTGTAATTTTTTGGTGTCAAACCGCCTAAACTCAAATTTGAATGTTTTTTTGGCTCCAAACTAAAGAGGAGCTCTATTTATAGGTGGGTTTCTAATTTTTGGGTAACTTTTTGGGGACAAGCTCTCATATTGTGAAAGGGTGATTTAGTAGCTTTTTGTAACTTGCATGTGTTGTAGAACTTGGGGATTTGAGATCCTCTTTATGTAAGAAGCTCCATTTTCTAAATAATAAAATTATTGTCTTGTTTGTAGGTTATTTTCTAAGTCTCAGGCTGCGCCCTCATTAGAAAGTATAAACAAGTGTGGTTGGGGGCTAGGTCATTGGAAACCACGAAGAGGTAGAGGTTTTAGTATAGGGCCCTCAATTGTTAGGGTTGAGGGTACTTGTGGCCTTAATCACACTTTTAATGTATTGATGTGGCACATGTAGGAGATTTGTTTGAAAAATACATAAAGTGTAGCATGTTTCTACTCATTCAAGATGAAAATTGGTAGCCGAAAGAAGCCTTGGTACATCAAATGCATCAAATGAAAATTTAGTCTCTTATACTAGTGAACATCCAATACTTTCTTTGGGCCATGAAGTATTGTAATATGAGGAAGATCAATTTTCATGCAAAGGGTTAATTTGTATATTTAATGCTTTATGACCTAGTTTAGTTTATCTTCAAGCATGAACTACTAAAATTATTATTAAAAGATAAAAGGAAAGATAGAAATATATCTAAATGCCCACGATGAATTTTTTGTTTAATTATGTCAATTTGTAGATTATAGATCATATATTTTAGTGAATGTGCCTTGGTTTTGCGATAAATTTTTTCTCTTGATTAAACAATGATTTCTAGAGTATGGATTCAAATTCCTTATATTTTGTAATAGTTTTGGGTGGATGCTTGCTTCCAACGGATATGAAATATGTTAGGGATATTTTTGGCAATTGATCCAAAAGTAGATGGTTTGGTCCACTCAACTTTAGACACACCACATTAAAGGTCCCTAACCAATTTCCATTCACCTAATGTATGAGAAAAAAACATAAATAAAACATGGAAAATCACAAAAACTAAGGAGGAATCAATAAAATATTATGAAAAATTATTTATAAGTGTGGTTAGAAAGTTGGAAGAAACCTTGACATAAAAGAAACAAATTGAGTGTTTTATTTTAGGTTTAACCTCTCACATTATAGTAGAAGTAGAAGAGAAGATTTCCTCTTCGTATAAGGATGTAGTAGAATTGATCACCATAATATAATCCTATTCAAAGACAAGGGAGAATGATTTGGTAGGAAATGATGAAATTGATAATTTTAATTAGAGTTGGACAACACAATATTGAAGTAATAAATTATAATGGAAGCTAAGAAACATGAGACTTCTCTACCATCTAGAAGAAGTAAATTTTGATTTAAAAATTACACTAGGGAAGAATATCTAAGGAATGAATGCTTGATAACCAAATCCAAAATCTACAACCTTTTCTAGCATCCTCCTCACTTGTTCCAAAATGGGAGCCTTGGAACAAGGTATGGACATCCATCAAAGCACAAAGGATAGAGAAGTTTTTTTAGATGTTGTTACAACTGCTCCAGTAGACATGCATGAAAAATGTGGAAGCATCTGACAAGGGGTGTGAAGTGTTTTGAGACCACATTTCATACTTATTTATAAGGAATTCTATATCTGGCTATAATAAATCATCCACAAGAACCATAGTTCACCATGCTAAACATTGATCTACATGTATAGTTGGATAAGTGATCCTAAGATACACATTCAAGCCCTTATAGATCAGTATGTTTTGACTATTACTTTGATGATCAATTCATAGCTAAGCTTTTCTTCAATTCATTAAGGAACAAAACCTTAAAATGGTTCTACTCTTTATCTACCTATTTTATGGGTTCCTTCCTCTATCTCACATATATTTCCATGGAACACATTGAAGTCAACATAGAATTGTAGGTCAATTTCATCAATGTTATATATTGCAATCAAGGTACAAATGAGAAGGTGATTGGTTTTTATCTTCTATTATTAATTCCTTCTTTCGTAAATCTATCTTCTTCTCAACTCTAATATCAAGAGAGTATTTATTAAGAATATTTTCCCAAAGCTTCAAAATCAAAATCTCTTACACAAATATCCAAATTTTATAACACTTTGTACCACCTTGTATGATTATACATAAGTGATAGATCACCTTAAGGTCATCTCTTTGACCTTGACGACTCTATTTTTTAACCCCATCCTCTTCTCAAGAAACCAATAACTTTACAAAGAACACCAATAGCTTATAATTTTCTCCTTAATCCAACCCTAACAATTAACTAAAATAATCAAATTTTCCTTACTCCTCTTTGTCATCTAAACTTACTATCTCCATTTCCAAGCTAACTGTAATTGGATGAAGCTAGAAAAAATCCTAGTTCCATCTTTCATGAGTCTCTTTGAATAACCTTATCCAACTTCATCATATCCAACCCTTGAACCCAAACCTCTTATTATTTGAAATTTTCCATTTCTTTATAGTATATTGACCTATTTCACTATGAAACATGCCTTACTATTATCCTCTCCCTTTTGTTTTTCTTAATTAGCTCTTTGGAATTCCTCATCACCAAATCATGTTTCATTTTACCTAGATACTATTTTTTCATCTTCACTTTCATAATATTCTCCTAGGATATGCTTCTATTAATTCAACCATAGTACAATTACTAGAGTTCTTTTTCTTTTTCTCTTTTTTCTTAAGTTTCTACATGGCAAGTTTTTCTTGACTTTTTTCTTTTTTTCTCCTTTGTATTATTTTCCAATTTATCTTTTGTCAATGAGGATTCACCTATTCTACATTCACTTTCTTTATTTGATTTGTTTTCTCCTCTGATTTAGTTACTTATTACTACTTTAGCATCATAGATTACATTTGGAATAGACAATTATTCACTTTCTAATCAATGATGCCAACACATTATTATAGAACTATTAAATTTGGGACAACTATTAATATCATGTGATTTATCACCAAAAAAATAACATGTGGATTTTCCTCTTTTCCTTTTACACTCATTAGCATAATGTCCTAGTTTACCATAGTTATAATATTTTGGCCTTTTGGTCATCCTTCTTTCTCCAATACCTCTATTATTATCATGGTAGCCTCCCCTACCACCTCCATCTCAATAGTTGTCATGGTGACTCATGGAGGGTCATATATCTTGAATTTGTGATACCATATAGTGTATATTGTTAGGTGGTCTTATACTTTCTCTCAATTGAAGTTCCCACTAGCCACGTGCCAAATAAACATTCAATGCTTTTATAGCTAAACACTATGTTCTATCCATACCCATATCCAAAAAATAATATTCATCTTCTTCATGAAGTAACACTAGACACCTATTTGTGTCATGTTTGTCCCACTTTTCTCACACAACCTGCCCACTTCTACATAGATGTTTGGAAGAAGAACATTAGTTGCATCTTTTTTAAAATCCAAATAAAAGAATAACATTGTTGTAAATACTCCTAAGCCTATATTCACATGAGATCTGCAGGCAATAAGAAAACAGATCCACACATCCACCCCAAGGTCAACTGACATCTTGATGATAAAGTTAAGGGTGTCCTCAAAATAGCCATAAGTAGGTCAAACAAACACATAATGATCAATTATACGTGTAATGCAGTAGGGGTTACCCATGTGATTGAAGTATGTACAACTCACATTCACTAAACCTGCATGGCTGCAGCAAAGCTTATAGCGTCAAGACATGCTCCAAAGTGCTTCATTAATTCAAATATTTTGAGAGCATCCTTGTAAAATTCATTTTGTGCATATCCCACAAACATTGCATTCCCTGAGACTACATTTCTTTGCGGCATTTTTGTCAAACAGTTTTCGTGCCTTGTTTATGCTTCCACATTTTCAATATATGTCTGCTAGAGCATTCCCAACGATAACATCTGACCAAAATCCCCCTTCCATTAAGCTTTATACATCTGACAAAATCCATGTCCTTTATCCTTCGATTGATTGCATACCTTGTTCCAAAGCTCCCATTTTGGGACAGGCAGGGAGGATGCTGGCAAAGGTTGCAGCGTCTGGCTTTACACCTGCCAACTGCATTTGCTTGAAAGTTTTTGAAGCCTTTTCAACAAATCCCTTTTGCGTATATGCTGCAATCATGGCATTCCATGAGACCACATTTATTTGGGTTTTCTGTCAAACAGTTCACGTGCCTTGTCTATGCTTCCACATTTTGCATACATGTCTACCAGGGCAGTTGCAGCTACAACATCTGACAAAATTCCTTTCCTTTATCCTTTGGTGGATGTCCATACCTCGTTCCAAAGTTCCCATTTTGTCACAGGCAGAGAGGATGATGGCAAAGATCGCAGAGTTTGGGTTTATACTTGCCGATGACATTCGACTGAAAGTTTCTAAATCCTTTTCAACAAATGCATTTTGTGCATACCCTGCAATTTTAGCATTCGACGAGACCACATTTATTTAATGTATCCGGTCAAATAGTTCACGTCCCTTGTCTATGCTTCCACATCTTGCAGACATGTCTACCAGAGCATTTCCAGCAGTGAGCATTTATTTAATTATCTCAAGAAATGTGGGAAACAAATTCGTGTGCATGTGTCTGACGAGGAAGACCACGGCTTCCTTTACTTGAAAATGGTAGAGCGAAGCTCAGTTGAAGCCCTCCATTGCATCTCTGTTTTCATCAAATCAAAACAGGCCTCTTAATTAAAGTTTGTAAAGCATCATACTCCGCCAAATGTCTTTAACACCGTTTAATTTCCCAGCCGTTTTTCTAGCCCTATATTATTAGGCTCGACCCTCATTTGTACTTGGATTTCATATAACGGTTAATTTTATTTTATGATTTTAATTACAAAACGTGCGTGATCAGCCTCCTTCGTTGTAAACGTGTTTTTATAGAAAACTCCTTTTACAACTTCGACTTAATGTACTGTGACGATTCAGTACGAAATCCACTATTCAATCACTAGTATTCAATATGAATTATAGGTAGTTCGTAATTTTTTTAATGATTTTGTATTGGTAGAGTCCACTTTTAAGAGGTATATTTTTTAAGATATATTTTCTCTAAGTGTTTGCGTTTTCTTTCTAAATTCTTAAATCAACATAAGGAAAGAGAACATTTCAATTTTGTCTATGCAAATATTTTAAGATCTACTCTTTAAAAAATGTAAGTATTTTATTGATACATCTTTTAATTATTTTAAAGTAAATTAGATAATAGGCATTATTTTTTAGAAATGATGGGTGTCAATCTATCTAAATATATATAAAGGTTAAGAGTAATTTTTGCGGGAATGTGTATGTTAGTAAATTAAAGATAAAATTTGTGATTGAAAATTTATGTAGGTATCCATCTTATGTAAATAACTAATTATTTAAATAAGTTAGGAAGGAGTTATGAAGAAGAATGATGAGTTGAATGTGTGTCTGTAAGGGTTGTGAAATAGATTATTGTGAAAGAGAATATTGAGTAAGCTACAAAGGGTTGTAAATTGAAGAGTCAACAACATAATGTGCAATATTGCACAATTTTCTTGTCTTTGTAGGAGGTGGAAATCTTCTTCTATGGTATTGTGAAGGCTTTATGGTGTAGGACAATATCATAGAAGGTTATATAATATTATTTTAATATCATTACCACCTTCTAGTAAGAGGTATGTTATTTTCACATTTCTGTTGCAAATCTGATTTCATCAACGAAAATAGTTCCTTCATAGGTCACTAGTAAAAGTTTCTACCACATCATCTTTTACCAAATATATTATTTTATTTTATCACCATTTATTTTCCTAGAGGTTTCCCTGTATTATTTTTCTTTTTCATTGATAAGGTAAGGCTCGCTCCTTATTTCTACTTGGATTTCATATAAAGGTTAAGTTTGTTTTAAGAATTTTGTTACATGTTGTGTGATCTGCCACCTCCATTGCATACTTGTTTCTACAAGAGATTTTTTTTTAATTTTTATTTAATGTAGTTGATTAAACAAAAAAATAGGGTTTGACCTTTTGGGAGATGGAATTGGACCTATCTCACACTTTAATAATTAGGAAACCAAGATCCCTCAACCAAGTGACTCAATTGAGGGATGGACTAGTGGTGGTGGTTTCCTTGGGTGTTATTAAACGAGGGGTTCACCATTAAATGAAGTCTCAAAGGATAAATGCAAATTCTATGCAAAAAACCCTAGAAACTTAATAACATGAAATTAAATTAATAAAAGAGAATGAAACATAAGGGTACCTAGAAGAATGATGGAGTCAAAGCAAGGTCTATAACTCTGAAATTTTTCTTTTCGAAGTGCACTGGGACTCATACACCAAGCTGGGTGATTTAGTCCTAGTCTAGGGTTTTAGGGTAGAATCTAGAATCTCCTAATGACTTATTTGGATCTGCAGAAGACTGGAAAAAAGGGTATACTAGGACTCATATGCCCAGAAAGTCGCAAAGTGTCCCAAAAAAGTGAAAATCATCTTAGGAGCAAAATTTTGAATTGAAATTTTGTGAGTCTCTAAAGATGGATTAAATAAGCATTTTCCCACTAGTTTCATGTAAATAAATTGGTTGTCTTGCTCCAGATCTAAGATTTTGTGAGCCTTGACAACTTCTTATGACAACTTTGACAACTTTTGCAACTTTTCCTTCAAAGTACCTTCAAGGTCCAATTCACCTAGATCTACTAACACACATCAAGAGAAAAATATTATTTTGTTAGGGAATGGAGGTTTTCCTTGGTCAAACCCCATTTTGGTAATTAAACCTTGAAATGAAATATAAAAGCATGAAGGAATGATGAATGAACAAATGCATGTAACAACTCACCAAACCTGATTGAAACCTTGGATTGTAAATCTAAAAACTAGCATGAAGTGACCTCAATGAGTGTAGATCTTGATCATGAAACTTGAATAGGATAATGGCTTTGAATGCTTGAAATTGATTTCCAATGTTCTATCATCACATTAGGTCAACACCATGCATGATGCACTAAATCTTTGACATGATGAAATGGAATCTTGATTGCTACAACAAATGATGAACAAATTTACCCTTGAATGCTCTTGAATACTCTATAATTCTCTAGTGAAATCTTAGGATGCTTCACTCAAAATTTCTAGGTGAAACTAAGTGAAATAGCCTTGTATTTATACTTGTTTGTGCCTAATTTCCCAAAATTACAATACTAAAAGCCGACATCAGATCTAGGATAATAAAATCCCTCCAGGAATTTGATTTAAAATATGTCATAGTTAAAGTGGGACTCATACGCTAGGTTCGGCATATGAGTCCTAATGGCTTAAATACAAGACACAAACTCCAAGAAGTTTCTAGTTTAATGTAACATTTAAAATAAGGTCTTGAGACCTAGGTGGGACCCATACGCCCAAGTTGGCATATGAGTCCTAGATCACTAGATCTAGAATGCATAACCTCAAACATTAAATTATGATTTTCCATTTGTTAAATGTTAGGATTATCCTTAGAAAAATGCATTTAATTAGGCTCGTGGATGCAAAATAGGACCAATTAAGACATAAATAAGCCATATTTTAATTAAAAGGGCCCAAAACTTAATGTAAATATGTAAAACATATTACAACACTATATTGAGGTATCATGTAGCTCATTTTATTAATTATTCTCAAATTAAGTGAGAAAAAGGGATACTTTTTCTGTCACCGCATTTAGCCCCCACTTTAGTGAGAGGAGGAACTTGCTTCAAACTTGCACTAAAGTAGACATTCAAGAGGGGTCAATGTGTACCAATGTGGATGGTGTACGATGAAAAAGATCAAGGAGGGTAATCAAGCCCCCAAGATCTAAGATCCTAAGTCAAACTAACATAAGCACACAGGAACACACACAAGGTGAATGATGTATGAAGCAACAATAAGAGATACAAGCATACACTGTCAAAGACATAAAGAAGAAATAAAAGGAAAAAGAGGGGTGGATGGGTGGATCAAACCTTGAATGTTTTTCCAACACGATGTGGATCAAGCCTTAGTTGTTTTTCCAAAAAAAATGTTTATAGGTGGATCACGATGTCCACTATGCAAACAAAATGCACGATCACATGGGCTAGTGGAATCTGGTATCCTCTATGTGAGCCCCTATTGAGACACATACACACGTAACTGGTATGCGCCCACATAGAAAATAAATTGGCTATGATAAATTCATGCCTATGGTCGGCTCCCACATGTACTAACCATACCAAAGCAATATTGAACAATATGCAAGTAAATATTTGTTCAAAGCAATTTTGCTTAGTTCATGTAAGGTGTCTTCTTAGGGAACATCGTGCCTAATGTCTCCAAGAGAGGAAAAATAAAAGAAATATCACTCTCTCAGAGGAAATAAAACCCAATGACACCATCAAGAATATGTTGCATTAGAAGAAGAAAGAAAATTACACAATGAAACATGAGAAATATCGAAAGATAATGTCAATGTATGCCCCCACTTTAAAGCAATTTCTAACACCATTTCTATGAGCAATCTACTTTAAAGTAGCCAATGAAGAAGACATGAGAGCTTACTCAAGAATCCCTATGCCAAGTCATATGTTCCCAAAAGAAACTACATCATGCATAAGGGTTACCCCCAAAATGCAATACTAAACATAACACAATATGCCACATGTGATCCAACTTAAGGCATGTTGTCCACATCCCAAGCTTGCTCTTATATATACATGAAAGGCAGTCAACTAGCTAAAAGAGATAATACAAGTGCCATATGAGAACTAGGCTACCTAACCCCCTTACCCCCACTTAGTGCAAGAAAAGGGTGAGCCGAAATGATGGATGAGAAAAATGATAGAAAGAAAATTAGTATCAATTAGAGGAATTGGATGCTTCAACACAAGGAAGAGCACCACAATTATTAAGATGTTGAATTTTATTACCCAAATCCTTACATTCATTAGTAGAATGACTGGTAAACTCTATGATATGCATAAAATGAACTCTTGTTGTACCATTTCTCTTCTGTTTTTGGAGGGAGAGATATCAAGTGATCTTGGAGGAGTCTTGACAAGATACTCGCTTGATCAATAGTAGGGGATATTTCTTTCTTAGCACAAGTTGTCGTACACAAAATAGATGATAGGTCCTTAGATGAAGATGGAGATACAGGTGGTAAACCTAGATCTTTCTTGAAAAGGTATGTATAGAATTCACTTGTTCTCTATCATTTTGCTCCATTTTTTTTATCATATCCATGCTTAGAAAGGGGTTTGTATCCAATACCACAGCATTCTTCCAACTCAAAGGAAGAGGTTTTATGCTTCAGAGAAGGGTTGACTTCTTCACGAGAACAAAAATCCTTTTTAGGTTCCTTAAAGTTGACATAGAACCAAGTTGAGCACATGAAACACAAGTTTTTTTAGGTGTAGATTATGATATTTCGTACTCTCCCATAAAGGAGGGTGTAAAATTTAATGAATTCCAATCATCACTAAAGCATGTGCCTGAAAATGTATATGACTCTTGGATTTTGAGGGTGAATATTTTGGATTCTTCTTTGAAACGAGGCGTAAAATCTAATGAAACCTGGAATCATCACTAAAGAGTTTTGTTGTAGGTGGAAGACAATCAGGATTAACATCAACTTTTGTGGGTTCTACTTTTGAGATTGGAATGAAAGTATTAGGGGAGTTGGAAGTGTTATGATCATGTTTAACTTGTGATTTATAACTTTGTTCATCTTCTTCAACCATGTATATCTTATTGTTGTATTCAAATTTCATCGCACGGTGAAGAGTGGATGGGACTCCTTTCATAGCATGAATCCATGGTCTCCCTAGGAGAATGTTGTATGAAAGAGGTCTTGGCATAATCTGGATAAGGGTATGAAAACCTATAGGTTCGACCTCAATAGGAAATGTGATCATTTTGAATGGTTGCCTATTAACATTGTCAAAGCCACAAATATTAACATCATTGAGTTGAATAAGCTTCTTGTGCACATCAATTTTATCTAGGAGATCAATGCTATAAACATTAAGACCTGCTCCCTTGTCTATAAGGGTACACCTAACTATAGTTTCATTAATAATCACCTTTCTCATTAAAGTTTCATTCTTATTTTGTGTCTCAAGCAAGGGTAATTCATGTTTAGGGAATGTGATTTCTGACTTTTTCACTTGCATGCAATTAGACGAGGTTGCTACATCATTCAATTTCACAAAAAATTGCATGTTATTCTTCTATGAAATTTCTTGGAGCATCCTATTGTGTGCAAGTGATAATTTTGCTAATGACAAAAGGTAGTTGTTTATACTCGATGAATTTTCTTATCAAGATCATTCTCTTTTCCACTCTATGAAGGAGAACTAGGAGCAATAGGAAAGATAGGTTGAGGCAATGGTAATGAGGTAGGTATGGTTTGTTGTTGTATATTATATGTTTGAGCAATGGTATTATAATTCGATTGCTGTAAAAAATTATTACCACATATTTTCCTTATAATGTTCAAGATAACTTCTAGAGGTAATGGTTTAGATTATTCTATGATGGGAGGTGACTTAGGAGGCTCACTAATTAAAGGATGCCCAATTTGCATAGTCATAATCTCAACTGAGTTACCTAAATAACCTTCTAATGAGGGGGGATCTAAAGTGAACATAACATCTTCATCTATGCCATCTACCATAGTGTTTGTTGAGACACATGCAACATTAGGAGAGGGACAAAAAATATTATCATGATGCTCAATGATTGGGTCTTCTAACACCAAAATACCTTCATTACAAATAGGAGAGGTATCGGGAGAAGAACAATTAGGATTATCATGATTGTCTATGTGTACATCCTCTTGTATCAAAGTTTTAGTGGATGATCTAGGTGAGATGAAGTCCTCAAAGGCTTCATGTAACATGTCGAAGTCATCACAACTAAAGGGTACAAGATTCATCATTTAGTTTTTGTTTTGTTTTCTGTGGTGTTTGTGATTTTTTTTTTTGTTTTCTAATGAATTCTAAATGTAATCTAATCTTATCAAACTGTGAAATAACACTGGAAATGAAATGAAAGTGAAGTAATATAATTCTATCCATAATTGAAACATGTACTTGAAATGAACCAAATTATGCTAGATTTGATGAAATGAGTGAAATAGAAAATCATCAAATTGAAACAGGGATCTGACAACATCAAACAGAAGCACAAAAATTAAGTTTTTAATGTTGTGAAATGTAGATTTAAGTCTAATTTAGGAATAAATCACCTAGATAGATGAATAAGTCTCAGTTACGGTTTTTAATAGGCTCAAATAGTAAAAAAATAGTCAACATAGAATACCCAAAAATATAGAAAAACCACCTGTATATGGACTAAATCACCCAGGTGGGTGAATGAGACCCAGATTAGTGGTTTTAAACAAAAATTAGCAAATTCTATGTTGATGTTAAGGTTTCTAGGTTGTATGCTCAAATGACTATTTGCAAGTACAAATTTCCAGTGAATTTGAATGATACAAGATGTAAAAAATGCAACCTATATACACTTTTCACTAATGCAGGATTTAGAAGCCATAAATGCAATTCAACTAATGCAAATTTAATGCAATCTAGATCTAGGACTATAATGTTCTCCAAATAAGAAATTCAAGGGTCCAAACATTGGGTTCACCAAAATGATTAAACAGAAATAGGGTTCCACCTTTTGGGACATGGAATTGGACCTATTTCACACTTTAATCATTAGGAAACCAAGATCCCTTAACCAAGTGACTCAATTGAGGGATGGACTAATGGTGGTGGTTTCCTTGGTTGTGATTAAACAAGGGGTTCACCATTAAATGGAGCCTCAAAGGGGAAATGCAAAATCTATGTACAAAAACCTAGAAACGTAAGAGCATGAAATCAGATTAATAAAAGAGAATAAAACATAAGGGTACCTAGAAGAATTATGGAGTCAAAGCAAGGTCTATAACCTTGAAATTCTACTTTTTGAAGTGAATTAGAACTCATACACTAAGTTGGGCAGTTTAGTCCTAGTATAGGGTTTTTTGGCAAAATTTGGAATCTCCTAGTGACTGATCTAGATATGTAGAAGATTGGAAAAAAGGTGTACTAGGACTCATATGCCTAGATAGTTGCAACCTGTCACAAAAAAGTGAAAAGTGTCCTAGGAGCAAAATTTTGAACTAAAACTTTGTGAGCCTCTAAAGATTGATAAAATAAGCACTTTTCCACTGGTTTCATGTAAATAAATTGGATATCTTTTTCCAGATCAGAGTTCTCGTGATCCTTGACAACTTCTTATGACAACTTTGACAATTTTTGTAACTTTTCCTTCAAAGGATCTTCAAGTTCCAATTCACCTAGATCTACAAACACACATCAAGAGAGAAAAATATTATTTTGTTAGGGAATGGGGGTTTGCCTTGGTCAAACCCCATTTTGGTAATTAAACCTTGAAATGAAATAGAAACAAATGAAGGAATGATGAATGAACAAATGCATGTAACAACTCACCAAACCTTGTTGAAACCTTGGATTGCAAATCTAAAAACTAGCATGAAGTCACCTTAATGAGTGTAGATCTTGATCATGAAAATTGAATAGGAAAATGTCTTTGAATGCTTGAAATTGATTGCCAATGTTCTATCATCACATTAGGTCAACAACATGTTGGATACAACAACTAAGAGGGGGGATCAATTGTCATAGATTATAACCTAAATTCAATTACCGAAACTAACACATAAACTGATTAAGTGATTAACCATCAAATGCAAATGCACAAACACAATAATAACATATTTACATGGAAAAAATTGTGAGGGAAAAACTATGGTGAGGATTAACTCACACTATAGAGAATATCAAAACTGATTACAAAAAGGCTCACTGCTAGAGATAAGGCTCGCTACCTGAAATAAGGATTCATTATCCACAAGGCTACAACCCGAAGGGCTCACTACCACAAAGATACAAAGAAGACAAAGAAGACTTGTTACAGAGAGACAATAATCCAAATGCAACAAAGATTCCACCGCAATCACTAATCAATTTGCATGAATGATAGAGTTAGCCTTCTACTCACTACATATGGAAACTTAGCGTTAAGCTTTGCACTAAACAACCACACACCTAACTCACACACTTTAAGAATACATCAAAGTCGTGTCTTCTCTTCACTTATCTTCCTTATTTTCTTATGTACAATTTTCATCACTAGCACATTTTGTATTTATACTATCTCCAACCTTGAAAAGATACAAAGTCGACCATCCAACTTCAAATTCAAATTAGGTCGGTGCCAAACATCCTAGTGTGGAATTAGAATGAGGGCTACCCAAACGCATGCTTCATCAGGACCCATAATAGATGCAACATGCTTCATCAACTTCAAAAATAGTGCTTGACACATGGTCAACCAAACTAGTTTAAAACACATAGATCAATTAAGCTTGATACTTCCAAATGTCGAAACCATCTTCAATAGAACTAGGGAAACACAATTCTAGAATCACAAGCCATTAGACTTCAACAAAGAGAAATGAAAACCAACAACCATTCTCCCATACCTCAATCAAAACACAAAGAAACATAGTTCATAAGCACCGGAACAACATCCTCAACAACTGAATACCTGCAACCTTCTTTTAATACAATTTTCTCAATATCCTCAACATCTACAATCAATCAACAACTAGTAGATAACTAGCTAACCTATTGACATAAATGAAAACACTTCATTCTTCTTTCCATTCTTGCAACAATCTCCCCCTTTTTCATTGATGGAAACACATGATGTGAAAAACCATCAAAGACAACATATCGGTTATGAAAATACTTCTCAAGTTTTTTCTTTTTGCTTCTCCCTTTTAGAGGATCATTTTCCTCATTTCCTACTTTCTCTTATTAACTTGATTTTCCTTTTCACATGCCCTCTCTCTCTTTTTCTTTCTTTTTCACATGCTTTCTCTCTCCTCCTTTGATATGAATGGAAAAGGAAAAAGACATGTCCACTGAAACATCCTTTGACATGAAAACATAATAACAACACAAAAAAATTTCCTGCTCCCCCTAAGGGGTAGCCACCAAAAAACATCAGTCCAAAAAGATAGAACCATGAATCCACCGACTGATGCATCTCCAAATGCATCTTAGTTTGTAAAAGGATGGGCAATAACCCCTAGCTTATCCCGAAGATACTCAAAAGTTTATTTAGGAAGAGCCTTTGTAAATATATCCGCAATTTGATCCTTTATCAAAAAATACTCAAGCTTGACTTCGTTCTCGATGATCTTCCCTCTTAAGAAATGATAACTAATAAGTATATGCTTCGTTCTCAAGTGCATCATAGGATTCTTTGATGATTTTTCCTTGTGGGTAGTAATTCGATGAAGTTTTAAGGAAAATCCCATGTTTGATAGAAAAATCTAAATCCCTGATCCTACAAAAGGTCAATCATTGTCGGAAATGATGGTTTTAGGTGGGCCAAATTTGGCTACTAGCTCTTCAAGGAAATTGACAATTTCCCCCTCTGTGGCATTTTTTAGGGCTACTGCCTCCATCCACCTTGTGAAGTAGTCAGTCGCCATAAGGATCCACTTATTTCTAGCACTAGATATAGGATTTATTATTTTGATAAAATCCAAAACCCATTGAGCAAAGGGTTCCCCAGTTACAATCAGACTTAGGGGCGAAACAACATTCTTTCTTTTTCCAACAAAGAATTGGCACTGTGTACACTTTTGCACCAAATGGTGTGCTTCAGAAAACATAGAGAGCCAATAATATCCTTCTCACATTATATTTAAAGCAGTAGTCTTGGCAGAAAAATGTTCACCCTCAGGATTGTGATGGAATTCATTGAGAACACTTTCCACCTACAGCTTGTCTAAACATCGGAGCAGGACACCATCATTAATTTTCTTGAATAATACACCTTCAATTAATACATACCTAGTGCCTTTCAATTGGAAGTATCACCATTTATGGGATAGAAGGTTGGTCGGGTAGTTCCCCTTTTGCATATACTATGTCTGATCAACCACCCAAGATTCTTCAGAATCAAATTGGTTAGAGTAGACCTGATCAATCTCCTTTTCAAGTACAAAACTTGATTCTTATACAATGTGTTCACACAAACCTCTTCCCCGAACTAGCTTGGTTGGTCTAATTTCCACATCATACTCTAGGATCTTGGTGATCCAATTTTACCTCTTTTCTGTTATCTCATCTTTTGTGATATATACTCCCTCACACTGGGATGTGCAACGAACATAGTGATCTTATTGGCTGACAACAAGTGTCAGAACTTCTTTAAGCTTTTAACAATGGAAACAACCTACTTTTCTAAAAACTTATACCTAGCCTCATGACCTTTAAGTGTCCTTGAGTGGAATGCAATAGGTTGCTCTCCATTATCTCCCTCACACTTCTAAGTGAGCACCGAAGCTATGCTATGTTGGTCACTGTACACATAGAGTCTAGAATGTCTTTGGAAAAGTCAGGGTTAGCCAATATCAGAGCAGCGGAGATGGCTATCTTTATCTAATAAAAATATGCTTTGCCTTTGGGGGTCCATTTGAAAATCAGGTTCTTCTTAAGCATCAGAGTGATTTGTCTCACAATGCCTATGAAATCTGATATGAACCTGCTGACAAAATTGATCTTCCCTAGAAAATATAACACTCCCTTATGATTTGTTGGTAGGGGTAATTCCATTATAGATCTCACCTTGTATTTTCCTTATACGGGTCTTCTCGACATCTCTGGCCTAGATTTCGTTTTGCTATCTGCTCACTGTTTCCTTCACATTTATCAACTCTACCCTGCGCTTCTTCAATTTTTTGCCCATCCTCTTATATTTTGCATATACCACCTTCCAAGTGGCCTTAGCTAGGACCACTTTGTTGCGCGAGTGAGTTTCATTCAAATCCAAGCCCATGGCTCTGATGTCATTGTCCTCCATTTGCATCTACCCTTCGGGCTTAGACATGAGTGACTTCATGGTAGTGATTAGCAAAGAGTTCCGCTCTTCATTGAAGTTGTACCATAGAAAAAAGGACCCTTTGCTTGACATGGGATTAATTCATGACAAATTGGACTTAATGAGGCCTTGATTTAGGTGTTGTGAGGCATTTTATGCATCCACACTAGGTCTTGGACCCTTTCAAATTGACTAAAATTCAAGTAATGACGTCTTGTGAAGTGTTGTAAGACAGTTCTACATTCTTCTAGACTTTATTTATTATAATTCACCTAAAAATAACCTTTTCATCACTAAACAAGTCCTATTTTAAGGTGTTGTAAAGTCTTGTAACAAGATTTTATGCTTTTCTAGGCATAACTTCACCATTTACACCTTTCTTATGGTTTATTTGACCCCTTTATGTTCTTATAAGGCTTAATTAAGTGTATTTTTGAATGTAAACCTATCAAACAACATTAAATGTGACTTAATTCCTGACACCCACTTTTAAGTCCAAGGTGGGGCCCATTTGCCATGGGTGGCGAATGAGTCCCTCTTGGATCCAATTTTAAATATTTCAAAATTTCTTTCGAGTTTTTATTCAAAATTACTTGATGTTGGCCTGTGATGAGGTCTCAATGGGTTACTAAGGCACAAGTGTGTATAAATAAGTGTTTTTCTCCTCATTTTTACATCTCCTACCATCTTCTACAATCTCCTAATTTCTTATGATTCATTCTTCATTCTTTATCCACCAATCTTCTCTTTCAAGTCAAGCAACTTAGGGTTTTAGCATTACAAGTCATTCAAGATCAATTTTCAAACTTTCAAGGGAAGATCCTTCATGTTTTTCTGTAGACTTTCAAAATCAATCATCATGGAAAGTTAGTCAATTCCATTATTGCATGTTTCATTCCATTACTTCATCATTTTTGTTTAATTACCTAAAAGGGGTTTGACCAAGGCAAGCCCCCATGCCCAAACATTCAACATTTCTTCTTCTCTTCTTGTGTGTTTGCAGATTTAGGACTTTTGGAAGCTTGGAAATCATTGAAGATCAAGTTACAAAGTTTCTCAACTCTTCTCCTCATTCAAAAAGTAAAAATAACAACAAAAACTCATTTTTAGACCTGTAAATTAGAGTTTTAGAAGCAGACACCTATAGGAAGTCCAAGCATAGATTGGAAGCTTCAGAATCCACCTTTGCAAATCCATAAATTTAAAAGTGGACTCATTTTCCATGGGTGGCGAATGAGTCCCATTTCTAGGCCAGTTTTGTGTTTTATGCATTTTTTGACATCCATCTGACAGAACCAGGTTCCGACTTAGTTTACCAGAACTAGGACCGATCACCCAGGATGGCGAATGACTCCCACTAGGCTTGAAAATCAACATCATCAGTGTTTCAAAATCAATTTCCAATCTACATCAGGGTTCCAGGTGCACACTTTCAGTTTGATTCATTTCTGTTTAGTTTTGCATTCATTTCTAGTTTATTGTTGCATTACACAATGTGTTTTCTTGAACAAGTTACATTTCTTAGGTCTTCCATTCATATTCGATCAATATCATAGCTTATTTGCATTTAGATAACATCATACATAACATAATTTGAATGAACCCTTTAGCATTTTTGGCCTCACCTCTCTCCTTTTAGGTGAGAAACCCTAGAAGAGCTAGAAAGGTGCATGGTGCCAAAAATCTACAGTTCATTTTGGTGAGCCTGCTTTTTGAACATCTTATTTTCTAATTTGGAGTCAATTTTCATCCTAGTCCTAGTTTGCATTGAATTTGTATTAGAATTGCATTGGTTAATTTTCATCTAGGGTTTCAAATTTTTGCATTAGAAAAAAGTGCATTTAGCTTGCATTTTTTGATAAAATTTCCTTAAAAATCTCTAAAATTCTACATCTCCATCTTAGGTCTGCATCTTACTGTTGGTATATGGTGACTAATCATGCTATACTATACACCCTGGAATGTATCCTCAGCCGATGTTTGCCATTTTTTTTGCATCATCAACAAAAAAGGAAAAATCACTGAAAAGGAAAAAAAACTTTGTAAAACCCTAATTCTGGAAGCTTCTAAAAAGCTTGTTATAAGGGGTTGGGATAGGGGTTATAGTATGTAGAAAAAGGTGATTATTCATGAGATTGTAATAATTTTTTCACTGGATAATAAAATCATGGGATGGCTACGATTTTGTGGATGTAGCCCAGATTGGGTGAACCACGTTAAATTCTTTGTGTTGATTTTTCTGTGTTTTTCATTCCTTTGTTTAATCTTTATTTGCATGTAATTGATATCTTCTACATACAATTCCTAACACTTACAACATTAAAACACATAAAAAACACTTCAAAATTTCTAATTTTTTTGCAAAAAACCAGTATTGGGACTCATTCGCCATGCTAGGCGAATCAATCCCTGTCCAAATTTTTGACTGACTGTTATAGCATCAAAAACCTTATTTCTATATTTAAGCCTCCTAGTATCATATAGTATAAGTCTGGAAAGTTTCTGGAACATTTTGTTTATGCATTTTTCTCAAAAACATCATTTTAGATTACCCATTCTTCAAATCACTTCAATTGCACACATCCTTACATCTGAAAATGCTTCCATTTCTACAATTTTGCATTACATTGCTAAAAGTAATTTTCACTTTTGCATATACACTATTTCTATTCATAAAACTTTGCATTAGTTTGGTAAAAGTACTTTTCATTCTTCCATATACATTGTTTGCATTCTTCAAATCTTGCATACATTGGATAAGAGTGTTTTGCATCTTTGCATATTCATTGTTCATATTGTTGAAACATTGCATGAAATGGTTACATGTTCTTTTCATTCTTATTCAAACACTCCTAGTACCTTGCATATGTAGACATGTTAAGAAACACTTCCTATCCCCTCCCTATGAGAGTGATTTAGTGAGAGATTACAACTTGGTCCATTCCTAACAATAATACTTGTTCTTCTCACAATATCTCTCCTCTTGGTGATGATATTTTAGTAGAAGAACCAATTAATGAGAGTTTTGAGAATCCTAGTTGTTTCTCTCCTTTTACCTCTCTTAGTGGACAACACCTTCACAACCAAACTAACACAACCTTAGATGATCATGACAACAACATTTGTTCTTCCTCTAGCATCTCTCCTAGTTGTGAAGCAAATACTTTGATGTTAGACAACAAAATTGATGAAGGTCATGAATATCTTAGTTGTACCCGTTCACCTAAGGAAACTCCTCTTGAAAAAAATATTCAACCATTGATCATTCCCCTACCTACGATGAAGCCCTTTTAGAAGAACCACCCTATGAATGTCACAAAAATTTGGCTTGTTGTTCTCCTAAAAACTCTCCTCCTAGGGAGAATCTCATGGTGCACAAACATATGAACATTGACACATATCCTTCAACCAGTAAACCTTCACTAGATGAGGATACTCAAGTGACATTATAATCCCCTTCACCAACATATCATGCCAATCAAGATAAAAATTTTGAGGTTATGACGACACAAGTGGGATCTCCTTTAATTAGTGAGATTCCTAAGTCACCTTCCATTAGTGAAAAACACAAAAACTTCTGAATTGCCTTGAAATCCATCATGCAATCTACTCATAACAATGTTTTGCAGTTGCTAAATTGTAACTTAGTGACTCAAACATCAAAGGGACCACAAAACACTCCTACACCATTACCTTTTCCTCAAAAATCACCTTGTGTTGACGATCTTAAAAAAACTCCTACTAATATATTTGTATGTGGCCTCATTCAACTCTCACCAACAATCAAACTTCTCTTTCACGAAATGTTGAAAATAAAAAAGGATGAGATACAATCTCACATAAAATCAACTCATGTAACATCCTCCCCTTGTCCCATGCAAGCCACCTAGTCAGAAATCACATTCCCTAAACATGAATTTCCCTCACCTAAGATTCAACATAAAAATGATCCCTTGATGATAAAGGTGATCATTAATGAAACTTTGATTAGACACACCCTCATCGACAATGGATCATAAATTAATGTTTGTAGCATGGACCTCCTGCACAAAATTGGCATGGAAAAAAATCTCATTTAACTTAATGATGTTCATATTCGTGGCTTTGACAATGTTCATAGGAAACCTCTTGGAATGATCACATTACCTATTGAGGTCAAACCTATAGTGTTTCCTACCTCTATTCATATTATGCAAGGACCCCTTCCATACAATCTTATCCTAGGGAGACCATAGATTCATGCTATGAAAGGAGTCCCATCTACCCTTCACTGTGTCATGAAGTTTGAATACAACAACAAAATATGCACGATTGATCCAGATGAGCAAAGCTATGCATCAAATGATCACAACACTCCCAACTCCCCTAATCCTTTCATTCCTAGACCACAACTTGAACCTAGACAAGTTGGTCCTAACTCTTCACCTACAACACAACTGTTTTGTGATAATTGGGGGTTGTTAGATTCTACACCTTCTTTACATAACATTTCCAAACTCTCACCCTCATGGTGGGCGAAGCCACAATAGTGGTTTACAAGTGAAGTGAGGAAGGAAAACTCACAAAAACCAAATGCATGGCAAAAAAATTGATTTTAGGGGTTCGTACGAACCTATTGGTTCGATCGAACCAATTAGGGGTTCGGTAGAACCTAGGTTCGGCCAAACCCTCTTAATAATTTCCCACCAAAAAATCCATCAAAACCCCTTATAGAAGGGGGGTTCGAATGAACCCTGGTTCGAGCGAACCCCTAGGGGTCCGCTCGAACCCCCTTTATTCCTCATCCCCCCTGAGACACAAAATAAACTTGAATTTTGGAACTTCAGAGCTTGGTTTTAGGATGAAAATGGAGGAATATTCACAAACCCAATTGGAATTAGGTAGTCCTCAGAACAATCTATCCAACAAATATAATTTTAATATGTTTTGGTTTTATTATGTATTTGTTTTTTTAGTTTTATTAAACATAGGTTTTTCATCAAAAATGAAGGTCTTTGTTCTGCACATATGGAAAAATAGCAGATTATCAAAAAAAAAATTGAAAAATATGAGTGCACCAGATATTGAAGTCCTTGATTTAATAGAAAAAAAAATTGAATTTTGATATATATAAAAAAAGTTATAAAATGTGATGAGACTCTAGTTTGCATCATCTTCAAATTCTTCATGGTTTAGCCGCTATAGGTGCCAGAATGTGAAGATTCAGTTTAAAAAAATAATTTCAGTGTCCAGTTTGGCCAAAAATTGTAAACCACTATTGTGGGATCACCCTGGTCCAAAGAGTCATATACAAATGATTCATTTTCAAACACTAGTTCTAGTAGTGATTGGAGTTAAACACCTACCTTTACTGGAGGGTGTGCACTATCCCAATCTACACCCAAACAACCTTGTGTTCCATTTTCTCAACTTTGTTCTAGAAAATCACCTCATGGTGGTGATGGGAGCAATATAACTTCCATCCCTCATGAAACAATGACACATAACATTAAAAAGGATTTGTGTTCTTGTAAAGAAACTAATCCTTCTCACAGACACACACCCCTTTCATCTAACTTGGAAGATTGTTCTGGTATCATTTACAACCTTCCTCCTAAACATGGATGCAATGCACACACAAATAAATCAAACATATCATACTTATCTCCACTTTTATCAAAGACTTTGCACAACAATAACATTCAACTTCTCAAGGATTGTGGTGCTCTTCCTTATGTGGGAACACCTAATTCCTTCACTTGATACTAACTTTCATCCATTCTAGGCTCACCTTTGTCCTACACTAAGTAGGGGGCAAGGGGTTCGATAGCCTCTTCCTTGTATGTCACTTGTCGATGTCTCTTTTGACCTAGTCATTAACCTTTCATGAACATATAAGAGCAAGCTTAGGATGTGGAAAACATGTCTTAAGATTGACGAGCACATGTGACATACTCTCTTTCTTTATGACATAGCTTATCGGAAGCATATGACTTGGCATAGGGCTTTCTGGGTAAGCTCTCATGTTCTCTTCTTCCACTTTAAAGAAATTGCTCACAGTATGGGTGATCACAACCACTTTAAATTGGGGGGCATACATAGACAACATCTTTTTGCAAATTTCATGGTGTGATTTAATTTTTCTTGTGACGTGTCCTCTCCTTGGTGGTGTCATTGGGTTTGATGCCTTTCAAGAGTGTACGATCAATTGAAGTGGCTTGATGCGAATGAGGCATCCCATGGATAATGATCTGACAACCATGATTTTTCCTCTCTTGGAGACATTGGGCACAATGCTCCCCAAGAAGACCTTGCATGAACAAAGCAAAATCCCCTTTAACAAAATTTTGACATGACATTCAAAACATTTACAAAAAGAATCTTCCTTTGTGGCGCCTTATTAAAGTTATTAGGAGGTATAACTTTGATATGGTTGAGCAAGAAGCCCATTTAGCGGCACGAATTTCCCCATAGCCACCTTTGTGTTTGTGAGTACATACCAACTAGCATATGTATCTCCTCTTTCAGGCTTTCTCACCCCCCGGATAACCAGAAGTTTTGTGGCCATAGAGTGAGTATACCTTTAGCCTTCTCACCCGGCGAACAACCAAGAAGTTATGTTAGCCTAGAGTGAGAACACATTTCATTTTCAAACAAACAAGCATAGATCTAATTTACAACTAGTTGGACAAATGATCGAAGCTTGATCTACCTTTTCATTTTCATCTTCCTAGTTCTTTCCATTGCATGATTATGTATCTTGATAGTTTGACTTAGGATCTTCGATCCTGGGGGCTTGGCCACCTCCTTTGATCTTTTTCATTCTTTGTCATCTACATTTTTACATGGAGATCTCTCTTGAATGTCTACTTTGTGAGTTTGAAGCAAGTTCATTCTCTCACTAAAGTGGGGCTTAAATGTACTGTAGAAAAAATGACCCTTTTCTTGACATGGGATTAATTCATGATAAATTTTACTTAGTGAGGCCTTGATTTAAGTGTTGTGAGGCATTTTATGCATCCACACTAGGTCTTGGACCCTTTCAAATTGATTAAAATTCAAATAATGACATCTTGTGAAGGTGTTGTGAAGTGCTATAAGACATTTCTACATTCTTCTAGACTTTATTTATTATAATTCACCTAAAAATTACCTTTTCATCATTAAACAAGTCCTATTTTAAAGTGTTGTAAAGTCTTTTATTAAGATTCCACACTTTTCTAGGCATAACTTCACCATTTACACCTTTCTTATGTTTTATTTGACCCCTTTATGCCCTTATAAGGCTTAATTAAGTGTATTTTTGAATGTAAACCTGACAAACAACATTAAATGTGACTTAATCCTTGACACCCACTTTTAAGTCCAAGGTGGGACCCATTCGCCATGGGTGGCGAATAAGTCCCTCTTGGCTCCAATTTCAAAATATTTCAAAATTCCTTTCAAGTTTTTATTTAAAATTACTTGATGTCAGCCTATGATGAGGTATCAATGGGTTACTAAGGCACAAGTGTGTATAAATAAGTGTTTTTCTCCTCATTTTTACATCTCCTACCATCTTCTACAATCTCCTAATTTCTTATGATCCATTCTTCATTATTCATCCACCAATCTTCTCTTTCAAGTCAAGCAACTTAGGGTTTTAACATTACAAGTCATTCATGATCAATTTTTAGACTTTCAAGGACAAATCCTTCATGTTTTGTTGCATGATTTCAAAATAAATCATCATGGCAAGGCAATCAATTCCATTATTCCATGTTTCATTCCATTACTTCATCATTTCGGTGTAATTACCTAAAAGGGGTTTGACCAAGCCAAACCCCCATGCCCTAACATTCAACATTTCTTCTCTTCTTGTGTGTTTGTAGATTTAGGACTGAAAATCATTGAAGATCAAGTTACAAAGTTGCTCAAGTCTTCTCCTCATTCAACAAGTCAAAATAACAACAAAAACTCATTTTCATACCTGTAAATCAGAGTTTCAGAAGCAGACACCTGTAGGAAGTCAAAGTGTAGATCAGAAGCTTCAAAATCTACATTTGAAAATCCAAAAATTCAAAATTGGACTCATTCACCATGGGTGGTGAATGAGTCCCATTTCTAGGTCAGTTTTGTGTTTTCTGCATTTTTTGACACCCATCTAGTAGAAACAGGTTTCGGCTCAGTTTACTAGAACTGGGACTGATTCGCCCAGGATGGAAAATGATTCCCACCAGGCATGAAAATTAGCATCAACAATATTTCAAAAGCAATTTCCAGTCTTCATCAGGGTTCCAGGTGCACACTTTCAATTCGATTCATTTTTGTAAAGTTTTGCATTCATTTCTAGTTCATTGTTGCATTACACAATGTGTTTTCAAACAAGTTACATTTCTTATGTATTGCATTCATATTCGTCAATTTCATAGCTTATTTGCATTTAGATCAATCTATTTAGCTTAGATAACATCATACATTGTATAATTTGAATGAACCCCTTAACATTTTTGGCCCTACATCTCTCCTCTTAGGTGAAAAACCCTAAAAGAGCTACAAAGGATCTAGGGTGCCAAAAATCTACGGTTCAGAAGCAAGCTTCAATCTTCTTGGTGGTTGGCAACATGAAATTATTTAACATTAGTTTTTACTTTCTGGCATGTCGTGCCTGCTTGGTTGCATCAAAATGGTCTTGGAGACTTTGAGGGATATCAATACTCTGTGCTGCAATGGTAGCACTAGGAGGGAGACTAAAAATAGTGAAAAAGGGAGAAAATTTGGATGTATGAGTGTTTGGAGAAGCAAAAGGGAGTGTTATCATCCAAAAAGGTTGGATACCAAGTTGAGTTTGGGTAGTGGAAAGACAAGTCAGGGTGAAAAGAGAAACAGGTGGAAGGAGACGTGCCTTCCTAGAAGCAGACGAACTAAGAGTGATAGGAAAAACATAAACTTCCGCTCTTTCAATGCGGGCCCTTTATAGGGTGATCAAATAATCAATATCGATCGGAGTGGATGATGCTTGTTCAGTGTGCGGGGTACTTTTGGAAGATTCATTAAAAATGGCAAGGGGTGTATTCAAGACTACTAGCTCAGGGTTCAAGGATGAAGGATTCCTTTCCATGGGATGGGGTAGAGAAGTAACCAAAGATGTTGAGGTAGGAAGAAGATAGGGAGAAAAGCTTACTTGGGCCATAATGGTCAAAACATTTTGTAGGGAAGACTTTGTTTCTTCTTCTCCTCGGGTCGATGTGTCGGGTGCACATAGATCTTGGACCCGTCTTCTCTTTATGGGTGCTACCACAATAGTGGTTTACACTTTCTGGGAGATCCTGATTTTTGCTGAAATCAAACATTTTTAGAAAATATAATGATTTAAGCCTTGAAAAGTTCCATTTAAAGGATTCCAATTGAATAGGGTTTGATCAAATCACCTTAGACCAAGCCCCCTTGGATAGAACCCCACTAGTTTTAAACCATACCTATAATAGAGTCTCCCTTACACCTATTAAAATGCTGATAAAAAACCTCTTTTGATTTACCTTTTGGGGGATCAAATGAATTCATTTAAAATAAAATAAAATTGTAAGTATGTATTCCTTATTATAAGCTTCCAAAAAAAGTATAATTTTAATTAAATTAAATTTGATTATTAAATTTATTTTTTATTTCTTGTGAATGTAGTTTTTTCACTGAAAATCAAGGTCTTAGTTTTGCACATGTGGAAAAATAGAAGATTATCCAAAAAAATATTGAAAAATATGAGTGCACCAAATATTGGAGTCCTTGATCTAACAAAAAAAAAATTGAATTTCGATACATACAAAAAAACTACACATTATACGGTCACGCTATGTCTAAATTGTGATTGGTTTGACTTCAAAAATTTATTAGAGAAAAAATATTGAATAAAAAACTATCTAACCAAGTGGAAGCACTATATATTGGAGTTACAAATCTAAATTTGAAAGAATTATTAATTTATCCTTCATGGAAAAAAAGTTGTGTTATATGGTGAGCGTCACTTTTTAAAAATGTTGTTTTCTGAAAAAAACTAGTTTTCAAGGGAGAGAAAAAGAAGTGCAATCTGATTCCAAATTTTTTGAAAAAAATATATTTAGAATCTACAAACAAAATGTCATGAAATTCTAGTTTGCATCATCTTCAAATTCCTCACGGTTTAGCCGCTATAGGTGCCTGAAAGTGAAGATTTAGTTTAAAAAAAATATTTCAATGTCCAGTTTGGCCAAAAATTGTAAACCACTATTGTGGGATCACCCTTACAGGACTACAACTAGTACGTTCTAATCCTTTGGTTGCCACTCCCTCTGAAACTTGGCCTTTGATGACTGCAACGAACCCTCTAGGGGACTTTCAGGTCCTTTTTCCTTTAGTTTGGGCACTAGGGGAGGACGTAGCTTGTGGGTCCCTTCGCTTTGAACCTCTCCACTTATTGAATTCCTGAGGTTGAGAAGCACAATGCAAAATTTGATCCTCATCGATTTCATGACTAGTCTCTTGATTACTATTGTCAGAGTCAACCTCTCGATAATAAATGTCCTCGAACTCGTCGTCATGTGGCTAAAAGTTACTGAACAGGGCATCAGGGAACTTCATGTCTTGTCAGAATCTCCAGAAGTCTACCTTTTCCTTTCTGACCATCCCCTACACTTAAACTGTGTGTTGAGAGATTTTCCCATAGGGATGTTCTTCTGATACTCTACCTACGACACATAGAAACTCAGCCATTTTGGTCGCTTGAGTGGAATGCAAGCCAAGTCACCATATACCTCCAATCTTTCTTGAGTGAGATTCCTCCTTCTCTCAAAATATTCCTGACTCTCATGTTTCAAACTAAAGTGCTTTATCGGGTTGTAATCCCACTTGTCGCAAAGGATAACCAAGCCTAGGGCCGCTAGTAGATTTCTGAGCTCATCCTCATCCTTTCGCTTGTTCAACATTACCTGCCTATCAACAATTGTCAGGGGAAGAAAATATATCTTTGTTTTGTCTCTTTTGACGCAATAGATGTTGTGGAAAAGGGTTTTCTGACGGCATACCTTCAATGTGAAAACTCTATCTGTTACAAATCTGGGGAGTTGGAAAGGCTTCCCGACGAAACCATAAAATCTAATAAATGTAAAATCATCTCCCAAGAAATAATCCATCGAGGTCGGCGGATTTTCCATCCATTGTGTGACCTCGGGAGAGAAACGACCTATATGGCGTGGTAACAAATCTTGAAGGATTGGCCTTAGAAAATGATTTACAAACTAGTAATAATCCCCTATTTTTGAAAGTACATGGGTCCATACAGAAACTAGCTGAAAATATCCCCTTACATCCAATGTAGACACTAGTATATTTTGCTCCATCCAATCAGAATTCTGATGCAAAACTAAATGAGCCAAGAATGAAGAATACCTGAATTTAGACTTGTACCGTAGAAAATTGGACCCCCTGCTTGACATGACATTAATTGGACTTAATAAGGCCCTAATCTAGTCTTGTGAGGCATTTTATGTGTCCACACTAGGTCTTGGACCCTTGCAAACCAAATAACATGTGTCTATTGACGTCTTGTAAAGGTGTTGTAAAGTCTTGTAATAAGCTTTCATGCTTTTCTAGACTTAATTAACCTATTTCTTCCTAAATTCAACATTATAATAACTTTATTTCACCAATCTAGAAGATTCTTAATGTAAACTTAATGTTAAACTAGTGTTGTAATGTAATTTATACATTCACATTGGTTATTGTGCATTTCTAGGCTATGTGGACCTTATTTTAGTGTTGTAAGGTGTATTAAATCACACTTTTACATTGATTTATGTGTCCCAAGCCTTATTCAACATTTACATCACCACTAATAAGTCCTATTTCACCTATATTGTGCATCTCAAGGCTTTAATTGATCAAACACTTGACAAGATAGCAATTTAAACCTTATTTCCAATCTCCTAAGCTTCATAGGTGTCAGAATGGCTCTTGTGGGACCCATTCGCCATGCTTGGCGAATGAGTCCTATCTAGCCCCCCATTTTGACCCTTGAGCAGGAAAAAGTGAAATATAAAGATTATTTTCACTACATGTCGGCCTATGATGTAGTACGAATAGGTACTAAGGCACAATTGACTATAAATAAGCATCTTTAACCTCATTTTTACATTGTATCAATTCCATCAATTCTATCAATTCCATCATCAACATCATCTTATCTCATCTATTCATCTATTCAGCTATCTATCTTCTATTACAAGTCAAGCAAGATCTTCAAGTTACCATTCTAAAGCATTCAAGGGTTGGTTCTACATGTTTTGCCACAAAAATCCAAGATCAATCATCATTTACAAGGTAATCACTTCCATTTTACATGCTTCATTTACTTATTTCATCAATTTGGTTTAATTACCTAAACGGGGTTTGACTTAGGCAAACCCCCATGCCCTAACATTCAACAAATCTCTCTTTTGTCTTATTTGTATGAAAATTTAGGTCCTTTGGAAGCTTGAGGATCATTGAAGATTGCATTCCAAGGTTATTCAAGTCATCCTCCTATCATTCAAGTCAAATCATCAAGGAAAATTCACTTTCAGACCCGGATCTGACAATTTCAAAAGTAGAGACATGTAGGAGACAAAAATATAGATCTAACTCCATAGAATATTCCTTTGATTTTCCAATTTTTCGTAGGTGGAATAATTTTCCACCCTTGGTGAATGAGTCCCACCTGTAGGCCTAAAAATTGATTTTTTGAGATTTCAACTCCCGACAATCAGAAACAAGTTTCCAAAAGTTTTTAACAAAATTAGGACTAATTTGCCATGCTTGGCCAATGAGTCCTAGTGGCCATTTTCAAAAATTTCAAAGACATTCTAGAACCTTCCATTGAATTCATTTTACCTCTAGGTGCACTCTGATTTCATTCATTTCTTTCTGTTCTGCACATTTCCTTATATTTCTTCACATTTCATAGTTGTTGCAATGCACAGTGTGTTTTCAAACATCACTCAATTCTTAGATTTTGCATGGATGTTTGAACAATTCCATAGTTTTATAGCACTTAAATCACTTCATTTGCATCATATCATATCACACATGTCCTAATTTGAATGAACACCCTAGCATTTTAGGATCTAATCTCTCTCCTTTTAGGTGAAAAACCCCATAAGTGCAAGAGAAGCATTTTGGTCCTAAAATCTATGTTTCAAGACTCAGTGATGTAATTCTTCAATTGTTCTAGCATGTTTCTAGCTATCACCTCAGCAAAATCATAGTATCTTTGGTTCTTTTCCCTCTTGAGTGCAAAATCCAGGCCCAACTGAAAAGGATGGACTTCCTCATCATTGTCAAGGCCAAAAACCTAGACCAACATTGAGAACACAAACTATGTGTCTTTCTTGAATTTCCTGCATGAAAGAGGAAAAGAAAGATGACCTTTCTCTAGCCTTTCCTTTGCTTCTTCCTCATAAAAAATGTTTTCCTGGCCATTTCTTCCTCAAAGATGTCCATTTTTTCTTCATAAAAATGTTTAGCACCCCAGATCATAGGGATACACAACATATCCTGTATGGCTTTGGCAGAAATGGTAACTTTGATCCTACTACCCTCAATGGCTTTTTTCCTTTTGTTGAATCATTTGGCACATGCATCAACTAGCTTTGAGCATGGGTGTACGACAAGAAGTATGAACTGTGGAAAACCACAATTCTGGAACCAAAATGTGAAACCCTCATACGGTTCATGCTCCACCATTCTTTGAAACACACCCTCCCTAAAAATTTTAGGCTTAGCTGATAACCTAGGGTCGAAAACATTGTTAGCGATATACCACACCGCCTCTCTTGGGATGCATTTATCTGGCTGCACCTTTTTACAGAATTCGAATGGCCGCTCCTCAAGCGCTGGAGTGTTGGAAAATGAATTTCGTCCAAAAATATCGGTGTAACTAGGCCTTTTGCTTGTGGTTACAATTTTTCTACTAGAGGTTGATGGCTCCGCCATGGCTGTATCAAGAAGTCGCAAAGAGTTTCCTTAACGAAAACGGCCACTTGCCTTTCGCTTCTTTGGAAAAATCTACTTTTAAGTGTAATTAATTTCCTGCTCATACATGCAGTTAAGGCCACGTCGTTACTATTGGTCCATTAAATGCTACCACTGAGCAATATGTGTGGATTTGAGATATGCATCCCTTGGGAATTCTAAAAACACCATGAGAATGGAATTAGTACATTCTCCTCGCTGCCTCTTTTGAAAAATGAACTCATTGCATTGGAACACGTGCTTTTTTGCTATGAGAAATGTGCTGAAGTGATGCAAGGTACTTTGAAAAGATGTGACCATTAATTTTTTAGAACTTAGTGTGTTAATCCATGTCTTTTCACATAAGTAAGCTAGCCAGTGTTGATGATGGAAAAGGACACACATCAACAATTGGCATACAAGAGCATTACTCCCAATGCACAAATTTATTTCTTAAGACCTCCTGTCATATTCTTTGTATGATTTATCTAGCTTCCTCTATTTTTCTTTGATATTTTCCCATTGCCATCTGGCCAAAAATGGACCTTTTGTTGGTTCAGTTTGTTGGCTCACCTTTTCTATATATAGATATGCCACCTTATGCAATATTCATTCAAAAATATAGCCTTTTAAGTTTAGCAAGATTTTTTTGTCTCCCATTCCACCACAATTCATTGCAACGGAAAACATCAATGTGCTTCCTGTTAGAGTAATAAGTTATTATGCTTAATTAATTACATCATATTGATTAATTAATTAAGTCACTTATTCCTCTTTTTTACTTAAGCTAAACTTAGGCACATTTATTAATTAATTATTAATTATTAAGTGTGCACACTAGGGTTTCATTTAGGGTTTCCCTTTTAGGGTTTCTTGATCTCCTTCATAAGGATTGATCACTTTGTAATAATTGATTCTCTTAATGCATTTTACTTGAGGTTCAGAGAACATCTTTTGGTTCTTCAGATCATCTCCTTGATTCTAATGTTATAATCCAAGATCACATGCAAGATGAATATTCACATGCAAAAGATAAGAACCAAAAAGATGCTCTATAAACCCTCGAAAAATGCATTAAGAGAATCAATTATTACAAAGTGATCAATCCTAAGGAGATCAAGAAACCCTAAAAGGGAAACCCTAAATGAAACCCTAACACTTAATAATTAATAATTAATTAATAAATGTGCCTAAGTTTAGCTTAAGTAAAAAAAGAGGAATAAGTGACTTAATTAATTAATCAATGTGATGTAATTAATTAAGCATAATAACTTATTACTCTAACACCCCCTTAAGATGAACTTAGGAAGAAGCTAAAACACTAGAATAAGATGCATGAAAGCAAAGATGGGTCCCGGCAACGAGGCCTGATCAAAACCCATTTACAAATGCAATAAGGAGTAAGAGAAGGAAAAACCTAGTGGGACAAAACCCCCCTTACAATGAGATAACATGCTGCAAAGAAGCACTGGAAGAACTCTGTAGAGTAACACTGGAACTTGATATAGGAAAACAAGGAAATATTCTTCTGTATACTACTGAAACCGGATGAGAGTCACTGATTGACTCAAGAAATCATGATAAAGCAATAGAAAACCTGATGCCACGGAACACTCAAAAACTCCAAATGGGAACAACTCTAGAATCTATGAAGCAGCAAGAAATTATTGAATGATGTATTACTGAAAATGAAGTGCAAAGATGCAAGATGCACTCTCCCAACTGCCAAAACATCCAAGTAATCGCCAAACAACCCATCAGGCCAAATCTGGACTAATTGATAAACTTGGGATAGATACAGAAAAAGTGCATGGATAGCAACCTAGAGCTCCTCAGTACCTTTCCGACGCTTCAAATGAGGTGAAAAATGGAGATCGTGGAAAAAGGTTATGAGCTTGGAAACATAAAAAGTACATCTGACTTCAAACAGCAATAAATATAGGAAAAATATTAAAATACTGAAAAATAAACAGCACTACTGGAAAGTGCTCGGAACCAGCTTTCCGGCGATATCTTATTTTCCCGATTTCGATACCGTATGCCCAAGTTATGACCAAAAGAAAAAAATTGCTCTTTTAGAAGAAACTAGGGCTAGGAGGGGCAAAGAGGGCCGTACGGCCGCTGACGTCATGCTGACGTCAGTGGTTCACGAGCTTAAAATTGATGGCCGTCTGGCTGTCACCGCAAAAAAATGGCCCCCTGCAAAAAAAATTCGGAGCCTTTGGTCCTGCATATGACCGCGGGCTGGTGGGCTGGTGGGCTGATGCAGAAGACCCTGGTTCCCCATATGACAAGGGCTGGGGGCTCGAACCGGCCGGGGGCTGGATCTCAGCGCCCAGATCTCCATATGACCCCGGCTGGCACAGAAGGGCCCGCGGGGGCGGAGCAGATGGCCCCCGGTCGTAGATGTGACCGGGGGGGAGCGAATGGAGCCCGCGGGGGCTGGCGCTGGCCAGTGGAGGAGATGGGCGGCGCCCCTAGTGGCGGCGGTGTTTGGGTGGCCGCTCGGTGGCCGCCAGGCGGCGGATTAGCTTTTATACTGGAAGCATCGGTGGGATTTCCAAAAAATGACTTTTTTGTATTTTTCTCCATTTTTGAGCCTCGAACTGCGTGCTGGGGAGGTCGTACGGCCCCCTGGCAAATTTTTTTTGCCTTCCAGATCAACTGCGCCAAAATCGACGAAACGACAGGCGTTTTAGGGTTTTGGGATGCTGCGAACGCGATGGCGACGTCCATTTGAGCCCATTGTGTCCCAAAAAAATGGCTACCCCCAGATCTTGCAGAAAAGATGCCTATGGAAACCCTTGCACCCGAAACTCACAAAGAGGCCATATCTTCAGATCACGAACAAGCAGCTGCAGATCTGGAGCTCTGATACCATGTTATAATCCAAGATCACCTACATGCAAGATGAATACCTGTCACATGCAAAAGATATGAAGAACCAAAAAGATGCTCTATAAACCTCTCGGTAAAAATGCATTAAGAGAATCAATTATTACAAAGTGATCAATCCTTATGAAGGAGATCAAGAAACCCTAAAAGGGAAACCCTAAATGAAACCCTAGTGTGCACACTTAATAATTAATAATTAATTAATAAATGTGCCTAAGTTTAGCTTAAGTAAAAAAGAGGAATAAGTGACTTAATTAATTAATCAATGTGATGTAATTAATTAAGCATAATAACTTATTACTCTAACACTTCCACGCCTAGATCATCACTAAAGTAGTCCCACAACTCAATTACCTAATTGGGACAATTTCCAAATTTTTCTCAATTTCTCAAGAAATTGTCATTTTTCTCGAGGAAGCATACCCTTACCTATTTCACACCGGGGCATGACTGGTGCATGTTATTCATTATTCTTTGACACAATGCCAAAATAACATTATGTCAAAGAGGGGTAAAATTTAGACACTGAAAAATGGCTTAGGCTCGCGACTACATTTTTTCATTTTTAATTCAAGATACCCACAAAAATGATTAAATGATTTGATCATTTAATTATAACTTAACATAACATTTCCTCTAATTAATTAAATAGTTTTAATCATTTAATTAAAATTCATTTTCATTATTCTTCTAAAATTGATTAATTAAGTAAATTACATTAATTTATCTTAATTATATCACTACTTAATTCTAATCTCCTCTTTTGATTAATTAAATAATTTTCATAAATTTATTTAATTATGTCATCGTATTCTCCCACATTTAATTAAATGAATAATAATTATTTAATTAATTATTCTACCTTCTCATCTAAAGTTCCTTCATTAATTAATTATTCTACCTTCTCATCTAAAGTGACTCCATAAATTGAATAATTCATCTAATTCATTTGATTCACGTACACACATTTCCTCCAAAAAATAAAGAATAAATTTAATAATTGATTCTTCTATTTGAGCACATGTCTCCTACATTTTCAATTAAATAATCTCATGCATAATTCTCTCCACTCCTGACTAACACTCTCTCTCAGTTCACTCAGCTAACTGGTACGTCACCTCCTTTTGACTCACACACTCTAATAAATCAAATCACTTAACTATTCAATCAACTTCCCATAGAACCAGCTAACTAATCAATCAAATAACTTACCAGTTCAATCAATCTTTCATGCAAATCACTTAACTACTCAATTAAGTCCCCACACTCAATATGGACCATTCGAATTCAAATCAATCTTGACCATTGAATCTGTAAATCTTCTATAAAAGAAGCCATTTTACTCCATTTTTGGTAATCACAATCTTCAAAATTTTGTTGTCATAATACTTACAGGCGAATATTACATACTTACAATCTAAGGGCATTCAAGCATCTCAAAGAAAAGTTGAGAAGGATAATGGAGATGAATCAAGTAATCATGGGAATTAGGTGATATTGTTATATGTATTGAATTCTTTTGATTGCATTGTACTTCATTACAAATTTGGGGAAATCTTAGAATAAAAGGAAATTTTTTGATTGTTGTTATCGTTTATGCATCTTTATTCCTGTTCATTTTCCCTTATCACATGAAGAAATTCTTGGAGACATTTAACATACAGCATCGCTTTTCAACACCTTATTACCCACAATCTAACAGTCAAGATGAATCAACTAATAAGGTTATCAAAAAAATCTTGAAGAAAACTGTTAACAAGCATCATAAGGATTGGAATACATAATTACACTATGCACTATAGGCTTATCACACAAGTGTTAAATCCTCTATAGGGACTACACCTTAAAATCTTGTCTATGGCAGTGAGGCAATAATGCCCTTGGAGTTAGAGATTCCTACGTTAAGAATCGCTCTTCAAGGACTTATTGACGATAGAAACTATAAAGAGAAAAGATTACATCATCTTGAAATGCTCCATGAATAGCACATCAACGCTCTTAAACATCTTTAGGCTTATTGCAAAAGGAAACAACAATATTCTAATCTCAATGTCATCCCTGACACATTCAACAGAGGTGATTTAGTCCTATCTAAAAATCAACACAACATCAATGCTGACCCAAATGAAGAAGGAAAGTTTAGTCCTAATTGATTAGGACCCTACATAATTGACAATTTTTTTGGGTTTGGTGCATACGTGTTAACTGAACTAGATGGCACACCTCTCAAAGAACCTATCAATGTCATGCATTTGCACTAGTATTATGTCTAATCCTTTGAATAGTATGAATTATAAAACAATGTTGTTAGAGCTACTGGATTATATTCCATATGCTTTCACATTGCTTCATTCTTGACAACCACTTAGGCGTATGTCTTGAACACTAAGGTGATTATGTTAGTCATTTTTATATAATTACTTTAGGTATCATGATATTCAAGTTCATCTTGTGTGTTATGTTAGATTAGATCCTTATATGCATTTAATGTTCTTTAGTTAGATCATAGGTGCATTTAATTTAGCATAACATACTTAATTACAATGTTGTGTCTAAGAGAGACTGTAATAAGTTTTAATTAGATCACATAAACCATGTTGAATCATGAAGATATTCATTAAATAATCTTACAAAGGTTATTTAATTAATCACTTTTCCATTTAACATTCAAAACATAAAATTAACTAATACAACATCATATGCTCATATATATATATATCATAGTTTTGTGTACATGTCATCAATATATACAATATCACTAAGGTTTGTGGCTACTAGATCCCTCAGGATTTGTTACTCGTGCCACTCCGGTGGTGGTACATTGGGAGATGGTGGTGTACGATCATGATCATGATCCACTAAGTCTGAGAGAAAACTATAAGCCATGTATATGTCCAAGGGCCTCCCAATGTGCTCCTACTATTTGATCTCTCTCTACCTGCAGCCTGGATACGTCCAACTCTAGTCTCTCAAACTCTACTAGGGTTTGAGATGACTATGCCTCTAGTGTAGCATCGGTTCGGTGGACTTGCCTCCTCCAACTCTCATATGCCACCTGTAGTTTCACGAATGGCCTGAGTGACTCTGGCTCCTAATCCACAATAGGTGGAGGCACATAGTCTAAGTTTGTGGCCTCCTCATCGAATGACGTGGGCACTATCTCTCCAGTTGTCTCTCGATAGAGATCTCGTAAATCTCTCACAACTCCTGCAAGATAGAAACAATAAATAATCAGTACACATCATGACATATATATATACATGTATGAAGCATAAGCATAAGCACAAAGTACATTGAATAAATAAAATATCATCACCAATATCTTTGGCAGGCTATGAAACATCAGCCTCATCCTGTGCAGGGGGGATGGAATATGTGCTAGCCCCTCCATGATAGTGGGTACTAATGCCTACTATGGCCACCTACTTGTGATCTAGTCATACGAATGGGCAAGGGCTCTCCCCACTCATGTCGTGCTCGATCCTCATCTACTGACTCATCACCCTCACTCATGGACCGTGGATCCTCCTCCTCGTCCTCCTCCAGGTCCTCCTCGTCCTCCTCCTCATCTCCTCCATCCTGACCATCATAATCAGGATCTACATCCTCATCATAGTCCTCATTTATGACATATAAATATGTCTTCAACCCTGTACCATGTTTCCTCAGCCCTGTCCTCTATCTCATCTCCCTCATCTAGAAATGGTACCACATCTCCTATAGGTTCATCCATGGGAAATATGGGAGTTGGTGGTGATACTATCAACCATTCCTCATAATCATCTATGGCACCAACATCATTAGCATTCGAGATTGGAGGCATATCATGACCCGAGTGTACTCAGAGTTGCTATAGACAACATTCTTTGCAGTGAGCCGTAAGTTGTGTTAGTAGGTCTTTGGGCACTCTGCACTAAGCTCCTGAAGAAGGGTCATGCCCTCTATGGTTTCTGGACCCACCCAAACTATCATGTGACCTAATTGTAGTATAAAGGACGTACTACGTAATCATGTTGACTAATAAAAAATCTATCCAACTATAATCTCCTCATCTACCAAGTGTGATCTAGCTACTAAAGTGTAAGCTGATATGGTCTCCAAAGGATATCATCCTCCTCCAGTCAATCAAACCACACTCTACAAAAGTGTAAATCACCATACTGCCAGAATCGTCGTAGAGGATAGCTAAAGGTTCGAGGGTACCCCTCGACTATTGGACATGAGAAATCGATAGGTGTGGTACAAGTGATATGCTCAAGGAACCAAAGCTATAGAAGTGTATAGTCTACAATGTTGTCCACCTCTCGAAAGAAAAATTTACCAAGATCATAGTATAAGTGTGCTAGGATACAACACCCCCAAAAGTATACTGCCCTGTGCTCTACCATCCCTCATATTAGGTATACCAGTCCTCCCTCTAGATGTGTTTCCCTCCCATTAGGGATGAGTACTAGTACAACTATGTGCATCATAATCCATCTAACCAATGGGGCTCTTGAATATAGTAGCATCGGTAGATCAATTTGTGCCCTCACTCACTCATCATGCACTAGTCCATTAAGGCAATACTGCATGTTGGCCTTCTTCTCATGGAATGTCTGATCTCCTCAGAAGCTTACCCACTCACCTTGAATAGGAACTCGGAGTATGTGGTGGACATCCTCTAGGGTGATCATCATCTCACCAGTAGGAAGGTGGAATGTACACGTGTCAGAATCCTAGTGCTCAGCTAGAGCCATTAGCATCATGTCATGGTACCTCATGGGGGGAATGAGGTACACCCAATATAGGTCAGTGTCCTCCACTAAAAGGGTGGGGGCTAAGTCTCTAAGAAATCTAAGTTGTCTGCCACCCATACGTTGATGCGAACACGTGGGTACCTATCAATAAAGCATAGATGTACCCTATGAGCAACCTAATCTCTTCAATGGTTACATGAATCATAATAAAAGTGTACTGAAGTTCCTCTAGTGTGCTTTCCTAAAGGTCATAGACACTTTAGACCCCTTTTGCGACACTTCGCGAAGAAACGAGACACTTTGCGAACCAGTGGGACACTTTTCAAAACAATGGGACACTTTGTGAAAAAGGGGAACACTCTGCAAAATTTTTTCCCAAGGCCCTAAATTAACCTAGAAATGTAAAAAATTCATAAAATAACTGCCCAAAGACAAAGAAAAGGCATCAAAATCAACTCACCTCATGATGACGTTCACAACGTGCCACTTGGTCCCACAACACGTCCAGTCTTGTAGGCATGTAGTCTCTTCTGGTCAGAATCTTTCACTATTCTTAAATCAATCTCAAGCTACAAAAAGGTAAAATAAAAAGTAAGAATTTACTTCACTTTTTGCTCTTATGTATGTTAAAACTAGGGTTTTTACTATATTAGGGTTAAAAAGTGCTTTTTCATTCAAGTTAACATAACGGGTGCTAGAGAGCTCCATTTTTTGACGTTATTTGTTGTGTTGGAATTGTGATTCCGCTCCTAAAATCACCAACTGTCTATCATTATGTGGCATGGTACTTGGAAATGCCCTTTGATATGACTTAGCATATTTAATGTGGCTAGATTGCTACCTTCATTCCATGTCCATAAAGCAAGCGGAATCAAGGGTGGCATACATTAACCCTCGAATTTGATTTCAAAAAGTTAAATAAGAGGATTTTTGGACAACTAATGAATCATTCATGTTGCAAGATGCAGTTCCTAACGTTGTGGTTTTGCAGATAACTACACTAGGGGCTTCATCTTCCATATTTTGAATAAGTATCATTTTATGAGATAAAGTGTACTATTTAGAGTCCTTTAGCTTCCATATACACGTAGAGTCATATGGGTGCTAAAGTGGGGGCTAAATGTGACCACTGAAATTGTACTCCCTTCTTGGAGATATTACAATCCTTGGTCTAATTTGGACCTGTCTTGGGCACCCTTGCATTAATTATCCTTTAAATCAACATTTATAGGCCCCTAGGAACCATTATTTCAGATCTTGAGGCTTATTCCACTCAAAAATCACATAAAATCATGATACAAATAATTTAAGACATTCAAATCCTGAAAACCCACCTCAAAAACCTTAGCTGGGACCCATTCGCCAAGGGTGGTGAATGGGTCCCTTTTGGGGAATTTTTCAAGTTTGAGCGGGAAATTCACCAATTTAATTCAAATTTTTGGTGGATGTTGACCTTTGAGGTCTAAATAATGGTCAATTAGGTGTCAATATCTATAAATACAATTTTATAAATCATTTTTATCACATCTAAGCAATTCAAGCATAATTCTAAGCCCTTTGAGCAAGCAAATTCAAGAGTCAAAGTTGAGAATCTTTCACAAGAGCATTCACAAGTCTATTTGTAGCAAAGTTGAAGCTTTGGAGTAGCATTTGAGTGTTTTTGCAGGTCTTTAAGCTCATTTTCATTCAAGATCTAGCATTTTCAAGAGTTGATCATGGATGCCTATGGTGAATCATGAAGAATTCTAGGTTGGGGAGGTGCAACTAGCCATCAAGCCAGACCTAAGGACTTATTTTTTAACTAATTCCATCTTCCATTATCACTCTATCTTCAGCCTAAGGAAGTTTTACAGATCATTGTGGTTCATTTGAGGTGATTGGAGATATCCTAAGATGAATCCTACATCATTCAAGTTCTTTCATGCATCTTGTTCTTGCACATTAGAATAAGATTGCATCATGTTTAAGATTTCTTAGCCTTAGACACACTTAAGGCTAGGTTTTGTATGCACATTTCATTATCCCCTTCAAGGTTTAATTAACAAGTTAGGGGTTTGACCGAGGAAAACCCCCCATTAGAAAATCAAGTTCTATTATGTTTTGCAAGTATTTTCATAGGTTTGTATCTGAAACTCAATTTGGAAGGAAAGTGCAGGTGTTGGAGTGTAGATCAAAATTTCTAGTTTATGAAATAGCAGAATGGGATTGATTCTCCATTAATGGTGAACAAGTCACATTGAAGGTGTCTTTCAAATCTGTTTGTACATTCTAGTACCCTTTTCCCCAAAGCAGCTTAACCCTAATCTAAGACTAATTCACCCAGATTGGCAAATGAGTCCCAATAGGTCAAAAAGTTAGATTTTCTAGAATTTTAGAGTCATTTCCAGTCTTCACTCTAGCCTCAAAAATTTTCTAGGTGCACTCTTTCTATTTGGTTTTCCTATTTTACTTTATTTGCATTCAATTTATCTTTTTAAATATGTTTACATATCACACTATGTTTTCAAACATTTTGTATTTTCAAAGTTTACACTTGGTGGTGAACCCCTTTTCTTGTCTCAATCATCTCCAAGGATTCCTTATAGTCATATATCTCACATCTTTCATTGGGCTAAGATCTCTAAGGTGTCCTTGAATGTGAACATTGTGAAATTGGATCCCTCTCTTTGTATCAATTTTGTGGACAAGGAAGTGAAGCATCCATTTCCGATGTCCATAAGATGCCAATTTGAATGTAATTTTTTTTCAATTTTGTATACAATAAAAATGTTCCTAAATCCAATTAGGATGATTAACAATGCACTTTTTCAAATTTTTAATGAGATAAAATGATGTAAGAAAGCAAAAATGCAACCTATATGCATTTTCACTAACACAAATACGAGAAACCCCGCACTTTAACTAATGCAAGATGTAATGCAAGAATGAATGCAGCCTAGATCTAGGATTTTAATGAACTCCAAATTAGAAAATGAATGCTGAAAAAAGTCGAGTTTACCAAAATTAACCGTAAAGAAAATAGGGTTGGAAATATCACTATTATCCTTAGGTCATTCAAGAATGTCCTAGGAACCCAAATTGGATTGACTACCAACCCAAAGGTGAGTCAATTCACAACAAGGAAGATCTAGGAGGGGGTTCTTTAAACTTTGAGGGGTTCACCACCAAGAAAAGGCTTGGAAAAGACAACTTAACATTCAACTCACAAAACCTAGTAATACAAGTCAAATGATTAGTGCGAATGATGAAATTAATTAACAAAAAGTTAGGATGTGTGTACTTGGGAAGTCTAGAAATATAATGAGGATTATGGAAATACAAAAATACTGTCAAAATATGTTGGGGAGGACTAAGATGCCCTTACTGTTGTCTTTGTCCCGTTGCTATTTTTTGGGGCAAATGTAGAATCTTCAGATGTCAGAACAAAATCTGAAAGAATATCTGCAAAATTCCACTTGGAGGGCTAAGATGCCCTTACTAATGACCTAGTCCCATCTTGAGTTTCTGAAATCTCTGAATATGATCCTAAGGCTCAATGTCCGCACTTCCTTCTTCTCTAATCTCAGGTCCTGAAAATTCCAGATCTGGCTTGTAGGTGAGTTTATGTGAAGATGACAATTTTGTAATGCAACTTTGCACCTTTGCACTCCAAATGATCTTCAACCTAAATCTGCAAACACAAACATGCAAGAGAGGAAAAAATTGTTGATTGTTAGTAAATGGAGGTTTGCCTTGGTCAAACCCTTTGTTGGTAATTAAACCTTGAAATGAAATAGAATAATGAAGGGAAATGATGAATGAACAACATGCAATGTTACAACTCACCAAACCCTTGTTATGAAATCTACAAACTTGTGTGAGATGGCTAGCTTGAATGCAGATCTTGAAATGCTTGAATGCTTAATAGATCTTGACTTGAATTGCTTACTTAAATCAAAACCCTACATCATAAATGTTGACTCAAAAACACACATGATGCAAGAATATCTTTGATATGATGCTTGAATCTTGACGATAGATCCAAATGCTTAATGAATTGCTTTTGATTGCTCAAATGCTTGGATGCTTGGATACTTAGATTACTTGTTAGATTGCTAGGTATCAAAATATGAGTGAAAGAACCTTGTATTTATATTTATCTATGTTTAATATCTCAAAATTACACAACAAGCCGACATATGAATTCATTAATTAAAGGAGGCTAAATCTTGCCAAGATTTGAAATTGAATCCCAAAAATAACCTACGGGGGACTAAGACGCCCTAGGTGGCATCTTAGTCCTAAGGCATGAAGCTTGGGGCACGAACTCCAAAAAGGGGCCCATTTAAGGTGCCTTTGAAATCAGGGTCCCAAAACCTTTGGGGGATAAAGACGCCCTAGGTGGCGTCTTAGTCCCAACCCAAAATCAAGGACATACAGACAAAATCATTAAATTATCATTTGTCATTTGATTTTTGTCAGGATTAGCTATTAAAAGATATAATTTATTAGGCTTGTGTATGCAAAATAGGACCAATTAAGACATAAATAGGGATACATAAAGAAAGGTGGGCCCAAACAAATGTGAAAATACAAAGGTATGCATTTTCCTATAATACACAATCCAACAATTCCTTAGTAGTTCTTTCTCTTATTTTTATACTTAGTAACACTACTTAGCGCTTCAACTTCCCTTACGATAGCCTACATTCTCTTCTTGGCTGAGTCTTCTATCATCTAATCACCTTTTTAACAATTATTTCTTGCGGCCTCCTATGTTCTCATTCTATTGGGAATCTTTAACAACCTCTATTCTTTATTTACCAGTGACTTCATTCCTTAGCAATCTCGTAGGGATTCTTTCATTATGGCTACGATCTGCTTGCCAAAAATATTCTGTAACTTGTTTCCTTCCAAACACTTGCTCTAGAGATCTATCTTTGTTGGTGTCTTCTCCTTTATAAACAATTTTCTATTAAAAAATCAGCCATTTAAAGATCTGTGATTACCTTCTCTTTTTGGCAGAGCAAATGGTGGCACTAATAGTATCTGCAATAATCTCCACCATCCATACTTTTAGATTTGAGACTTCAATCTTTTTTTTGCAATAAAACAACGAATCTAAAATGGCGACACCTTCATTGACGACAATCTTTCTAGCTGTGGCTTTAACATCAAACTTCGGCCTTGCTTTGGACGGATTTACAAATAATCGATCCTTTTTGAATGTTCAATTTTCTTCAATGATCACAGCCTGATTTTTTTGCCCCTCAGATCTGCAGTGATATGCTTCAATTCGACATTCTCAACGATCTGCCACTCTCCTCCAATGATCCCTTGATCTCATACTGATCAACACAAGCAATTGACTCGAACCTGCTCTGATAGCACTATGATGGTAGTGGATGGATACAGATCAAAACAAATAACATATCAAACACATAGAAACACAATCATTGCTCAAACATCCTGCTACACTATCTTCATTAATCCATTAATTGATTACATTCTTGAATGTTGCAGCATTCACATCTTTCTCTTGATGATCACTTGATCATTCATACAACTTGATCTGATATCTTGATGCATAACCCATTATAATGCCTCGTTATAATGAGGTCTTAGTGCATTCTAGAACTGAGGCCGACATGAATAAGATGACTTACAAATATTTAATATTTTTCCATGTTTATCCTTATCTCTTAATCCTTATCTATAACTTTCTATAACTTTACTTTTCATATCACTTAATATTGATGGTGCAGGACAAATTACATATCCCAAGATAGGAAACTAAATTTGTAATTTCAACCTTCTTTTGTTCGATTGTTTGGACGTTTTATTTTTTCATGATCCTTAGTGTTTTTTTGTCTATGCATGTGACGAGTAAATTCAAATTGAAGCCATTACTAGACTATCATGTGTTTAGGTTATATTACTAGAGAAAGCTACCGTTAAGATAGGGAAAGTCCATTTCAGTAGGATGTGTACAAGGAAAAATGGTAGTTTATGTGAACACCTCGAGGATTCAATATAAGATTTGTTCCAATGAAGGAGGGGGGATTTTATTCTCAATTATAGTTTGGGAATATTGACGATTTCCACAGTGACATGATTTTTACAACCCACCTTTAAATATTGTAAGTTAGCAACTAGGTTCATTACAAGCTCTCCAAAAAAAAAAACATTCAAACTCCTGAATTCTTCATCTTAGACTTTTACGTTAGAAATTCCCTTGTTTTTGTTCCAAGCCAGATTTTGCTTAAGCTATGAATTGAGGCTATTCCACCGTCCGTTTGATTCCTCTTTGATCAAAACCTTATTATTCTTTCACAGAGCACATTCATTTTACAGATTCCACACAGCTTTTGTATTTAAATGTTGTAGAATTGGTGTAGGATTACTAACATTAATTTTCTTTAGGTCTTATTTTATTCTGTAAGATCAATTAGTACCTTAAATTCTTAGTTATAACAGTACCTTACCATATATCTGGTCAGGGGCCACGCAGATGTTGGGAAGTCATTGACTAAATGTTATTTGAGCACAGTATCAAATAGAAAATAAAGACAGCGCTTGATAAAAAAAAATTTACCATTTCTGAACATTTTATGGGTTGATTTATAATTGACACTCTCTATATATAGGTTGGTAATGAACTAACATTGTTGCAGATATCCCACTATAAAACTGTAGGGTAGCGGGTAGAACTAGACTCAATCGAGGAGATGAAGATAAAAGATGTTTCGATAGGGTGATAGATACAAGCAGTTTGGTGAAAGGCTCAAATCAATCCATGAAGGCATATATAAAATAGGTCACATCCTTTAGAAGGAAAGGACATCTTTTGTGCGTTATATGGAAGCAATCGTTTTGTGTGTTCTATAAACTATGTGAAATTCTTTAAAAATTTGGATATCAAACATTATCAAACTTAAAGTCCACGATGATCTATGGAGACATGTCATCTAAAATCCAAATCAAGATCATATTACATTTAAGTGTATGTGCAGGTCATTGTCAAGTTTCAAGAATTTTAATAATAAAAAAAATATTATAATAATCTGTTATAAGAAATATATTGAAGCAACTTTCAAACCATAATTCTCGAAGAGTGGTTTAACACAAGACTTTTGTGGAACATATAAAATGGTATAGAAATCTTTGTTTCTCATGATTTACATTATTTTTTTTTTAATGCTTTTTACGCATACTTGTCGTCTTGTAGGACACAAGAATAACTGTGTACATCAACTTATTAGTTGAAAGAACATAGATTAGGCCTATTGATTGGCTATGGTCATGGTACCTTAAGATGAATCTAGGTGTAAATAGGGAGTTCTCCAAGCAATTATTACTTTGAACTAGATTTTAAACATGATCCAGGGTTTTCACTAATGGCCAAATTTAATGTCAATGAACAAACAAAGAAAGAATAATTAGTATATGCAAAAGGTTATAAATCAAGTCTCATGACTCAAGGGTTAGGGAAAATGCAAAATGTTAGACTTACACAAGAATTTTAAAGATTAGTTAATATGAAATATGAAAAAAAAAAAAAAAATCAAGGATATGAAGGCTTGATCATTAGGCTTTGATAAGAAATGAAATGTCACATTTCCTCCTAAAGTACTTTAAGTATTAGCAGTGGATTTAATATAACAAATATTAGATTTAATATAATTTATAATATGCAATGTTATCAAAATAAATGTGAATAAGTAATGTAAACTACAAACATGTGACAATTTTAAATAATTAGCATAATAAATGGAATGACACCTCAACAAAAATCATATAGACAATATTTCTAATATTGTTGAATAAATGGTCTTCAATACTTATCTGAAAATCATGGAGAGACTATTATCTGACACTCAAAAGAATGGTTATAGGTCCAGGATTTTCATAGCATAAACACCACCAGAGGAAACCGATTCTTACACAAAACTCAACCTGCCTTTATGGCATAAACACAACCCTGGCTAGGACACTCCCGAGTGTATGTTGTACCCCACTTTGGACACACCTTTATGTGCCCCAAGTCTCAAAATGTTTCAATGCCCACCCATGACCCTAACCTTCACTCCTTTGTGCCCTTTTAATTTCTCTTTCTTTTTTCTCTTCTCTCCTTAAATGTTCTCCATCCTTCAATGTTCTTCCTCCATTTCAATTCTGACATAAATGCTTATATAAGCCTTAAGGGGTGGTTTCCAAACCATCACACCCTTTCACAAAGGTTGCATTTAATCATTATTATAATAAATAATTATTCTTCCATCTTTTTAAAAGATTTTTAATATATATTTTTAATTAATATTTCTTTTAACTAAAGGATAATAATACCCTTTATTTTTGTTATCTCCCTTTTAATTCTATAAGGTTATTTCATAACATTCTCTTCTCTCTTCTCTTAGAGAAAAATTCACATAGCACAATTTATTTGTAACTATTCTATATTTATAGTTTATATTAACATATGCAATGTCAACTTTGTAGAAAAAGAAGTGTACAATTTATGTTTATCACTATATTGACAATAGTTTTATATATTTGAAATATTTTCCATCCATCTCAATAAAGCGTACTCTGTTTCACCTATTATGACAAATATTTAAACCAACCTTGACCCACCACTATTAGACCATACACCTATATGATAGTGTCTTGATAGAGACATCATTTCTTTAAAGCCTTTATCCACAAATTCTCACTAAATTTGTTTTTTTAACAGCTCTTTTGACAATATGTCCAACATGATACACCTCTCTTCAATTGTAACTTAAAATTGTTTTAATTAATTTTATATACAAACATCTCATTTATTATTTTCAAAATTATTTACAATCTATATTCGAATGACAATTACACATATATGCAATGTCAATTTTATAGATATTTAGCAAAACAATGAAATGCAAAGTCAATTTTATAGATATTTTAGCAGTCAATTTTATAGATATTTAACAAGGAAATCTTTACCCTCTAAAAAAAGAACGTGTATAATTTATGTTTAGCACAATTTTTACAATCTTTACCAAATATTTCATTTCAGATAAATATTTGACCCAACCATGATCCACCCCCATTAGAGACATCAATTCATTCCACTTAATCCACAACTTAACCCTTATTTCTCGCTTAATTTATTTCTCCAATGGCTCTTTGGACAAGACGTCTGACGTGGTACGTCGCCTCTCTCTAACTGGGATCTAAAACTTGGCTTAATTGAATCTATATACAAGCATGCCATTTATTATTTTTAAATTTACTGTATGCCCATCCCATCCGAAGCTTTTTAATAGAAAGTATTTTCTCCATCCTTGTGCGGATGATATGTCCGCTCTGGTTGAAAAACGTCTGCGTCTTTGGGTTCTCTTTTAATACCATATCCCCAGAGGTAAACCTCATCGACGAGAAGTCGGCTATCTTTACTGTGGCTTCTTGCGAGATAAGGAAAACAGAAATGTCGAAGAAGCATGAGGCTGAGCTACTAGAGGATTTGGGCGGGATTATCAAGCTTCACAGTGACGGATCAGTTGTGCGGGGAGACGAGTCTTCTTTCTTATCACACTTTCCAGATTACAATAAATATAAACATGTGGAATTCAATTACAAGCATGTGGAATACAAAGACGTCGTGATGGATGAGGGAGTTGGATTGTGGGCGCGCCTCTTCCTGCCGCCCGAAACAACGAACAGGGTGCCCGTAATATTATTTTACCATGCGGGGGGGTTTGTCCTCTTTTGCTCGGCAACATCCCTCATACACCAAATGTGCCAGATGTGGGCGGCCACGCTGGGCCCCTTCATCATTTCAGTGAATTACAGGGTGGCTCCTGAGCACCGCCTTCCTGCCGCCTACCACGACTCTATCGCAGCGCTACAGTGGCTCCAACTGCAGGCCGTGGCTGCGGAAGCAGCGGATCCGTGGTTGCGCTCCCACGCCGACTTTTCCAGGGTTTTTCTGGCGGGCGAAAGCGCGGGAGGGAAGATTGCACATCATGTCGGTGCGTGGGAAGCCGGAGCAAAGGAGGAGATCAAAATTAAGGGGTTAGTTTTGGTCTGCCCGTTCTTCGGTGGCGAAGAGCGCACGTCGTCGGAGTCGGAAAAGGAGAACTCTGCAGGGTTCAGTTTGGAGCAGTCGGATGCGATGTGGAGGCTTGCGCTGCCTGTGGGAAGCAATAGAGATCACCCCTTCTCCAATCCGCTCATAGAAGGAGCCGTTGCCTCTGCTCTTGACCTTCCGCCTATGCTTTTTGTTATTGTAGGGCGAGATATACTGAGAGATCGACAGTTGCAATACTGTGAGCTTCTTAAGAAACGTGGAAAAGAAATCTGTGTGCATGTTGCGGACGAGGAAGACCACGGTTTCCTTCTCTTGAAAGTGCAGGAGCCACGCTTGGTTGAGACCCTCCGCGCCATCTCTGACTTCATCAAATGAAAACAGTGCCCTCACAAGCCCCATCGAAGTTGGTCTGCTATTCGATACTTTCAATTGCAGTTTATTTTCCCAAGTTATGTTTATACTATTAATTTTATTAAGTTGGTATGCTGAGGCTCAATCCTCATCGTTTGTACTTCGACTCCATCGGAGGAGTAGTCTGGTTGACAAGCAGATTAGATCAATCTAGTGCACAAAAATCATATAGACAATATTTCCAATATTGTTGAATCAATGGTCTTCAATATTTATCTGAAAATCATGGAGAGACTATTATCTGACACTTAGAAGAATGGTTATAGGTCCAGGATTTTCATAGCAAAAACATCACCGGAGGAAACCAATTCTTACATAAAACTCAACCTGCCTTCATGGCATAAACACAACCCTAGCTAGGACACTCCCGAGTGTATGTTGTACCCCACTTTGGACACACCTTTAGGTGCCCCAAGTCTCAAAATGTTTCAATGCCCACCCATGACCCTAACCTTCACTCCTTTGTGCCCTTTTAATTTCTCTTTCTTTTTTCTCTTCTCTCCTTAAATGTTCTCCATCCTTCAATGTTCTTCCTCCTTTTCAATTCTAACATAAATGTTTATATAAGCCTTAAGGGGTGGTTTCCAAACCATCACACCCTTTCACAAAGGTTGCATTTAATAATTATTATAATAAATAATTATTCTTCCATCTTTTTAAAAGATTTTTAATACATATTTTTAATTAATATTTCTTTTAACCAAAGGATCATAATACCCTTTATTTTTTTTTATCTCCCATTTAATTCTAAAAGGTTATTTCATAATATTCTCTTCTCTCTTCTCTTAGAGAAAAATTCACATAGCACAATTTATTTGAAACTATTCTATATTTATAGTTTATATTAACATATGCAATGTCAACTTTGTAGAAAAAGAAGTGTACAATTTATGTTTATCACTATATTGACAATAGTTTTATATATTTGAAATATTTTCCATCCATCTCAATAAAGCATACTATGTTTCACCTATTATGACAAATATATAAACCAACCATGACCCACCACTATTAGACCATACACCTATATGATAGTGTTTTGATAGAGACATCATTTCCTTAAAACCTTTATCCACAAATTCTCACTAAATTTGTTTTTTTAACAACTCTTTTGACAATATGTCCGACATGATACACCTCTCTTCAATTGTAACTTAAAATTGTTTAATTTTTTATATACAAACATCTCATTTATTATTTTCAAAATTATTTACAATCTATATTCAAATGACAACTAAACATGTATATGCAATGTCAATTTTATAGATATTTAGCAAAACAATGAAATGCAAAGCCAATTTTATAGATATTTTAGGAGTCAATTTTATAGATATTTAACAAGGAAATCTTTACCATCTAAAAAAAGAAAGTGTATAATTTATGTTTAGCACAATTTTTACAATCTTTACCAAATATTTCATTTCAGATAAATATTTGACCTAACCATGATCCACCACCATTAGAGACATCAATTCATTCCAGTTAATCCACAGCTTAACCCTTATTTCTCGCTCAATTTATTTCTCCAGTGGGTCTTTGGACAAGATGTTTGACATGGTACATCGCCTCTCTCTAACTAGGATCTAAAACTTGGCTTAATTGAATCTATATACAAGCATGCCATTTATTATTTTTAAATTTACTGTATGCCCATCCCATCTGAAGCTTTTTAATAGAAAGTATTGTTGGAGTTAAAATGACACTGAGAGGAGGGGGGTGAATCAGTGTCTTAACAGATTTGACCAATTTTCAAAAAATTCAAAAAACATAGGTCAAATTTGATCTCAATATTATTCTGATTAATGCATTCATGAGTTGAATGTAATCATTCATAAATAGAATTGAGAAAAGTATTAATCCCAACAGTGTACTGAAACAACAACACAGTAAGGCAGTGAGAATACAGAAGAACAAAGTGACACAAAATTTTCCAAGTGGAAAACCCTCCTAGGGTATAAAAACCACTCCCTAAATGCCTTCCAGGCTTAATCTTTTAATCAACTATTCACAATGCCTTATAGGCTGATTTTTTAGCACCCACTTAAGAAGCACCAACCCCTCATTTAGAGATATCTATCTCAAGGAGTACCAACCCCTCAAATTATGAATTGAACAACAATGATAACTCAAAGGATTTCTCTATTTTCAGTTAAGCACATATTTCTTTGTTTTCTCATCTACAAAGTACCTTAAAGATTCAATATTTGAATCCCTAAAATACTACATAGAGAAAAAATTTACAATCTTTGCATCTTGTTATTCAGATTTTATTGCAGAGTTTTATCCATACATTTTTATACAGCCAAGGAATGATAATCTTAGAATTACAACAACGACAACAAAAAAGAGTTTTTTTCTTCTATTTATACAACTGCAAGATAGGTAACTATCTTCAGGAGTAACAGCAGAACAACCAACCCAGCTAAGAGTCGTTCCCAACAAATCTGTAACATATGAGTTCATATTGTTGCATAAAAAGCACAACTGTCCACCATAGAAAATCATAACCTCTAATGCATGAATGACAATACTCAGTCAGGGCATCATATTGACTGAGATGTAGAGAGCAGTTAGAATAAAATGGTGATTATAAACTAGTATGAGCAGCATGAAACACATAAATAAAAATACCAGACAAATCTATAACTCCCATGGCTCCATCAACCACTGTCGAGCTTCCAGCCAGAAATGCGCCAAATAGACCTTCCAAAAAACCACTGTAAAAACTGTTACAGTCAGCAACAACAGAACCATAAACACTCAAGATGGCGGCCAGGCTAGGGTTCGATACCCAGCTAAAAGAATAACCTCAAAAAGTTTGCCCTATTCCTTTAATATTTACATCGATGACACGTTATGCCGAAGGCAACTTTAACGTCGCCAGACAACCTTATGTTTGTTGCTTTCGCCAAGACCCATCAAAGTCAGGAGAAGTCATAATGAATACATAATGTCACGCCAAAAGCTCATAACATCCTTCTAATCGATGAGACAAAAAGGTTCTCTCACCGAAATGAAACCATCATTCGCTATCGCTATAGCTTTAGATATCGGAGAGACATCATATAGATCAACTTTGTTATACCGAAAGTCATTCATTTGACTTTGTCAACAAGACACACCATCCTCGCCATGACCTCTCATCGATGAAAGAGTCTCACCGAAAAGACTTTTCAACTCTTATGTGTCACTATAGCCTACAATCTTCGAGGAGACCTCTCAGAGAATACTTTGACATATCGAAAAGAAACTTTATTCACTGAGTCGCTGAGACAATGCCAATCTCTCGCCGAACGCACTTCATAAGACTTAGTCAGCAAGACCAAAAAGTTTCCTATGACATTCCACCGAAGCAAAACTCTTGCCGATACACATCCATCCACCACTGGTCGATGTGACATTACATATTCATTATAACCTCACGTCGAAGCCTTAAGCTCTTGCCGATGAGTTTCCATTTAATCTTCGATCGGTGTGACATACCAATATCGCTTAGACCACATACTGACGGAATAACATATGCCGATAGAGATCACTTTCAATCGCCGAAACAAAAGACAAGTCATGATGAAATAATCTTTCTTGGCCAGTCACCAAGACACAAAACGCTCGATGAAACAACATGCCGATAGGGATTTCTTACGCCGATGAACCACCTTATGAGTTAGTCAGTGAAACCCGACTCATTCGGTAAGACCTCCCAGCGGTGAACACAACTCATGCCGATAGACCTTTCCACTATCGCCAAAACAACAGGAATGTCACATCGAAAGCAGCCTGTATGTTAAATTCAATCGACATGACATTAGAAATGTCTTGCCGATAGGCAACACAAACATTTCAAAGTGGATTGGGGTTCCCTGCCATACTCATGCCAATATGTGTAAGCCCGAATGATAAACAACCAATAGCTGTGATATGCAAAAAGAACCATCCTGACAAGGAAACCAACAGAAAGAGATTTTTTCATCAAGGACAAACCATAAACACAACTGAGATCCAACAAGTATTTTCTCCATCCTTGTGTGGATGATATGTCTGATCTGGTTGAAAAACGTTTGCGTCTTTGGATTCTCTTTTAATACCATATCCCCAGAGGTAAACCTCATCGACCAGAAGTCAGCTATCTTTACTGTGGCTTCCTGCGAGAGAAGGAAAACAAAAATGTCGAAGAAGCATGAGGTTGAGCTACTAGAGGATTTGGGCGGGATTATCAAGCTTCACAGTGACAGATCAGTTGTGCGGGGAGATGAGTCTTCTTTCTTATCACACTTTCCAGATTACAATAAATATAAACATGTGGAATTCAATTACAAGCATGTGGAATACAAAGACGTCGTGATGGATGAGGGAGTTGGATTGTGGGCGCGCCTCTTCTTGCCGCCCGAAACAACGAATAGGGTGCTCGTAATATTATTTTACCATGCGGGGGGGTTTGTCCTCTTTTGCTCGGCAACATCCATCATACACCAAATGTGCCAGATGTGGGCGGCCACGCTGGGCCCCTTCATCATTTCAGTGAATTACAGGGTGGCTCCTGAGCACCGCCTTCCTGTCGCCTACCACGACTCTATCGCAATGCTGCAGTGGCTCCAACTGCAGGCCGTGGTTGCGGAAGCAGCGGATCCGTGGTTGCGCTCCCACGCCGACTTTTCCAGGGTTTTTCTGGCGGGTGAAAGCACGGGAGGGAAGATTGCACATCATGTCGGCGCGTGGGAATCCAGAGCAAAGGAGGAGATCAAAATTAAGGGGTTAGTTTTGGTCTGCCTGTTCTTTGGTGGCGAAGAGCACACGTCGTCGGAGTCAGAAAAGGAGAACTCTACAGGGTTTAGTTTGGAGCAGTCGGATGCGATGTGGAGGCTTGCGCTGCCTGTGGGAAGCAATAGAGATCACCCCTTCTCCAATCCACTCATAGAAGGAGTCATTGCCTCTGCTCTTGACCTTCCGCCTATGCTTTTTGTTATTGCAGGGCGAGATATACTGAGAGATCGACAGTTGTATTACTGTGAGCTTCTTAAGAAACGTGGAAAACAAATCTGTGTGCATGTTGCGGACGAGGAAGACCACAGTTTCCTTCTCTTGAAAGTGCAGGAGCCACGCTCAATTGAGACCCTCTGCGCCATCTCTGACTTCATCAAATGAAAACAGTGCCCTCACAAGCCCCAACGAAGTTGGTCTGCTATTTGATACTTTTAATTGTAGTTTATTTTCCCAAGTTATGTTTATACTATTAATTTTATTAAGTTGGTATGTTGAGGCTCAATCCTCCTCGTTTTTACTTCGACTTCATCAAAGGAGTAGTCTGGTTGACAAGCAGATTAGATTAATCTAGTGCACGATCTGCGTCTTTTGTTGTTTTCAGATTTGATTATGTTCAAGTTTGAGTATCAATGTTTCAAATCACACCATATGAAGAGTTCAAGAACTGTTCAAATCTAATAATATTAATGTAATTATGGCTGGGTATGAAGTGTTGCATTTAATCCACGATCATGTTATTCAACCCATTAATTGGAGCTTGCTTTTCTTTTGAGTAGAATCATTTTTTTGACTTTTTCAGATTTACTTTTATTATTAGTATTTTAATTGAGTAAAGGTATGATGCTTCTACATTCTAGAAAAACTAATTGTAGTGATTATAGCTTAAAACAAATTAGATCTTTATTAAAAAAAAATTATATTTTTTTATGATTGATATTTTAATTAAAATTGAAGAGTGGTCCACAAACAAACATAATTGTTTTTTATTTACCTTTATTATTAGTAGTTTAATTGAGTAAAGATATGATGCTTCTACATTCTAGAAGAATTAATTGTAATGATTCTAGCTTAAAACAGTGTAGATCTTTATTCAAAATTTTCTACAATTTTTTATGATTGATCTTTTAATAAAAAATAGAGAGAAAATAGTCAGCAAATAAAATAATTTATTTGAATTTACTTTAATTATTTGCATTTTAATTGAGTAAGGATATGATGCTTCTACATTCTAGAAGAATTAATTGTAATGATTCTAGCTTAAAACAGTTTAGACCTTTATTCAATATTTTCTATATTTTTTTATGATTGATTTTTTAATCAAGATAGATAGGGAATAGTCAACAAGTAAACATAAGAGAATACTTAAACAAGCTTGAGAAAGATAAGAGAATATTATTTAGTTGAAGAGAATTTTGTAAAAGGTGTAGAAAATTGTTAGAGAGCTTGAGATTGTTGTGTGAGCCATGAGAGCCAAGAGAGAGAGAGAGAGTGTTCTAAAATGGATTGTTTTTCAAAAATGAGAAGAGGATGGAGGAAGAAGTGGCTAATGAGCCATTTAGAATCATTCTGAGTCATTTTATTTTGACTTAGGAAGGTGACAAGTGGAAAAACATGTAGAAGTGAACTTCAAATGAAAAAAAATTCACAAGACACTAGTGTGACGTGTATATGTCTACACTAGGTGCTAGTGTCCAAATAATTTATGATAAAACATGATAGGAGAATAGAAAAATATGAGGCAAACACATAAGTGACAACAAAAGGTGATAACGAGAAAGGGGTCCTAAGCACTTTTAGTAGGAAAAAATTGTTGATGCAAGGGCTTAAATGAGCCTATAAAAATACTAAGGGAATACCAACCAAAGTGGATGTAAAATATAGGTGAAATTGCAAGGGTATGCAATTTAGTACACTATATGACCTTTGAATGCTTCCCTTTATGCTTAGTACTCAAAAGGATTGCATACCCACATAAATAGTTTACAACAAACATAGATTTAAAAATTCAATTAGATATATTATATTTTGATCCCATTTGAAAGTGGTGTATGTAAGTAGTTTGGTGAATGAATTGTGTTTCTAGCACACAAGTGCTTGGATATGGGGTTAGGGTGTATTCAAGAAATATAATATCAACTTAAGTAATAATATGAGATTAATCATTGAAGAAAATCATTCAATTAAAGGTAAAATATCTAAGATAAATATCAAAATAAAATGTACTATTTTAATACTCGAAAGAACCCCAGATGGATTGCTTAACTTTCTAAGGCTTTAAGCCAAATTTGGAGGTGGACTTTGAGACATTATTTCCATATATTATACTATTGAGGATAAAAACCTTAGTGTACGCCCAATAAGAGAGTGTAGTTTTTAGATATTAACTCAAGTCTTGGATGGTTCAATATGCAAAATCATAAGACTTCACCCAAAATTCTTCCTTAGATTAAGCAATTCATTACAATTTAAGTCCAAAAGAGAGAGAGAGAGAGAGAGAGAGAGAGAAAGATGGTAGAGGGGGAAAGGGCAATGCAAAGTAATGAATTCTATGGCATGCAATAAATCTTGCATTTGAAGATTGATCAACTTGTTTGGAACACATATCACAATCCTATAACTCATCATAATATTTTGTATTAATTTTTTTCTACCTGTTTTCAACATTGAGTTCTTTGTAAAAAAGGTTGCACCTAATCATATTTGACATGGTTATATAAGTGAAAAAATCTTCTTGATATCAAATTTTATGAATAAACAAAAAAAAATCCCTATAATTACTAACCAACCACCTACAACACCCAACTATTGATCTCTATGAAAAAACTAAAAACTAGAATGATTAACACAATGCATTTGCTACTTGATTATATCTTGTATTCCTATACGCAACATTGACATTGTAATTCTCTCCACAATGTTTTTCACATGACAACACAAGACCAGGTTTCCCTTACAAATTTATGGCCCTCACCGACTACGCCACCAATACATCCAGTCTCTCTTACCAAGCTTTGTCGATGTAATTAAAACACTTAACTGGCCGTCTACACATTCTCTTCATACTACTCCTTGAAAGCTTTGCATTTCACTCTGTGACTACACCAATTAGAAAACATTATGTGTATTAGCGAAGACTAAATATAGGTCCACACATAATTACCTCAGGGCAGCAGGAGCCCTAGAACTCAAATATATGCATTTTGTTCTTTAAAATGCCACCTATTTTACGTAGCAAAAGAATCGGTGGCGAATTAAGGGCAATAGAATTCCAGACTGTACAGAATCGTAGATCACTTTTGGGGGCAGAGGTCATATCGAAGTCCATGGAGGGTTCCACACTTGTGGATTCGATCCTCCTGAATCCAAACCGTTCTGATTTTGAGGCCCAAAATATGGGCAGAGAGTGAAAGAAAACATGGAAACAGAGAGAATTCAGAATTTGAGCTCTGAGATTACAGATTCATACATTTAATTTACAGATAAACACATAATAAATTCTTCAAATACTGTACACTGGTTTTAGCTTAAGCATTTATCATGGGCAGGTGAAGGTAGGCAACGTGAATGGCATGAGACGGTTGAAGAGGCGTGAGGTGGGTTGGTCAGTAGGTCTGTGCCGACAGACTTATAAGTAATTTACACATTCCAACAGAGAGCACACTTTTCTATATTAAAGGGCAATGCAATAACAAATTCGAAATGCAAATTCAGGAGACACCATTGATTGCATATATGTTCTCTTTGATGAAGATGACCCTTCAATTTTTGTGAGGAAACATTCTAACCCTCTTATGCATTCTCTACATGTTCATTCTTTTGATTGCAAATTCATGATACACCATTGATTGCATACATCTTCTCTTTGATGAAGATGACCCTTATTCAATTGTTGTGAGGAAACACTCTAACCCTCTTAGGCATTCTCTACATGTTCATTCTTCATAGTTTAATGTGAGTGTGGATATTTTTGGATAGCATTTGGAGGAGGTTTTTTTGTCTTCAAAGGAGATATAATGATGTTTGGATTATGTTCTACATCCATATCCTAAAGATTCTAGAATGTCCTCTTTAGTAGTGTGGCCTAGAATGCTTGTTTGGAGTGTGTCAGCTTTTTGCATCAACATTGAGATACCTGAGCATGCCTCAAAGACATCATATATCATTTTTTTTTCCCTTTTATTCCTTTTAGGAATGGGAAGAACTCTTGCATTTTTTTTTTGTTTCTTCCTAAGGCGAGGAATGTTGTTTGGCCATCATGGATCATCTTCAACATTCATTAACAAAGCATCTACCATCATTGCAAGAGACACTACTTTGATGGGAGGCTACATTGTCTTTTTTCTCCTTCTCCCTTTGGGGGGTCATCTTCCTTAACTTGGGTTTTTTCCTTCTCATTGTTCATAGAGAGCATTTTGTATTTTTGCCTCTTTTGGGGAGGAGTTTTTTCCCACTAGATTTTCTTCTTTTCTCCATTTATGAGAGATTACATTTGTGTTTGTACATGGGTACCTAACATGGTCTATTAGTCGGTACCCATCATCATCTTTACATCATTTGTATTTGTTTTCTCTTCCCTAAATTACACTGAAAGGGAGATGTTGGTGTGAATAAGGTGTCTTATATTACATTGTAATTACATTATAATTGGTTGCATACATTTACTTAACTGTATTCATTCAACTGCTTCACTCCTCAACTACTTCGCTTCCTCTTTTCTATATATGTGAATGTAGTATTAGATCAAGGTATTCAATTCAAATCAATTTTTTATGCATTCACCTTCATATGGTATCAGATCATTAATGCTTTTGTCGCTTTGTGTGATGGAGGCATGTGGTAGTTATGCAATATGGTGGTGAGAAAGTTGTGTTCTTAAAATTTGATATGAGTTTGTCTTGCATATGCAATGAGAAATATGTGTTCTTCACATTTGATATGAGTTTGTCCTGCATAAGAGAAAGGATACCAATCCATGATTGCCAGGAAAGATCTATGTGATTCGATAGTCTTGTGGAGCACCTATGCCAATGAGTAAAGGAGTACAAGTTCTCAATATATATCGGGCCTCTTTGTGTTGTATTTTGTGGGATTATTGAAGAAAGATGCTTTAGACTCTAAGATTATATTCTCTTGCTCGAGGCACAAAGGTTTGGAGTTGCCAACCAGTATCAGGTCCCCCTATTACTAGCATCGATATAATCTGGAGACATAGTGGAAAGAGAAAGACTTTATGTTAGATGAATCTGGTGGGTGCCAAGGATGTTGGGATGTGAAGCCCAACGGTCACATGACCATTTGTATTCTCCCATCTCTTCATATTCAAAGAGCTTTGTATAAATATATGGCAGATCATGTACTAGATGGTGTGATTGATTAATACAATTATTCCCTGCTTGAGAGTGGATGTAGCAATTGTCGAACCACTATAAATTCGTGTCTCTAATTTTGTTCTTTATTTTCCATTTATTCATTTTGTTGTTAGTTATGTTTTTATCTGCTCCTTAATACCCAACAATTGGTATAAGAACTCGGTTAGAGCCAAGGAGTAGATATGGAAGATAGTGTACTTGTGTTAACTGAAGAAGAAATTGAAACAAATGCTTGGGTGCTAGATATGGGAGCTTCATTTCATGTTACTTCATGTAGGGAATTTTTCAAAACCTTTCAAAGCGGTGTTTTTGGTAAGGTCCTTCTTGCAGATAATAAATCTCTTGATATTGTTGACATAGGAGATGTTTTGTTGAAACTAACAAATGAAAAAAGTTGGTTGTTAAGGGATGTCAGGTATGTCCCTCAAATGAAACATAATTCAATTTCAGTTGGGCAATTGAGTTCTCAAGGATGTGGAGTCACTTTTGAACTAAGTTGATGGAAGGTGACAAAAGGAGCCTGAATGATTGTAGAAGTCAACAAATTAAACACTTTATATGTGTTGGAGAGCCACAATGAGGTGAGAGCTATGATGGCAATGGTGGATAGTGACACAGAGCCTTGGTTCAAGAGGCTTGGTCACATGGGCAAGCAAGGTCTTGAGAATTTGCATAAAAGGAATCAATCTCTGAAGTTGAAATCAATGAAAGGTAACAAGAGGGTCACGCTTGATCTTCCAAAGGAGCGAGAAGAAGTGAAGAATTCTATGAAATGTAGGGTGATAAATTATGATCACAATTCCACAAATAAGAAGTTAAAAGCACAAGTAGTGCCTTGTGAAGAAACAACTGTTGCTGCTATTGAATTTGGGATTTTGTTGATGGAAATAGATGAAACTCCCTTGGTTACACAATTTGTTGTAGAAGCCACTCCAATGGATGAATATATGTCATTTATTGAAGCAGAATTGCATTCAGGTGAAGCCAGAGAGGCTGAAGCGTCTAAAGAAACTACTGAGGAGAAATTGGGGGAGAAAACAGAGCCTCTGTCCTTTTAGCTAAAGCTGGAGGAGTCTGAGGATGAGAAGGAAAAAGGGAGGATTTGAAAGCTAAATTTGAGCCACAGTGTAAATATGTGACATATTTTGGGTGATCGGATTGAGAAGGTCATAGTTTCTGACATGATGGTGGACTCTCCTACTTGTCTGGTTACAGGTGAATATGGGAGGACTGCTAACATGGAACATATCATGAAGGCCTCTTCCCTTCAAAATGAGAAAAAGGCTCCAATGGAAATTGAAGATCTAGAAGCTGAAAAGCCTTAAGGTTGGTTGGATGATGAGCCTGATGAAAAGGAAGCATAACATCATGAACTTGTCAAAGAAGGCGAAAATGTAAGGAGTTTGAAATATTTGTTGGTGGCTTGGACAAAGATGTTGCTGGGGAAGATCTTAGGAAAGTGTTTAGTGGAGCTGGTGAGATTTTAGAAGTACAACTTATGATGAATCCCCAAACTCATAAGAATAAGGGATTTGCATTTATTCGCTATGCATCAGTTGAACATGCCAAGCGGGCCTGCTCAGAATTAAAAAATCCACAGGTAAAGGGAAAAGTTTGTGGGGTTTCGCCGAGTCAGGACAATGACACACTTTTCTTAGGGAACATTTCCAAAAACATTGGAGTTTGTAGGACATCGGAGTAACCTGATGTCCAGAAGGATTTAGAGAAACTGTTTGAGACTTTGGAAGATTTTTTGCGGGATCGATCGACATCTAACAAAAACAGACCCAAGATCCCAGAGCCCAAGGAAAAGAGGACAGAAAGTCCTGACCGAAGGTCCGAAGAGCCAGTTGCAGATATGAACAGCATAAAGGCTATTCCAGCACGAGGAGATGATCTTCCTAAGAAAGAAATTTAAGATACCGGCTTAGTGGCCTGGACCGATGACGAGGTAGACAACATTAGCGACGATGACAATGGTGTTGATAATGTTAATGACAGTGCACACCGCGGATTTGGGCATCACGAGCCTGTTGCATCTTTGCCGGTTTTTCCATTGGAAGATGCTTCCTCCCTGCAAAAGAAGGGGGAACTTAATGTCTTAGCTCATATTTTTGACAGATCTCTCGGTGGTAGGGATTTTGTTGAGGTGTTTTCCAGACATTTTGCAGAGATTTTAGAAAACAAGTATCAAATTGATGTGCCTACTAATGCCCGTGCCAGTCAGCGGCTGCAAGCTGCATGTGAGAAGCTCAAGAAGGTTTTAAGTGCCAATCCTGAGGTGTCGCTTAACATTGAGTGCTTGATGAATAAAAAGGATGTGAGAGCGGCCACAGGGAAATTGTTTGATGCCTTTTTAAAGCCCTATTTCTTAGAAGCTTATCGCCTAGTGAGAAAAGGTGATCTTTTCCTTGTAAGAAGTGGAATACGTAGTGTGGAGTTTCAGGTAATTGAGACAGACCCTGGGGAATACTGTATTGTTTCTCTAGATACTGAAATTTTCTATGAAGGGGAGCCCGTAAAGCGGGAGGATGAAGATAGATTCGATGAAATAGGTTATGATGATGTTGGTGGTGTACGGTAACAAATGGATCAGATTCGTGGATTGGTAGAACTTCCTCTCAAGCACTCACCACTCTTCAAATCAATTGGAGTGAAAACCCCAAAGGGTATTCTGCTTTATGGGCCACCTGGTTCTGGAAAAACCTTAATTTCTAGGGAAGTTGCAATTGAAATTGGTGCCTTCTTTTTCTGTATCAATGGACCTGAAATTATGTCAAAGCTGGCTGGAGAAAGCAAAAGTAATCTCGGTAAGGCTTTTGAGGAGGCTGAGAAGATTGCCCTGTCCTTTATATTTCCAGCTGATATTGATACATTATTTCCAGTAGAAAAGGTAAATGAACAAATTCTGCGACAGGGATTTCAATCCAATGCATTCGTGGGAAATTGGTATGATGAAGGAGTGTTTTATGAACCGGCAACAAGTAATGTTTTGATGGGAAAGTTTGTGCGTGAGAAATCAGTAAGAGGAGATGTTAACTCTGATTTGACATGGAGAAGGTTAATCCGGAGTGTCTGTGAACAAAGTTTGGCAAAGTTAAAATCTTTGATGAGCCTTGTTGTAATGTGAGTTCGAAGTGGAAATGCAGGGGATGATAGTGCATGGTTGTGCTGCTTGGATTTCACGGGGGAGACTGTTGGGACGTGAAGCCCAACGGTCACATAACCATTTGTATTCTCCCATCTCTTCATATTCAAAGAGCTTTGTATAAATATATTGCAGATCATGTACTAGATGGTGTGATTGATTAATACAGTTATTCCTTGCTTGAGAGTGGATGTAAGAAATTGTCAAACCACTATAAATTTGTGTCTTTGATTTTGTTCTTTATTTTCTGTTTATTCATTTTGTTGTTAGTTATGTTTTAATCTGCTCCTTAATACTCAACAAAGGAATGTTGAATCAAAACTATCAACTATTGTTGGCTTTATTATATTTGATGGTCGATTAAGGAATGTTGAATCCGAAACTATCAACTATTGCAGGTTATATTATATTTGATGGTCGATTTCTATCGAGGCATGGGTATGTAATGCTGATACAGAAAACTGAGAATTGTTAATAGCTGATACATATATATATATAGTTTACACATAAAGTATTGTTTTGGTGGTGTAAGATAAATTGATCACCCAAATGTAGAAGATTTATCTTAGTGAATTGCATAGGTGAGTTGGTGAAATTTTTGTGATTTTAAATGAATGAATTCAAACTTGATTATCTTGCTTATGTCTCTTAATAGTGTTTTAAAGATTTTGTATGTGGAGATAAGTTTGATCTCATGTATGTCAAGTGTGCCTTTGTGCATTGGTATGTTGATGAGGGTATGGAAGAAGGAGAGTTGTCTAGAGGCCAAGAGGATGAGGACACACAAATTATTCATTTGCAATATATGAAGATTCTTAAATGGTCACATAGTCATTTGAATGTATATCTTATTATTGGTAACTTAGAGGTAAGTTGCTTTGGAAGAGAAGATGTTATAAGGTGTCAAGTAGTTTATATATCTTCCCCAAGATGTACCAGTCAAGTAATATGTCTTCTTACTACCGATTCTTGGGAATGTACTTTCCAGAACATTAAAACAACTATTGAGTATCTAGTAGATGACTTTATCAATGAAACTTCAAGGAGTTATGTTGAGAATTTTGAGGTTATCTTTACTACACCTGATGATACCTCCAAAGACTCATCTAAGTCATCAATCGGATAAATTGTAACAGGATCAGATTGGAGGCTAGTGGCACTGGATGATGGAGGAATTTACATCATATCAAGTTAGCTTCTTTCTTTGAGATGATGCTTTGTATGAGTTTGAAGATACATGTACATTGTAAAGGTTGATTTTTGGAGACAGGTAAGGAGTTTGGTGAAGAGCTCAGAATGAATTTTTGTCTAGATAGTTCACGAGAATATGACCAAGGATTACACCTTTACAAGGGTTAAGGAGATAACCTGTCAATGGTGGTTGTCTAGTAATCAGAGTCTAGACCAAGGGTTATACCTGTACGAGGGTTGAGGAGACAACTTGGAGGGTGGTTGTCCAATAACTATGATCTATAATTCATAATATTCATGGGAGGTAGAACTCAGGAATTTGGTTCAAAGCTTTTGGAGGAGTTCCACCTAACTCAAGATTTGTTTCTTTAGAAGGAAAATTTTCTCAAGAATGTATACTTATTTTGTAATCAACAAGTTTTTTTTGTTAGCCTTAAGGGGGATCCCTAGGCAAGGTGTTTTTGTGGTTTTAGGAATAATGAAATAAGGGGGGAATGTTGGCATCTTACATTGTAATTAGCTACATCCAAATCAGTTGCATACAATTACTTAACTATATCAGTTCAACCGCTTCACTCGTCTACTACTCCACTTCCTCTTTTCTATATATGTGAATGTAATATCAAATTAAGGTATTCAATTCAGACCAATTTTTTATGCATTCACCTTCAATTCACCTAGTAGGTCCTATTCACATGTTAAGTTTACTTAGGTCCTAGGAATTTTTCTTCAAGTCTTAGTTGTCATGTGATCTTATCATGTTATTTAATACTTTTTCCTAGGTAGTTATGATAAGTTGTATCATATCATAAGATTAAGACAATTTCCAAAATCTTATGATATGTTATGTCTCACCCTGGCTATATAACCAAGGGTCTCTCATACATTTTATAATTTAGATATTGAATTCTATTTTTATAATTGACAAGAATTCAATTTATTCTTGTCATATTGATCTCTTTTTATGCTTTTCATTTGGCCTCTAGATCTGACTAGGCTATCTCCATAGACAACTCTTACACATGCAAGGCTCAAAATTTTCTTGTGAAATTACTAGGAACTTGATATGCATAGAAAGGGAAGATTTGCTTGAATTTTTGTATGAAATTTCTTATGTGTAGGAAAAGGAAGAATGATTAAGTGATCTCTTTGAGAAGCCTCAAAAATATATTCTCTTTCTTAGATTTAGGAGACAGAGTAGGAATCAACCGTTCCTCTTATCGAGAAAGGTTTATCTTCTTGTAAGAAAAATTCATAGAGATAAAAAAATAGACGAGGGGATGGAAATAGAGGGGAAGGTTGCTAACCTAAACCCACTATAGAAAGGTACAATGTTGGCTCCATAAGGACCTTATCTCCTTTTTCCATGTGTCCTAGACCATTTCCTATGTATCCATGCTTAGAAATACTTTTAAATCCAATCATTGATCCCACAAAGTTGGTTTACAATTTTTGGGAGATTATGATTTTTGCTGAAATCACATATTTTTGGAAAATATAATGATTTAAGCCTTAAAAAGTTCCATTTAAAGAATTCCAATTGAAGAGGGTTTGATAAAACTACCTTAGATCAAACCCCCTTGGATATCTAACCCTGTTAGTTTTAAACCATACCTATAATGAAGTTCCCTTTACACATATCAAAATGCTGATAAAAAACCAACTTTGATTTACTTTTTGGGGGATCAAATAAATTCATTTAAAATATATTTTTTGTAAGTATGTAGTCCTTATTATAAGCTTCCCAAAAAGTATAATTTTAAATAAATTTAATTTATTATTATATATTTTTTTTAATTTCTTGTGAATGTAGGTTTTTCACCGAAAATCAAGCTCTTTGTTTTGCACATGTGGAAAAAATAGAAGATTATCAAATAAAAAAATTGAAAAATATGAGTGCACCAGATATTGAAGTCCTTGATCCAACAAAAAAAAAAGAATTTTGATACATACAAAAGAAGTTGTGTTATACGGTCTGCTTATGTTTGAATTGTAATTGGTTTGAATTTGAAACTTGATTAAGGAAAAAATATTTAATAGAACACTATGAAACCAATTTGAAGCACTAGATATCATAGTTACAAATCTAAATTCAAAAAATAAATAATTTTATCCTTCATAGAAAAAAATTGTGTTATATGGTGAGCGTCACTCCTTAAAAATGGTGTTTACTAAAAAAACTAGTTTTTGAGGGAGATGGAAAAAGAAGTGCAATCTGATTCCAAAATTTTTGACAAAAATATATTTAGAATCTATAGACAATTTAATGTCACAAATCACTAGTTTGCATCATCTTCAAATTCCTCACAGTTTAGCCACTATAGGTGCTCGAAAGTGGAGATTTAGTTGGAAAAAATCAGTTGAGTGTCTAGTTTTGCCAAAAACTGTAAACCAGTATTGTGGAAGCACCCTAGCCTTAGAAAAATGAGAAGTGCATGATTAAGAGAAGAACTAGTTGAATTCATAGAAGGGGGATTGATTCTAGCATGAGAATATGGATCCTTGTTAAATGAAGGAATGCCAAAAGTTAGAAGGGTCAACCTTATACTCACTAGGCCCATGAAGGGTGAAGTATAAGGAACCCAAATCATCACCAATATATGCATTAGAAGAAGGAACATCATAGTAAAAAGAAGGTTATGATGGTGTTTTAGAGTATTTTGTAGAACAAGGTAAAAATTTATGAAGAGAATGAAGAGAAGGATTTATATGATCCAATTTAGCTTGTTGAGAGTATTGAAATGGGTTAGGATCTTCTCTTAATGTATATACTTTATTATTATGGATAGATTTAATGGATTGATGTAAGGAAGAGGGGAATACAACCATAGCATGTATCCACAGTCAACCTAGAAGAAGATTATATGGTAAAGTACCTAGAATTACATATATTAGGGCAAGTAAGATAATGGGTCCTAGTTGAACAAGTAAAGTTACTATGCCAAGAGCTTATCGACCATCATTATCAAACCCACAAATAGAGAGATATGTAGTAACAAGAGAAGAAGTATCTATGTGAATATGATGTAGAAAATCAACACCAAAAATTATAATCCAAGATAAATGTGTGTGCTTGATACCTACAATATTAATAGTAAAATTCAGCATGAGAGGGTTATATTGATTTTTCACTTCAAAATGAGGAAGCTAATGCTAATGGAATATAATTTCTAGAGTATCAAAGTGAATACATTCTATTAAATCATTCACATTATTTGATCTAGTAGATGATGACACAAGAATCATCTATAGAGCCTCTTGAAGAATACTATGATAGAAAAAAAGAGGTTTAAAGAGTGTCTTAGAGAGAGATCTTCCCAAGAGTGACACAAAGTTTCTTAATAAGATCATACACCCTCACAAACTTAGAAAAGGTTTAGGTGTAGATGAAAGAATAGGTTTTGTAGGAAGAGAGGTTGTGATACCAATGCTTTGTTTATTTATTTGAGTGTTATACTTGTGGGCTATTTATGTATATTCATTAGAAATATGCACTTTAGAAGTAATACATTGAGCAACATGAGCATTGTAACCCAAAGGTCATGTTATATTAGGAACACCACCAATGGTTATTATATGATGAGAACATGGAGGTGAATAAAGTATTGAATGCACAAATATTTTAGGAAAAAAAGATTATTTTAAAAATTAATGGACTTATCCAACATCCCCTTATCAATTGGAATCCATTAACAATTATTGAATTAACATTATTATGTTTATGAGGAATATTAGAAGAAGTACATTCTCAACATTTATTCATGGAGGATCTAATGTAAGGTGAGATTCTTTATTCATTAATGCCTTAAATCTCTATAAGGGAGAACACATGAATGAAGGGAAGGTGACGTTATGTTTAAGGAAAGTGTTAATGATTTCATCCTCTTGCAATAAAATATCTTTAAAATAGGAAAAATGTTGAGTTCACCAAAATAAAATGAAGCAATTTATTTAGAAGATTTTTTTATAAGAGGGTTTTAAGTGTAGGAATATCAATTTCAACAAAATATAATGAAGTAAATTTGACTCTAACTAATGACAAGGTTTCTTTGAGAGTAAACTTCACTTATTACACTTAGATGAATCAATATTTAAGCTTACCTTAAACTTGTATCAGTTATCCTTTATGGAAAAATAGTTTATAAATGAAAAGATAATAGAAATTAAGATTCATTAAGGGAACAAACTAGTTAAAAAATATGAAAATAAGAAAATGACTATAACTTCTTACCTACAAAAATTAAAAATGAAAGCAATGAGGAACTAGAGGTTGAAATCTGAAAGTATCTAGCAAGGACTCTAGCATTTCATGTGCGAACATTCTCTTTACACTATCATCCACTAATATGTATGCCAAAAATTCCTAGAATAAATAACTCAAATTCCAAAATTCATCTAACCTACAAACATAGCAAGATTGGAGAATTTTTTTATATTGTTTAGGGGCTTGCATTAGTCAAACCCCCATTTTGGTCTTTTGACCTTCATGGACAACTAATATAGATAAAGAGAAATAAAATAGTGTGTGTATGCTCCTATCCCAAGTGTGTTTGGGAATGGTCAAAGCCATGAAGTTTACTCAAATGAAAGAGTGATGTGCTAATCCCAAGGTACTTGAGGGCACAAGAAAAAATTGTTGCAATATAAATGTGAATTAAAGTAATATTACCTATAGAAGCTTGAGAAAGATATGAGAATAAGAAAGTTGAAGAGAATTATGTAAAAGGTGTAGAAAATTGTTAGAGAGCTTGAGAGTGTTATGTGAGCCAAGCTAGCCAAGAAAGAGAGAGTTATTAAATGTTTTTTTTTTTTTTCAAAAATGATAAGAGAAGGGAGGAAGAAGGGGTTGATGAGCCATTTAGAATCATTCTAAGCCATTTTATTTGACTTATGAAGTTGACAAGTGGAAAAACACTTAGAAACATACTTCAAATGATAAATTTGTCACAAGACACTAGTGCAACATGTAAATATCTATGCTAGGTACTAGTATCCAATTAATTTATGCTAAACATGATGGGAGAATAGAAAAATATGAGGCAAAATCATAAGTGACAACAAAAAGTAACCACAAGAAAGGAGTCTTAAGCACTTTTAGTTGGAAAAAGGGTTGATGCAAGGGCTTAAATGAGCCTAAAAAAATACTAAGGGAAATGAGACCAAAGTGGATGCAAAATATAAGTGAAATTGCATGGGTATGCAATTTACTACACTATATAACCAAATTCTTTTGAATATTCCCCTTTATGGTTAGCATTCAAAAGGACCGCATACCCACATAAGTAGATCACATCAAACATAACTTATATATATATATATATATCCCATTTGAAAGTTGTGTTGAAAGTAGTTTGGTGAATGAACGATGTTTCCAACACACAAGTATTTAGCTATGCGATTAGGGTGTATTCAAGGAATATTATATCATCTTAAGTAATAATATTGGATTAATCATTCAAGAAAATCATTCAATTAAAGGTGAAATATCTAAGATAAATATCAAAATAAATTTCTTCTTTGTATACTCAGAAGAACCCCAAATGGATTGCTTAACTCTCTAAGGCTTTAACCCAAATTTGGAGGTGGATTTTGAGATATTATTTTCATATATTATACTATTGAGGATAAAAACCTTAGTGCATTCCCAATAAGAGAGCGTAGTCTTTAGATATTAACTCAAGACTTGGATGATCCAATATGCAAATCATAAGGCTTCACCCAAATTTCTTCCTTAGATTAAACAATTCATTACAATTTATAGCCCAAAAGAGAGAGATGGTAGAGGGAGCAAGGGTGATGCAAAGTAATGAATTCTATGACATGTAATAGATCTTGCATTAGAAGATTGATAAACTTGCTTTGAACACATATTACAATCCTATAACTCATCATGACATTTTGTATTAAATTTTTTGTTATTATCTCTTTTGAACATTGAGTTCTTTGTAAAAGAAGATGCACTTAATCACCTAATCATATTTGACATTGTTATATAAGTGAAACAATCTTCTTGATATCAAATTTTGTGAATAATAAAAAAAAAATCCGTATAATTACTAACCAACTACCTACAGCACCTAACTATTATCCCTATGAAAAAACTAAAAACTAGAATGTCTTAACACAATGCATTTGCTACTAGATTATACCTTGTATTCGTACACGCAGCAATGACATTGTAATTCTCTCGACAATGCTTTTCACATGACACCACAAGACCAGGTTGTCTCTTACCAGGCTTTGTCGATGTAATTAAAACACTTAACTCGCAGTCTACACATTCTCATCATACTACTCCTTGAAGGCTCTGCATTTCACTCCGTGACTGCACCAATTAGAAATCATTATGCCTCCATAATAAACAGTTGCACTTTGGATGCGAAGACTAAATAGAGGTCTGAGATTACAGAGATAATTCAGAATTTGAGCTCTGAGATTACAGACTCATACATTTAATTTACAAATAAACACATAGTAAATTCTTCAAATACTGTACACTGGTTTTAGCTTAAGCATTTATCATGGGCAGGTGAAGGTACACAACGTGAATGGTTGGGAGACAGTCGAGCTCTGAGATTACGGCTGGGCTTAAACGTCACACACTAAGCAGTCAATGTTTAGGTGACAGTTTATGTGGGTCGCACTTTAACTCAGCTCTGATCAATAAACCTGTCCGTAGCATTAACTTTGAAGTTAGCGTTTGCCTCTTTCCCGTTACTGTTTCCACCGTGTAGTGAAAAGCAAAATGTGACAAGGCACGTGAACTTGTGTGCTGGACAACTTCTAAATACTCAGCCGCAATAATTTAAATACTTTACATTTAGGATTATTTATTTATAAAAAGCAGTCCAATATTTTAAGAATAATATATACAAATTTAATATATTATTAAAGTGGAGAGTAATATGATGCAAATTTTCGGCGCCATGAAGCGCTCAACTCCAAAACCCTCAATGCCTGCTCCCACCATCTTCGACCCCCTTGGCGTGTGCAGCGACGTCCGTGATAAGGTTGGGGCTCCCACTTCCTGGTGCAAAGAAAATTCGTCGGTATGCAGGAGGAACTACAAGGATGCGGTGAGCGGCGGATCTAGGGTTCCTGATTCGCAGATGGGGCGAGCAGATAACGATGCTCTGCTACGCCAACCTACAAGGATGCTGCAACCTGAATGTTCTGGGGTGAGGAATGGTTTGGAGGAAAGGTCTCGCACATCCCCTCATCCTATGTCTAACAATGTTGTTGTTCCTGATATTGGAAAATCCAAAGCTTCAACTGCGTTTGGTGCCAAGATCTGCCATCTCCCGGTCCAACAATCGGAGGTCATCCCCAAGGTATGCTTAAACAGTATGGCCCGTGATCGTGAGGAATATTTGCAGAAACACGCTCTCATATGCAGACTCACAAAATCTTGGCCCAGTCTGTGCGATTTAAATGCCTGGATCACACAAAATTGGAAGGAGTATATGAAAGAAGAAATTAGTATTTGTACCCATGTGCCAGAGGGTTCTTTATACTTGAATTTGATTCTATTGAAGACATGGATTTGGTGTTGCAAGCAGGCCTCTGGACTTTTGAAGGTGAATTCATAAGCATGAAGCCTTGGTATGCCTCTTTTGACCCCCAAACTGAGACTTTTACATCTGCTTTCCTTTGGGTTAGACTACCTTATCTCCCACTACAATTTTGGGAATTGGATTGCCTGGGTGCGATTGGAAATGGCCTGGGTAAGTACCACTACTCCTCAAATGAAACTATCGGCTATAGAAGCTCCACTTGTGCATGCATTTGTGTGGAAATGAATTTATTTAAAGGACTTCCAGCCGAGATATCTCTGAAAGTGGGAAAACGGTGTTGGAAGCAACCAGTCAACTATGAAAAGGTTGCCTTCAGATGCAGGAAATGTTTTTCAACTGAGCATGTGACTCATCAGTGCCATAAGAAGCAAACCATCAATCAAGCCTCGAACGGAAGACCCTCTTGGTGGATTGGGGTAGATTCCCACCATTATGTCATCACTCCTGGAACTCCAAATGACTTGCCTTCTTCACAAACTCCTAAGGAAATCATTTCAAAATCAAATCCTCCCTCTCCTTCAGCTAAGCAAGATTCCTCAGTGGTGTCTCATTCGGTCCCTAATGATGGGGCCCTTTCCCCCTTATCCTCTCCTGTGAAAGATCTCACATTGGTGGAGGTTGACCATATGGTGGTTCCAACAGCTTCTACACGATCTGGTTCTTCTATGGGTGTCTCCTGCTTGGTTGGGGCTAATGCCAATTCCTCACAACCTACTGATGACACCCCAAATCCAGAACTGGAGTGGACTGAGGTGAAAAGGAAGCGGTCCATTGCAACACTTTCAAACCACTCAATGTTGTTAAGATCCGCAACAAAAAAGAATAAATGATTGTCTCCCTTTGACTGCGGGCAGAGAAATACTATGGATGTAAAGGGGCTTATTTGCAAGGTGCAATTTACCAATGCTGCTATGGCGGAATGATGTAATACTGATTTTTTTTTTTGACATTATTATATAGGTGTGGCTGTGGGGGTTTAGCAGGGCGTTTATCATGGTGGTTGTTTGTAGGGTGGTTATGGGGTTGGTTCTAGAGTTTGGTAACAACAAAAGGGACTGAAATGTATTATCCTTTTTCTGAAATCAATAAAATCATATTTACGAATAAAAAAATAAATAAAAATATGATAATAGTTAATTTAAGAATCAATAAAAGTGTTAAGTTTAAAAAAATATTTTTAAAATTTATAATTAAATAGAAATATATTGATTGATTTGACAATTTGAAATAAACAAAATAATTATATTTAAAAAAAGGATTAAGTAAAGATTTTAAGTGAAGTGAAAAATATTATCATACAATTCATATATATATATATATTTCAAAATATATAAAATTATAAAATAACTTTTTAAATAAATAAAATAAAATAATTTTAATCATGTAAAAATAAAATAAATTTTATATAGATTAAAATAACTATTATATAAATAAAAATGTTTTTAGGATAAAATTAAAATCAAGAATACATATAAAATAAAATAAAATAGAATAACTCTTAATAAATAAATAAATAAAGATTATATTTTTGAAAACCTTTTAGATAATGTATTTAAATATCTATATTGGTTATTTTTCACTTTTGTGAATTTAGTTTTATTATTTTTTATTTTTACTTTAGAATTGACTATTTCCTTAGATGATTGTAAAAATATTTAATCAAATTAAAAATAAAGAAGAGTAAGTAGATATCAAATTTAAAAGCTAGTCTTTAATTCTTCAAATGTCAATTTTAAAATTAAATATGATTATATTTGAAAAAAAGAAAAAACTCTATAAAGAGATATAAATGTTGCTTATTATTTAGCAATCAAATAATTAACAAAATAAAAATAAAAATATGATTTTGCCAAATGAAAAAATAAGTAACAATTGAAATTATTTTAAAATTGTAACTGTTTTAAAAGTGTATATATATATATATATATATATATATATATATATATATATATATATATATATATATATATATATATGCATACCAATTTAAGTGAGAAATTTTAAACAAGATATATATTGTGTCAACTTTCTTAAATGAGTGGTTAATTTCAATTTTATTTAGAATTGATGCATGATTTATGAAATGAAATAGCAATAGATATGTAACTATATATTGTAAAGTTAAATACCAATCCATGTAGGAAAAATAGGAAAGTGTAAGGTAACATAAAACATTAGATAGTTAGATAAGAAGCAATAATATTAGGACTTGGTTGTAGCTTTCTCTATTAGCAATTAGAGTTGGTCCTTATGTCAATATAGGGGTCATTAAGTTACTTTCAAAGAAAAATATTTTTCTTTATGAAAAAAATTGGAGTCTATTTAAATTTTATCTTTCCAATTTAATATATTATTAAATAAATCAAAATGGTAAAATATAAAAAATAAAAAATAAAAAATAGAAATTTTATGTTTTAACCTTGTTTCTAGCTTTGACAAAACTAATTAACTTAATTTTTCTAGAGGATGGGAGTTGAAACTTCAATATTTAAAAATTCTATTAAAAACCCTCTTATTATGCTTTTCCTATAAACTTTATAATAGTATGTTTTAAAAAAATCCTTGATAAAATAGATATAAAATGAACCACTTTATCTGATTTGTTGGCATGCAAATGAAAATATTTGTGATATTTAAAACTTGATATTGACTATACCAAAACCACCATTCTCTCTAAAATTTAAGAGTTATATAAGATTTAATTAGTGGTTAAATTGTTTTCAACTTCATTCGGTGTTAATATTATAATACCTTTATAAAAGGTAAAATCCCATATGGATAATTTTTTACACCACTATCAAAAAAGATAATGAATCGGTGCATGATAAGGTCCCCTAATATAGGTATTTGTTAGAAGATTTTTTTAATTTACTTTATTGTAAATGAAAATAACATTTCCATAGGATTCATCTTATAGGATGGTCAAATGAAATGCATACAACTTGGCATGAATCAAGGTAGATTAATTCAATATTCAATTATGGGATAAAATTTTAAAAAATATTAAATGATAATCTAAGAAAGTAAATGTGAGGGATAAGATGTACTTTAATCTAGAAAAAATAAAGAGAATGGTTCATATGTGGTGTTGAATTCTACATGCATAGGGATTGAATCTAGTTCCTCTCCATCTATACATTTCCTTGAAATAAAAATAAATTATGAATTTTGTTGAGGTGAAATTTGGTAACCTAGATCTTTTCTAGGGGTACAAGTTTGTCTTGTGAGCTATGGATCTAATTTGGTAAATTTCACTATTTTTCTTTTGACTTTCTTCAAATCGTCCTCCTCTTTGATTATTAAGGATAGTTGGTGTTTAAAAAATACCTTGGATAAAATGTTAGACCACAAGAGTGTTGTTCTTGTAAGATGACCCACTTCAAAGGTCAAATTTATAGTCATTGAATGGATGGATGATAACACTCTTTAGTCATGGAGATCCTTTAGAATGATGTGATGTGAAATTATATTCTTTTAAAATATTTCAACTAAAATTTTCCTAACGTTCTCTTTATCTTAAATTCAAATGATACATGAATTCACATTAAATTCTTTTGAATACAAGGAAATAGTAATAAATCACATGAAACTTGCATGGAGAGAACTAATGATACTAATAAAATGGACAAGAGAGAAAAAATAAGAAATTATATACTATTTTTAGTAAAAGTGAGAAATTTTAAACGAGATATATTGTTTCAAGTTTATATATATATATAATTTCTCACTTAAACTAGTATATATATAAAGTTTCAATTTTTAATAATATTAATTGTTACTTATTTTTTATTTGGTAAAATCATATCTAATTTTAAAATTTTCTTTCTTTTTTCTTGTTTGGTTAATTATTTGAATGCTAAATAATAAACAACATTTATATCTCTTTATAGGAGTTTAATTTTTTCAAATATAATCACATTTAATTTTAAAATTTTAAAATTAACATTTGAAGAATTATAGATTAGTTTTAAAATTTGATATCTACTTACTCTTCTTTATGTTTAATTTGATTAAATATTTTTTTAGTCATATAAGGAAATAGTCAATTGTAAAGTAAAATTAAAAAATAACAAAACTAAATTCACAAAAGTGAAAAATAACTAGTATAGATATTTAAATAGATTATCTAAAAGATTTCCAAAAATTTAATATTTAGTTATTTTATTTATTAAGAGTTATTCTATTTAGTGTAAAATTATTTTATTTTATATTTATTTTTTACTTTATTTTTATCTAAAAAACATTTTTATTTATTTAATAATTATTTTATTTAAATTGCTATTTTTATCTATATAAGAAATTTTATTTTACATGCTTAAAATTATTTTATTTTATTTGTTTAAAAAGTTATTTTATAATTAGCCGATAGGCTATTATAGGTGAGAATTCAACCGGAAAAGTCTCACTGTCTAATGCCGGCTGAGACTATTCTGGTTGGATTTTGGTTTGAGACATGCCATTCCGGTTAGGCTATTAATACCCTAATCTCCTCTATTCATGTTGTACGTTAGGTATGCGAATATCGCTTCTGGAAGTCACTGTTTCTGCGTCAGCAGGCATGGCCATTCCCCCTGTTTTCGCGTCACCAGGTATGGCTAGGAGCCGTTTGCACCGTTCTACAGCACTCCCCTGTGACGAGGATACATGCATTTATTGTTTTGAGCTGGTGTAGGTTTTTGTCCAGCAATTGCCTACCCCTCCACCCCTGGAATGACTTTCCCTTTGCTGGAATGGTGGCCATGGTGGGCACTCTCGCAACGCTGGCCATCGATATTCTAGCCGACCACCATAGCCAAATGGGGTCTTATATTCGGGTCAAGTCCGATGATGCTCAGACTAAATCTAAGGATGTGGAGATGGGTAAAGCCTTGGTTTTTCCCGTGAGTCGCTGCATCTCAGGGGTGGGTCACGAGGACAAGATTAATGGTGGCTTGGCTTCAGACGTCGAGGGACGGAAGGCTGTGGTGCCGCCTTTGGATGAGTCAGGGGAGGATTTATATGTACAACAAAGGCAGAAATTGGTTTCTAAGGTGTTCGAGATTGGGATCATTTTTCATTCTGTTATACTTGGGATCACTCTCGGGATGTCTAAGAATAGGTGTACAATTGCCCCTCTGGTTGCTGCTCTTGGTTTTCATTAGTTCTTCGAAGGAATGGGGCTTGGCAGATGTATCGCTCTGGTGAGCTTGATGTATTGATCTCTTTTATTTCATATTTTATCTTCCTTCACTATCATAGAGATTCTCAACGGTGCTTCACTGTTATTAAAATGATAAACAAAATTGTCTGCCTAAGATAAAAAAAAATTTATTTAGATGAAGTCTGACTCAAAGGGTTATTTATTTAATATTTTGTGCTGAAGAGGGTAAAGTGTAGCTTAGGTGAAGGCTCCCGACAACTACTCTCAACTCAAAGCATTTATTCCCCTTTTACTTCTCTTGCTAATCTTGGTGTTGCGTGATGGGATGATTAACTTCCAACCCCACCTGGGCAACTTAGTAATTAGATGATGCCAGGGCATGGGGTGTAGATCACCATCAAAGATACGCACACATAAGGTAATTAATGGTTATTTATTATGCAGGTTGATCAGTGACCATAGGACCAAAAGAAAAAGAGACTCGTTTGATTAAGGCCTCAATGGGTATGGTGTAATTATTAACTTCTCACAAAATTTAGCACAAATTTTACAATATTCTTTCTTTCAGCTGCTACACAATTTCAATGCCAAGAATCTTATCACTAAACCAACAAGGAAGCGAACCCTGTACACTAAGTGTTTTCTTTTCTCTTAGATCCAGTCTTTTATGCACTTCAATGTACCCATCACTAATCGCTTAAATTTTCTTGGGTACAGATCTGGGTTAGGTTTTAGTTTGATTCTATCTATTTGTTGCATGATATTTTCTTAGCTTTTCAACAAAGAGCTCATGGTGAAGCACTGCAGAGGGGGAATGGTTTATTAAAAAAAAAAAAGCCTCAGTGATCACATAGCAACTCAAATCTCACATTCCATTATCTTCTTCCCTATTAATCTGTTTTATTCATTTTTCGTCCACTCTATCCCAGGAAAAAAACAAGTAGCAAGGAAAGAGCATAGAAAAGTTTACTTCAGAGCTATGTGTGGCTGTGCCAGATAATGCTATGATTGACAACTTCTCTCTTCTTTTGGTGGTTATTTATTTATTTATATTTTTATTGCAGGCTACTATTCCAAAGGCACATTTAAATTTACAGACGTTGTGAGGAAACATCAATTTAAGTTTCTTCCTTTTTAGGTGTACACTTTAAATACAGCTACGTTCAACCTCTTTGGAACAAAGGATCACCTTAAGCTCAAGCACAGACAGAGATCATCAAGTTTTACAGATTTAATTTATTTTAATCCAATATTATATATACTGTGTGCTTTTCATGGGGTTCCCTAGACAGTGGGACAATTGTAGTTTAGAAAGGAAAATGTATTTTTAATCTATTATTATTATTTTTATTTATCTAAATACACCTACTCCCAGTTATATGGCTGCATATTACAAGAACATGTAGTGTTTCATTTTCTTATTGTAAACCACAAGTCAATGTATATTGAACATTGTATTTTGTTTTCTTTAATGTTTATAGCTTCCCAAAATCAGAATTGTTTTCCTTTTATTTTATCTGCTGATGAATACAATAGTTATATCTTTCTAAAATTGCAGTATTTTAAATAATATAGTCCGAGTTTTGAGCAGCAACTATTTACTTAATTAATCACTCATTTAAAATAATATATTACAAGTTTGAACAACAAATACTTACTTAATTAATTACATATTTTAAACAATGTATTCTTAGTTTTTAACAACAAATGCGTACTTATTTAATTACAGATTTTATACAATATATTTTGAGTTTTGAACAAAAAAATGCTTGCTTAATTAATTACAAACTTTTAATAATATATTCCTTCACATAAATGAAAATTTCTATTATCTCAAGAATAGGAAATTATCACAATCTTGTCTAACTTAAAAGACTATAAGAATTTTTTTTTTATATTCTTTTTCTTAGCAACTTGTTTAAACAATACAAAAGGAAATATAATTAAACTTACACAATAATTAACTCACCTTTCAAGTTGCAATATTACAAATAAGATGGAGAAAAAAAAATATGATTTTCATGCCAAATTTCAAGGACATGCTATTTTCATCATTTCATTTTACAAGAAAATACTAATCTTCAAACAATGAAAAACATACAAATGAACAAAGCTTGCTCTCCTCCCTTCCGTAATGGCGTCATGGAGCCTCGTGGGCTCTAGCCATACCCCCGAGCAAGGAATTTTTTTTTTTACCTCCACGATGATGCATGGAGTCTTTTCTCATTTTTATGAGGGATGAAACTAACATAGCTCAACATTTCATGTATCTAGGTTCTCTACTTTCTATTTTCAACCCTGATTCCTACACTATGTCACTTTCTTACAACCAATAAACAAGGATAAATGGAAAATAGGAGGAACTTATCTATTTTCTTTGTCGTGAAGGGATTGTACTCTTTTATCCATCCTTCCTCTCCAAGCCAAGCCATCTTGATCACCATCTTCCCAAGGATGTGGACTTCTCTCCTCTTCTCATTCTTTCTACCATGTCCACTCAAGTTCTCCAAAAGGAGAAGTGGGTAACACCCTACTCATTCTTCCTCTCCAAAATATATAGGAGTTTTAACTTGCAAATTTTAGGTGGGAAGGTGTGAAGTGTACCCACCTCCATCAATGAGGGTCCTCTCATTGTTAAAGATGAACATGCACTTGGACAACCCCTCCATCCTTTTATTTCATCATCTCCTCAAAACTCGTCACTCTCCATGATGAGGACTTTTCAAAGGTCAAATCATATCCTTGGGACACTATTGTGTGCCCACTTGACCCCTACCACTATGGTATAGACCCTAGGGGGTTTATTCTTGCATCCCAACCAAGGAAATTGACCAACAACCCACTTTTACAACCCCAAAAATAAATTATCCCTTTAATATCAACCCTCCATCTCAACATAATAACTTTATTTCTTCCTAAGTTCTAAAAGGAGGAGGTCAAATTCATACCCGTGAGATGTCTTTTTGATTTACCTATAGGTTTTTACTTCTCATATTGACACTCTTCCTTTCTCTCAAGAAAAGTCTTCTGATTTTCTCTCAGTGGTTCACCCTTCCCATACTACACCATTACCTTCCTGCACAATACCAACACAATCATAAGTAACAATTTGATATCACATAAATCTGTTAACTAAACATTTTATACTTTATTTATATAATAAATCCATTTAAAATTTCAATTTTCTTTTCACAATATACGAGTGCATTCTACCTTCATGGTAATGACAATAAAAAAATGTCAAAATTAAATGCAAAGTTCTTTATCATTATTCTGAATACACTCATTAAGGGCTGCTATTCTATTTTTGCTAATTGGACATTGAAAGCTTGGTGATTGCAAATGAAATGAAAATTAGTGTTAATATCAAATGTGCAACTATTCTTCATTTTGATTATTATTGATCTATCCATGCAAAGTAATATGAAGGAGCAATTTGATAAGATGTTTCATCTATCAAATTGGAGCAAATCAAAAAAGATAATAATCTTAACAAGAATTTAACAAGATTCTCTCACTCAATCTTCTCTCCATCCATAATCAATCTCAATTGTTCATCCTTGTAGCTTTTCCTAGAAGACAACAAGCTTACCCTAATCAATCTCAACATTTTATTTCAATCAAATTTCAACCGTCCATATTTTCATGGACACATCTATAAATCTAACTATATCCTCCATCAGATGAATCCCCATGGAGCTAAGATTTGCAAGTACATACTACTAAAATTCCAAAGGATCTTCATCAAGCCTCCATCAGTTCAACGTCAACATAGGTGCATATCACTTGGAATCTTATCAATGTAGATCCTGAAGAAGGTGCATGAGATTGGGGCTGCCTTGTTCCATTTTCTTATCATTTCCACACAACAAATTTTGTATTTATCTTGACTTTTAGTCTCATACGATCTATCTATTATTGAAATCTATGTGGTTGGAACCCCTGTTTGTTACATTCTCCTTCACAACTCTTCCAAATGTTTTCAAAAAACTTCTTAAAATCAAGAAACAACAATAAGGCTCCTCATTGTTTGAATACCCAACCTTCTCAAGGTTACACAACAATCTTGTAGAGTAAATCACACACATTTAGTTGTTCTTTTACCCTTTTCTTCCCCTTTGCTTATTTTCTCATAATTTTGTAACAGATACTTAGCCACTATTGGGTTGATCCAAATTGAGGGGTCTTTTCTACCTCCACTTTTGAAGATTAGGATTTTCAAGCTGTTGCAATCTATTTGATGAAAGTCTTTGGTGGTGCATGTAGAATAAATCCTTTGGCAATGGATAGTTTTTTGTTTTATCTATCTTAAGAGTTTGGAAAATAGTTAGTTGATATGAATATCATTAGCAGATTTTACCTCTGATCTTATACTCTTATATACTCTTATGTTGATACTATCCATTGATTTTTTATGTTATTTTATTATCAAAAATGACTTGGTTATTTATAATTTAGAGAACAATGAATGAAAGGTAATAAAATCAAGAGAACACAAGTAAGCAAAGGATAAATTTATCTTACAGGAAAAATAAGTTCTTAAGAATCATCATGCAACTGACAATCAAAGACCTGTATAGAGATGAAATTTGGTGGATGAATATTAGCGTTTTAGTTTTGTTTTCAATTTGGCTAGTCCCTACAACGATGCAGGGTTGGGGGATTTGCTGTTGTATTTATGGTCAAAGATACTTTAGTTGTACTGTAAGTGGAATTTGACACGTCTCCTGTACATAGAAACAAATTAACAATAATACAAGCACAAAACATTGAGCATATGAAATCTGCAACGTGCACTTGAATACATTCTTAGTAAGCTCAACAGAGATAGAATTGTTTGACAAAATGCCTCAAAGAAAGGTTATCTCATGGAATGCAATGATTGCAGGAAATGCAAAATATGGATTATTTTAAAAATCCTTTGAAACTTTCAATCAAATGCAATTGGCAGGCATAATTTTCAGTTGATAAATTTGTTGTCATGTGCTATTCTAATTTCAGGTAACCCCCTACCCTATTGTCATGTGCTATTCTAATTTCCAGAGTATATCTTGCTATCGGCGTAACCATTGCACCTCGTTGAGGTGCAAGCGCTAGTTTTATATATTTTGAAATATATATGAATTGTATGATAATATTCTTCACTTCACTTAAAATCCTTAATCATTTTTTAAATATAATTATTTTGTTTATTTCAAATTGTCAAATCAATCAATATATTTTTAATTAATTATAAATTTTAAAAATAATTAACATTTAAACTTAACACTTTTATTGATTCTTAAATTAACTATTATCATATTACTCTCCAATTTAATATTATATTAAATTTGTATATATTATTCTTAAAATATTGGACTGTTTTTTAAAAATAAATAATCCTAAACGTAAAGTATTTGAATTATTACGGCAGAGTGTTGAGAAGTTGTCCAGCACCCAAGTTCACGTGCCTTGTCTGTGCTTCCACATTTTGCTTTTCTGTGAACGGTGGAAACAATAACAGCAAAGAGGCAAACGCCAACTTCAAAGTTAATGGTACCGACAGGTTTATTGATCAGAGCTGAGTTAAAGTGGGACCCACATTAAACAGTCACCTAAGCATTGACTGCTTAGTGTGTGACGTTTAAGCCCAGCCTGAGATTACAGAGATAATTCAGAATTTGAGCTATGAGATTACAGACTTATACATTTAATTTACAAATAAACACATAGTAAATTCTTCAAATACTGTACACTGGTTTTAGCTTAAGCATTTATCATGGGCAGGTGAAGGTACACAACGTGAATGGCATGAGACAGTTGAAGCGGCGTGAGGTGGGTTGGTTGGGAGGTCTGTGCGGACAGACTTATAATTAATTTACACATTCCATCAGAGAGCACAGTTTTCTAAATTAAAGTGCAATGCAATATCAAATTTTATTTTATAATTAAACACTATTTATTAGATTTGTCTGATCATGCTTTAAGACTTGCCATTTAAAAATATACATACATTCAGTAATTGATGTAAATTAATTTATACATTTGATTGGATTATCCTACATTACACCCAGGGCAACATATGCAGCGAATTTCTCGTAGATCTGACGTCGAAATTAAAAATCACGTTGCGACTTACGGTGTTGAGTCTGGAAATGGAATACAAGGCCAAGGAATGCAGAGGACATTAATGTCAGAAACAAGACACCAAAGACAAACTACTTACCAGTCGAGAGTTTTTCCATCTGACACGATTTGCTGACTTTTAGATCATCGATTGCGCAAGGGTCGGAAATGTCCTCGAAGTTGCTTTGTCCTCTATTTCTACGATTTTGTCATTTTCAATACGTCTCTGAACCTCCCGTCCACACACCTGTTCGGTTATAATGCTTCCAAATCAATATTTTGTCGTATGCGACGGATTATTCATCGGTAGTATTTGCAAGACCGATGTGCACGTTGAACATAATATCTGAGCAGAAGGGGTGAACGCCTTTGAGCATTTGCAGTTGCCTTTTGCGAGCGGAGGAAAGCAGAAATGTCGGAGAAGAGTGAGGCTGACCTACTGGACGATTACAGCGGTATAATCAAGCTATACAGTGACGGATCAATTATTCGAGGAGACGATTCATCTTTCCTCTTTGTCATTTCAGAGAACGATAATTTTAATTATAAGCATGTGGAATACAAAGACGTCGTGATGGACGAGGAAATTGGATTGTGGGCGCGCCTCTACTTGCCGCCCGAAACAATGAGCAAAGCGCCCGTAATAATGTACTACCATGGGAGCGGGTTTTGCATCTTTAGCCCCGCAACGCCTCTCGTGCATCGTGCTTGCCAGATGTGGGCGGCCACGCTGGGCGTTCTCATCGTTTCAGTGAATTACAGGTTGGCTCCTGAGCACCGCCTTCCTGCCGCCTATCAGGATTCCATTGCAGCGCTGCAGTGGCTGCAACTGCAGACGGTGGCGGCGGAATCAGCGGAGCCGTGGTTGCGCTCCCACGCCGACTTTTCTAGTGTTTTTCTCTCGGGCGACAGTGCAGGAGGGAACATTGCACATCATGTGGGTGTATGGGCGGCCGGCGTAAAGGTGGAGATCGAAATCAAGGGACTGATTTTGCTCTATCAGTACTTCGGGGGCGAGAAGCGCACGTCGTCGGAGACAGAGAACTCGCCAGTGTTCAGTTTGAAGAAGTCGGACGTCCTGTGGAGACTTGCGTTGCCTGTGGGAAGCAACAGAGATCACCCCTTCTCGAATCCTTTCTTCCTGGGGGAAGTGGATGTTGAAGGGGCCGCTGCCTCTGCTCTATGTGCACTTCACCTTCCGTCCATGCTTTTTGTGATTGCAGGGCACGATATACTGAGAGATCGGCAGTTGGACCACTGTGGGCTTCTCAAGAAATGTGGGAAACAAATTCTTGTGCATGTGTCTGACGAGGAAGACCACGGCTTCCTTTACTTGAAAATGGAGGAGCGGAGCTCAGTTGAAATCAAAACTGGCCTCTAATTAAAGTTTGTAAAACATCATACTACGCCAAATGTCTTATCACTGTTTCATTTCCCAGCCGTTTTTCTATATTATTAGGCTCGACCCTCGTTTGTACTTGAATTTCATATAACGGTTAATTTTATTTTTGATCCGCCTCCTTCGTTGTATACGTGTTCTTATAGAAAACTCCTTTTACAACTTCGACTTAATGTACTATGACGATTCAGTACGAAATCCACAATCACACTACTATTCAATATGAATTATAGGTAGTTTGTAATTTTTTTAATGATTTTCTATTGGTAGAATCAACTTTTAGAGGTATATTTTTTAAGATGTATTTTCTTTAAGTTTTTGTGTTTTCTTTTTAAATTCTTAAATCAAGATAAGGAAAGAGAACATTTGAATTTTGTCTATGCAAATTTTTAAGATCTACTCTTTGAAGAATGTAAGTATTTTATTGATACATCTTTTAACTGTTTTAAAATAAATAAATAGTGGATATTAGATAATAGGCATTATTTTTTTGAAATGATCGCTGTCAATCTATCGTTAGTAAATTAAAGATAAAACTTGTTATTGAAAATTTATATAGGTATTCATATTATGTAAGTTACTAATTATTTATATGAGCTAGGAGTGAGTTATGAAGAAGAATGACGAGTTGAATGTGTGCCTATGAAAGATTGTGAAGTAAATTATTGATAAGTAGGAGGTATTTTTCACAGCGTGTCAAATTATGATATTGCTATCAGGATTCAACCGTGTAGTTTCGAGTCAAACTCATTGACCCATGTTTCATGAGTAGTGGTTCAACAAGAACCCATCTCTCATGATACCGGACCATTCGATATCATGAGAGATGGGTTCTTGTTGAACCACTACTCATGAAACATGGGTCAATGAGTTTGACTCGAAACTACACGGTTGAATCCTGATAGCAATATCATAAGTAAATTATTGTGAAAGAGAATATTGAGTAAGCTCCGAAGGATTGTAAATTGAAGAGTCAACAACATAGTGTGTAATATTGCACAATTTTACTTTTTCTTTGTAGGAGGTGGAAATCTTCTTGTATGGTATTGCAAAGGCTTTATGATGTAGGACAATATCATAGAAGGTTGTATAACATTTTTTTAGTATCATTATCACCTTCTAGTAAGAGGTATGTTATTTTTTCATTTCCATTGCATCTTTCATTTCATCAACAAAATTAGTTCCTTCATAGGTCACTAGTAAAATTTTCTACCACATCATCTTTTACCAAATATATTATTTTATTTTATCACCATTTATTTTCCCAGAGGTTTGCCTATATGACTTTTCTTTTTCATTGATAAGTTGAGGCTCGATCTTCATTTATACTTGGACTTCATATAATGGTTCAGTTTGTTTTAAGAATCTAGTTGCATGTTGTGTGATCTATCACCTCCATTGCATACATGTTTGTACAAAAGTTTTTTTTTAAATTTTATTTAATGTACTCTTACGATTCATAGTGTGATCCAATAATCAATCCACAACCTTACTAGTATTTAGTATGAATTGGAGTTAGGAATTTTCTGTAGGATTCCTTCAACAATAAAATCAATTTTAACAGGTATATTTTCTTGAAAGTTTGTGTTTTTAAAAATTCATTCAAGATACGAAGAGAGAATATTAAAATTTTATCTATGCAAATATTTAAATATCTATTCCTTAAGTGTAAGTATTACCTAAAGGAAAAAAAAATTAGAGTTGGTTGTGTAGTGTTTGTTAGGGTTTGTGTCTTTTTATTGTCCTTGAATCTCCATATGTCACTGTACACGATAGGCACATGAAAATCTCCATTCTTTTGCATTAATTGCCATTTTTTAGTTTTTCCTTTATATGGCTTCAAACAACTTCACGTTAGTGTTGATAGTCTGGTGGCTCTGCATAATGGATCTTCAAAGAAAATATCTCCAAAAAAATTTAGAAGGTATTTCATGAGGTATGCATTTTGAATCCCCACCTGGCATGCTTTTACCCATCCTTGAAATTGATAGTGCTTGCAAATGATTAGGGAATTTTAATTTAATAAGATATTTTATGGGAATAAATCCCCTTCAACGAATTCTTAAGAAATGGGTCACGAAGCAATGAGTCCCACATGGGGTCTAGCTTGATGTTCAAAACCTCATTAATGAGTTATTTCCTTTTTGTTTTTTTGAGACCATCCATGTTGACACCATATATAAGCATGAACACTGGTATGTTTGTGTGTCTCTGTCAATATTTCAACTCTAGATGTGAGACATCATAATCTCAAATTTAAATAAATAGTGTGTCATTCTAGCTTGATTTTTGGGTCTATATCTTTCATACTGAATTTTTTTATATACCATTGTTACCTCCATGGGGAAGCTTATATATGTTGATCTTGATAGGTTTTACGAAGCTCATCCATAAAAATCATTTGTGTTAAGATTGATTTATCCAAAAAATTGAAAGAATTTTTGACATTTTAAATTGGTAACATCTATCATACCCAATGGATGCTTTATCTTAATCTACCCAACATTCATTCTTAGTGTTAATCTAGAGTCAAGCATAAAATTAAGTATTGCACTTTGGTAGCCTCCTAGGTCAAATCACTTCCCTTTTTGACTAAGATTCTTTGATCTATATAGGTTCCTACCTAAAAATATAAGAAAAAATGGACTATAGTTTCTCACCATAAGGGAAAAAATTCTAATGTTGGTGAGTCACAAGTTAAAAATAACCTACTTATGACTCTTTCATTGCTAAGGTCTAGTCAAATCAAGATGTACAACTAGAAATCGTGGAAAATAAGCAAGAATCATTAACAACAATCATAAACTATTAGATTCAAGAAACCCAAGTATAATCTATCAATGAAGAAAAATGTAACATAAGAAATCAATAAATTGAAATAATCAAAGCAATACCTTCTTACATCAACATTGAATCAGTGCCTCCATTTTTCTTCTCAATTTTTCTCAATAATGCTAATATTACTTTCATAGTTTACTACTATGGTTTTTCCTCCCACAAGTTCTATAAATTGGATCCTTGAGATGGTAGTATCACTATGTGTTATTTGTAGGTGTATGAAAGCATCTAGGCTGTAGGATACCAACAAGGAAGTGTATTATAGTTTATGTCTCCTGTGAAGATAAATAATATAGTTGGCCTTTTTTCTTGTCTAGATTTTTTTCTCAAAAGGGTTTCTTCATGTAAAGTTGGTGTCATGTATTTCTTTGTTGATTTTTCTATTATAGTGAATGTTCAATCACATACATATAATCAAACTTAGTAGAATTTTTATATTTTAATTTACATACATAAGTTAATATTATAGCTTAGTTTCACCTTGATTTCTACATTTGGTATTAGAGATAATGGTTTTGTTTAGAGGGGGATGCCTTTCTCTTAAATGTTGGAGGGTTTTTTGCTACAATAGGATCTTTCACTCTTGTGATACATATCACATATTTGTGGATAATATCGTATATCATGGATTCTACCTCTCACCAGGATATTGAAAATTTTAGTGGAGTGAGTTACAAGATGCAAAAATTAAAGATGAAGAATCTCCTAGAAGAGAGAGATAAGTGGTTGTCATTTTCACAAGATAGTAAACCATATGCAATGAGTGATGAAGATGTTGGAAAAATAAGGGGAAAAAATTGAGAGGGGGAGGTGAATCAATTGTCCCAAAACTTCAAAACTTATTCAATTTATTAACCTTATTCTTAGATTTGATTATTAACCATGAAAATAGAAATTAACAACACATCAGAAATGCACATAACACCAATATTTTTTACGTGGAAACCCTGTTAGGGGAAATACCACAGTGGAGGTCAATCCACAAGATTATACCCTGTTAAAAATATAAGAAGATGAAATATGGGGAATGCACATGCATTCAAGAACATTGCCTAGAGCTCACTGCTCAAATACAAAGGAAGACACACTGTCTTACAAAGAGATTTTGATTAAAACCATCCACAGGGATTTGAACTGAGAAAATAACATCTTCCAATTCCTAGTTACAGTTCTAGTTAAGCGCATGAACAATACTTCACTCTTCTACACACTTCTTCACTTTTCTTCACACTCTGCTCTGCCTTCGAATGATCTGAACATTATTCACACATACACACAGAAGCATACATTTTTCCACACTTTAATTTGAATAAAAAATCACTCTTATATATCTGCAACAAGAAATTTCATCCCTTTATGTTGGCCTCAATAAAAATAATAAAATGAATATAAACTGTTGGCCCAAAACATTAAAGATTAACAATGCGAATCAACCAAAGTCAGCCACAACTTACTAGGGACCCAAAATAATCTTTCCAACATGAAAATGCTTTAATTAATTTCTCCTCAAAGATCCACAACACGGTTCAACATCTTGTCAGCCAGGAATAAGAAAAATATGAACACACAAGAGAAAATTGCCAACCACGAGCACAATGATCAATGCAAACATGCAACAAGGATAGAGCACAAACTAGAAACATCCACAAGACTCAAACAAAAAAAGAAGCATCCGCAACAACTGAGATAATTGAAATAGCCCCATCTTCAATCAAAAACACCAACTAAAGAAATGTATAAAAACTATCAGAATGAAAATCTTCATAACTTGATCAAATTTTTATGCAGATCTCTGAAACTCTACATGGATAAACTAGATACACTCAGCAACAAACTCTTTAGTCCACAACCTCTTATCATCAACGTACAAAACATACCACCATACTAAACATCACTTCACCACTGACAACCTGCAACTCATTTATTACAATTTTCTCAATATCCTCAACATATACAACTTCAAATGAATTAATACTAATAGTGTTGAAATCAATGATAACCAAATGCATTAGCAACACAACCACAACATCCAACAATCTCTCCCTTTGGCATTGATGGCAACACATGATGTGAAAAACACCTTCAATGCAACTAACTCTTGGCACTTACTCCCCTTCAAAATTTGACTCATTTTCTCCTCAACACTTTCATATAACTCTTCTCCCACATAACTCTTCTCCCCAGATAATCACTAGTTTTTCACATGACTCTTCTCCCCCTTTGACATCAATGACAAATATTTCTAAGCTTTGAACCACATATCTAAACATTTGAACCATCTAACTACTCGCCTGAGTAGAAGCCACCACAATGTCAATCTGAAACAAGATATGATTGTGAAATGCAAAGACTGATGCAATTTCTTTGCATCCTTAGTTCTGATTAGGAGGGGTAATCACCCCTAACTTCCCTCTAAGATACTCAAAAGTATCCTTAGGAAATGACTTGTAAAGATATTTGCAATCTTCTCCTTAGTAGGCACATACTCCAGTCTGACTTCCTTTTCATTTACTTTCTCCATCAAAAAGTGAAACTTGATAGATATATGCTTTATTTTTTAATGCAACACCAAATTCTTAGAAATGTTAATAGCACTTGATTTATCACAAAATATAACAATAGGCTCATCATACACAAATCTGATATCCTTCAACATCTGCTTCATCCAAAGGACTTGAGTACAATTTTTAGTAGCAGCAATGTATTCGACCTATGAAGTAGATAAGGAAATGACATTCTGCTTCTTGCTTAACCATGAAATTAGCTTCTTACCCAAGAAAAATGCTCCACCACTAGTACTTTTTCTGTCATTCACATCTCCTGCCCAGTCAACATCAGTAAAGGAACTCAAAGTAAGATCATTATCTTTAGGATACTATATGCCAAGATCAACAGTTCCCTTCAAATATCTAAAAATTATCTTCACAATAGTGACATGAGATTCCTTCAGATTAGCTTGAAATATTGCAACAATACATACAACATTCATGATATCAGGCCTAGTTTGAGTTAAGTACAACAATCCACCAATCATTGTTCTATATCTTGTTTGATTTTCTTTTAGAGAATCATCTTCTATTGTCAAATTGCATCTGGTCACCATGGGTGTACCAACTAGCTTTGAATATTCCATACCGAACTTCCGCAATTCCTTCACATACTTAGACTGAGATATAAAAATTCCTTTATCTAACTAAGTAATTTGCAATCCCAAAAAGAATTTCATCTCACCAATCATAGACATCTCAAATTCATTTTACAGATCTCATTAGCAAACTTCATGCACAAACCATCATCTCCTCCAAAAATGGTATCATCAACAAAGACTTCAGCAATCAGATCTTTATCATCATTCTTGAAATACAAATTACTATTAGCAGTACCTTTGTTGAATCCAAGTTTTAGCAAATACTTATCCAATCTGGCATACCATGCTCTAGGGGCTTGCTTGAGTCCATACAATGCTTTCTTCAACCGACACACCATATCTTCTTTATCAGTTAACTGGAATCCATCAGGTTGCTCATCATACACTTCTTCTTCCAATTCACCATTTAGAAAAGTTGATTTGACATCCATCTGATAAACTTTGTAGTCCTTGTGAGCAACATAGGAAAGAAATAATCTTACAGCTTCAATTCTAGCAATAGGGGCAAAGGTCTCTTCAAAATCAATTCCTTTCATCTATGAATATCCTTTACATACTAGTCTTTCTTTATTTCTAATCGCTTCACCTTGCTCATTTAGTTTGTTTCTAAAGACCCATTTAGTTCCAATGACATTCTTATCCTTAGGTCTGGGAACAAGAATCCATGTTTCATTCTTTTCAATCTGTTTTAACTCTTCTTTCATTGCTTCAACCTAATGCTCATCTTTACATGCTTCATGCACACTAGTAGGCTCATTCTTTGAAATCAAGCAATACTCTTCTGTAATCTTTCTCCTAGTCTGGGAACCTTTATTCTTATCACCAATACTATGATCTTCTGAATGATTCAATCTTACATAACTCAAAGTCTTCTTAGAATGTTCTCCACCTTCTGTCTCTTGTGTTCTCACTTCTGTGTTTCCATTGGCTTCTCCTTCTTCATTCTCTTGATTTACCAGATTTGTAGTTTGATCTTAGTTTCCTTTGTTTGTACTATCATCCTGATTATCAAAGTCATATCCATAGGTTCTAGATGGTGTACCTAAGTCTTCATCAACCTTGACATTTGCACTTTCAACCATCTTCTTCAATATTTTATTGTAACACTGGTAGGCCTTACTTTTAGTACCATAACCCAAAAAGATACCTTCATCACTCCTAGTATCAAACTTTCCTATGTCTTCGTCTCTCTTAATATAACATCTTCTTCCAAATATATTGAAGTATTTAATAGTAGGCTTTTGACCAGTCCATAGCTCAAAAGGGGTCTTACTAGTATCACCTTTGATTTGTACCCAATTTAGTGTGTACACAAGAGTACTCACAGCTTCTCTCCAGTGGATATGGGGAACATTTCCTTCCAGCATCATTGTTCTAGTAGCTTCTTCAATTGTTCTGTTCTTGCTTTCCACAACTCCATTTTGTTGAGGGGTTCGTGGTGTAGATAATTGTCTCTTTATTCCATGTTCTTCACAAAAAGAATTAAATTCACCAGAAGTGAATTCACCACCTCTATCTAATCTCAAACACTTAATCTTCAAACCTGTTTCTATCTCAACCATAGCCATAAAGATCTTGAACTTTTCTAGTGCTTTAGATTTCTCCCTTAAGAAAGTAACCTATACCATTCTAGAATAATAATCAATGAGTAACATGAAATACCTGCAACCTTGTAAAATTCTGACCTTAGAGGGACCGCACAGATCAGTATGCACAAGCTCTAACAATTCATTTGAATAATGATTTTTACTCTAAAATGAAATTCTAATTTGCTTTCCCAATTGACATTCCTTGCATATTGAATTAGTAGGTTTCACCAACTTAGGTAGATCTCTCATAGCCTTAGTGGAACTTATCTTGAAAATATTATCAAAGTTAACATGACACATTCTCCTATGCCATAACCAACTTTCATCAACTTGAGCAATCAAACAACTTTTACTAGCAACACTCAAGTGAAAGATATTACCTTTTGTCTCTGTACTTGGTGCAATTACTTTTCTGGAACTCAATATTCTGCACTTTCCATCCTTGAACTGAAGATTGTATCCCTTATCAACCTTTTGACCAACACTAAAAATATTATGCTTCAATCCTTCCACATACAAAAAATCATCATTATTATTCTTACCATCAAGAGAAGTGCATCCTCTTCCAGAGATCACACCAGCTATATTATCACCAAATCTGACAAGACTACCATCATACTTTTCCATGCTTACACACTTACTTTTGTCTCCTGTCATATGATGTGAACATCCACTGTCAATTACCCATTCATCTCTCTCTTCAACTTGAGTAGCCAGGGCTTTCTCCACATTTGTACAACTAGCAGATTCAATAGATACAAAATTATATTCTTTGACAACAATAAACACCCATTCATCATCACTTATATTTCCTTGATCAGATTCATCATCTATCACACCTTCATCAACAACATAGTAACACTTCTTCTGAAATATAGGCTTGTTATGTCCTGGTTTAGCAACTCTTTCTAGACACCTTGATGCAAAATGACCTATCTTATTGCAAGAAAAAAATTTAAGAGGAAAATTTCCTTCATACTTACCTTTTCCTCTCGGTACTCTTTGGAAAGTAAGTGCTTCTAGCTCTTCTAACTCTTTTTCTTCTTTAATTTGTCTGATTTCATCCTCATAATTGAATGTATTTCTAGATGAACTCTCACCTAGATCATATCTATGTCTATCTCTTCCATAAGTAGTAGCCTTCAATGTAGATTTGACCTTAGGAAGGGCATCACCAAATTTGCTCAACTCAAAAGCAGTCAACTTACCAACCAATGTATCTTTGGTTATGTTTGTTACAATCATGAGCTCTTCAATGGCACTAGCTTTGACTTTGTAAGAATCAGGTAGGGATCTAAGCACTTTAGCAACAATCTCAGATTCATCTATCTTTCCACCAGCACATCTAATACCACACACAAGTTCATTCACTCTTTGCATGAAATTATTAATGTCTTCATCATCACCCATTCTCAACCTTTCATATTTCCCTTTCAAACTTTGCAACTTAGCAATCTTCACATTAGCATCACCTTCATACAAGGTTTCCAACTTTTTCTAGATCTCATAAACAGTCTTCAGATCCATAACTTTTTTCATCTTTGAATCAATCAAAGCACTCAACAAAGCTTCCTTAGCCTGGATATTATACTTAACATCTCTGATCTCAACAGAAGTAGTAGGACCATTATGTGGAATAATATACATATTACTTGTAATGCTCTAGTAGGGTTCACCAATGCATCTCAGATGGCACTCCATTCGATTCTTCCAAAAAGAATAATTTGTTCCATCAAATCGTGGACCATCCTTCTTGTAACTTGCAATCCCGGATCACCTTAAGTTGTTAAAATTCTTCCAAGGAACTTTCTCTAATACCAATTTTTGGAAAAACAAGGGCAGACAACTGAGAGGTGGGGGTGAACCAATTGTCCCAAAACTTCAAAAATTATTCAACTTATTAACATTATTCTCAAATCTGAGTATGAACCATGAAAACAAAAATTAACAACACATCAGAAACACACATAACACCAAGAATTTTTACGTAGAAACCCTATTAGGGGAAAAACCACAGTGGTGGTCAATCCACAAGATTATACCCTATTAAAAGTATAAGAAGATGAAATATGGGGAATGCACATGGATTCAAGCACACTGCCTAGAGCTCACTGCTTAAATACAAAGGAAGACACACTATTCTACAAAGAGATTCAGATTAAAACCACATGTAGGGATTTTAACTCATAAAATAACATCTACCAATGCCTGGTTATAGTTCCAGTTAAGCACATGAACAATACTTCACTCTTCTACACACTTCTTCACTTTTCTTCACACTCTGCTCTTCCTTTGAATGATCTGAACATTATTCACACATACACACATAATCACATCTTTTTCCACACTTCAATTAGAATAAACAATTGCTCTTATATATCCGCAACAAGAAATTTCATCCCTTTATGTCGGCCTCAATAAAAATAATAAAATGAATATAAATTGTTTGCCCAAAACATTAAAGATTAACAATGTGAATCAACCAAAGTTGGCCGCAACTTACTGGGGACCCAAAACAATATTTCCAACATGAAAATACTTTAATTAATTTCTCCTCAAAGATCCACAACACGCTTCAACACCTTGTTGGCTAGGAACAAGAAAAATATGAACACGCAAGAGAAAATCGCCAACCATGAACACAACGATCAATGCAAATGTGCAACAAGGATAGAGCACAAACTACAAACATCCACAAGAATCACAAACCAACAAAGAAGCATCTACAACAACTGAGATAACTGAAATAGCCTAATCTTCAATCAAAAACACCAACTAAAAAAACAAAAAAACTGTCAGAATGAAAATCTTCATAACTCAATCAAATCTTTATGTGGATCTCTGAAACTCTACATGGATAAACTAGATACACTCAGAAACAAACCCTTTAGTCCACAACCTCTAATCATCAACGTACAAAACATACCACCATACTGAACATCACTTCACCACTGACAACCTTCAACTCATTTATTACAATTTTCTCAATATCCTCGACATATAGAGCTTCAAATGAATTAATAATAATAGTTTTGACATCAATGAGAACCACATATCAGTAACACAACCACAACATCCAACAAAATATTCATAAATTTTAGATAAATAAGCATGAGGAACCATTCAATTGTGCCTCATAGATTCTATCATTTTGAATGGCTCCACCGAAGAAACCACACATAGGTTGTGGAAAAGGATAGGTGATATATATCAAATTGAAAGTTTGTATAACAAGTTACACCCCAAAAGATGATTAAATTCTTTAAAAATGAAATATGGTGAATCTATTACTGATCAATTTTTTTTAATCTAATTATAGTTTAGGTTACATTTGTAGATGTGAAAATAGAAGATAAAGATAAATTTATCTTTCTTCTTTGTTCTTTGCTTGAATCTTGGGAAAATTTAATTATTGTCATAAGTAGTGGTAATGTAGAATTGTACTTATTTCAAAGGAGATGAGCAGAAAGTCCATAAATTTTGGCTTCCCAAATACCTTGCATGTGCAGGATAGGTCTAAAGAGAAAGGGCCTAAAGGGGATAATAAGAGGGAAAAGTCTAAAAGACATTCTAAAGCCATCAAAAAGAGAAAAGTGTTGGATTTTTGGTAAAAGAGAGCATGTGAACAAGGAATGTAGGAATAAAAAAAATAATTTTGATTCCACCATAGAAAATTCCTTTGATGATGATTCTGATGCTTTGTTTATTTCTCCTAACACTATTAGTGATGATTTTTGGCTTAGATTTCTCCTACCACATGAGTCCTCACAAGGAGTGGTTTACTAATTACATAGAATATGATGGGGAAGAAGTTTTTCTTGATGAAAAGAAAACAAAGAGGATTGTTTATAAGGGAAAGGTAAATTTGTGTTTTAGTGATTGAAGGATAATATTTTTTCATATTCTATGAATTGCAAGAATTATACTTTTAGTGTCTGAGTTGAATGATTCTAGAATGCATGTGTCATTCGATAAGTTTGGTCGTAAGTTGGTAAGAGGAATTTTGATGATAGCTAAAGGATCTTGAATAGGGAATTTGTCTTAGCTAAATGCGTTTACTTTAAGTAACTTTTCCAATGTAACTAACATTAAAAGTATGTGTATGTTCTAGCACCATAGATTGGGTCACATAGGTGTAGAAGGAATTAAGACTATTTTATACAAAAATTTGGTTGATGGTATTTCTAATTATTATGTTGGTAAAAATGGTATTTTTGAACATTGTATGTTTGGAAAAAGACTTAATAGATCATCATTTTCTAGTGTAATTAGAGATCATTTATTCAGATGTATGTAGACCAATGAATGTTGACTCTTTGGGTAAATTTTGATATTATGTCACTTTCATTGATTATGTCTCAAGATATACTTGGGTTTATTTCATGAATTGAAAATCTAAAGTTTTCATTATGTTTAAGGAATTTAAGGGCTTAGTTGAAAACCAAACATATTATAAGATAAAAGTGTTGAGGTTTGACAATGGGGATGAATATTGTTCCAAAGAAGTTGATGAATTTTGTAATCATGTAGGTATTGTTTGAAAAAATTCAACTCCTTATACTCCCCAAAATAATGAGGTAATAGAAAGAATGAACCAAAGCTAAATGCAAAGAGCTAGGAGTATGTTAAGTAGTGCTAAGATTGATAAATGTTTTTTTGGAAAAAGTGGTTGGCACTACTTGTTATTTAATAAATAGATCTCTTTGTTTAGATCTTGCTAATAAAACTCCTTATGAAGTGTGGATAGATAAAAATATTTTTTTTTCACACTTAAGGGCATTTGGTTGTGAGGCTTTTGTTTATGTTCCTCAAGAGAAGCAATCTAAATTAGATCCAAAAGCACATAAATGTATCTTTATTGGTTATGGTAAGAATGTAAAAAGTTAAAAGCTTTGGAATCCTCTAACCTATAAAATAATCAATTCTAGAGATGTGATTTTTAGGTAATTTAGAGGTTACTCTTGAGAGAAGAACAACCAATGGAGAAAGATGAAACAAAGACAGTGCACTTCGAGATAAATTTTGAGATGTAAGATGGTGCACATCTAGAAGAATAATCAAATAAATTTGATAATGGAGAAGAAGAAGAGGGTTTAGATAGTTTAGGGAATGTGAACATAGTATGAGCATGCAAAAGAAGAATACGTAGAGTCCATTACTCCTACCTTGAGGATGTCGAAAAGGAAATAAAATCTAGGTGAAAGGTATAGCACATCAAATTAAAATTGTGCATTTTCTTTGTTGAGTATTTCTAATGAATCTATATATTTGAGCAAGGCTCTCTGTTTGAAGGAAAGTGAGTTTTGGTTACATGCCATATAAAGGAGGTGGTGGCTTTGGATAGTTGCGACACCTAAAATCTTGTTGGTTTTCCCAAAGGAAGGAAGCCCATTGGTTGTAAGTGGGTATTTAAAATAAAATTTTGTATAGAGAGTCGATTAGAGTGTTACATGGATAGATTAGTGGCCAAGGTCTATTCTTTGAGAGAGGAAGATTATTTTGGTGAAATTTTATCTCCTATTTCTAAATTAAATTCTATTAGAATCCTACTATCTATTATTGTTGCTTGTGATTTTGAGATAGAGAAAAAGGATGTTAAAATTACTTTCTTGCATGGAGATCTTGAGGAGGAAATTTATATGTGATAACCTAATGATTTCGTTGTGAAAAGAAAATAACAACTAGTTTAATACAAGTTGAAGAGATCTTTGTATGGTTTGAAATAGTCACCCAAGATGTGGTGCCAAAAGTTTTATACTTTTTTATTGAAGTTGGATTTTCTTAGGAACAACGAGGACAATTATGTTTAAATTAAGGTTATTGATGATCAGATTCTTAATTTTTTTTAAATATTTTTATGATATGTTGTTCATGGGTAACTATAAGGTGATGATTAGGGAGCTCAAGACATAATTTTATTATAAAAATTAATTTTAAGGACTTGGTGGATGAAAATATGTCTTTGGGATACAAATCATTAGAGATCCGACTCAGATAAAACTTTGGTTAAGTCAGAGTAAGTAGTGGATACAATTTTATTAAGGTTTACTATATATGTGACTGTAAGCTAGTTAATATTCTTTTTCTTGTTGGTACTAAGTTGAGCTTAGATACATGTGTCATAATTTTAATGATGATTTTGAGGATATGTATATGGTTCCTTATGCTAGTGTTGTTGGTAGTTTAATGTATGCAATAGTTTATGCTAAACTAGATATAGCCCAAGTAGTGGGAGTTCTAAGTAGGTTTTTGTCTAACCCTGGTAAATAAAATTGGAATTTTTTTAAGAGGGTGTTTAGATATTTTCATGGTAGTACTTCAAATTATTATTTGGTTTATCATGGTATTGATGATGTGGTTAAGTCACTGGACATACAAGGATTTGTTGATGTAGATTGGACAGGTCACTTGGATAGTTGAAAGTACACTAGTGACTATGTTTTTACTTTTTTTGGAGGTACAATGAGTTATATGAGTAAGAGGCAACCTAAAATTTATTTTTCCACAACTGAATAATATTATATGTTTGCTACACATGCCTCTAAGGAAGTGGCATGGTTACAAATAATTATTAATGAAATTTATTTTGATTTCAGAATAGTGAGGATTGGTTGTGACAATCAGAGTGCTATTTGTTTAATCAAAACCCCTATGTGTGAGATCTTTGGGAATGGTAAGGTCTTGATTGATAAGGTTGACACTTTGGATAATTTTACATATTCTCTCACAAATCCAATGACCACAGAAAGTTCTCTTGGTGTAGGAAGGCTATGTTCCTTGATCATTATACTTGATTTATTATTTGTATCACTTGAATATAAGAGTGTGTGCACCAATCTATGACACAAAATCTTGCCACATTTATAAAATTCATGAAATTTCCCATTTTGCACACACCAAATTTAGTGCTCTCTAAATGGCTTGAGCATTTAGTGAGTGCCAAATTTGGTGCTCACAAAATAGAAAAAAATTAAAAAGCCAGCAGCAAAAAATGTTATTGACCTTTCCAACCTGCGAATTCATTTGGTATTTTTGACTTCTATAACCTGCACTCACCAAAATTTCTTAATTTTTTGCACTCCCAGCTCATGATTTTTTGTGAGGATGGTGCTAAGAAGTCATTGAGGTGGAAGATGTATGCATTTTTTTTGTTAGTTTAAAAATTGAATTAATTGTAGATCAAAATGTGTTTTTCTAATTAAACTTTCATTTAATTTCTAGTAAATCAATATCCACCTCCAAATATTGATAATTCACAATCACCTCCTCGCAAAAACCCTCCCAAACAAGATCAAACCCCTCCCTCAATTCTTAGACATCCTATAGGAACTCAAGAAAATATTTTAAATCAAATTGAAAACAACAAAAGAGATTTTGAATAATTGATTGCAAGATTAAATGAACATGTTGCAAACCACCCTTATAGGAGAGGCATTGTCAAATCGCTAAAGTCGATTGTATCTCATGTAGGAGCAATGAGTGAACAAATTTTTTTTTGTTGAATAAAAGGGAGGAATTAAAATGATTTTATGCAAATGGAATTTCTTATGCACAAGTGAAGAAAGAAAAAAATAGTAAATCCAACTTGTGTGCCCTTTTCATATACCCAAGAACCAATGCACCTTTTATCACATGCAAGCATGAGGTTCCCCATCCATTGGTGCCACCATGAATTAATTAAAAATAAGTTTTGGGAGAGGTGGTGGACGGTTTTTTACCAATCTCCATGCAATAACTACAAGGTATTGCAGTATTTTTTGAGGAAACTCTATTGTGAATTTGTCCTCAATAAGATGCCAAATTATTTTTACTATTTAGACTTTCAGGGTAGAGGTGGGGGATCCACAGATGATAGTGGTGTAGGAGCACCCATAGATCACCATAGGTTGTTTAGAAGGTCTGTCTAGGATAGTCTTGTCTAGGACAGTCTTGTCTAGGACAACTAAGCAAGCAACCAAATTTGGTTCATTTGGATGTAAGCCTTAATGGAATTTTTTGTTGGTTTTTGATTAGATGAAGGTCATGTTGACCATTGAATAAGTATCATTAGGTTCTAGCTCAAAATAAGGTTTTGGAATTTTAGGAATTCTTGCAAAATATTTGCAATTATTACTCAATTAAAGCTACAAGTGGCCAAGAAGAGCCCAAGGAAGAGGATAACTATTTTAAGGACCCTATTTATGGAATGCCTTAGCATTGGAGTAGGGTTGGAAGTATTTGTGATGTTTGAAGTTTTGTGAATTCAAGGAGAGCAATTGTGTTTGAGAGTGAGTTTTCTAATTTTTGCATTGAAGTGAGGTTATAATGGATTGATCACGGCTTTGTAACTTGTGTAGGATTTAGTATAGTTGTTCTTCAAGCTTTGTGTGGCATTAGTTAGGTTCTTTACTTAGTTTCAAGCATTGTTTTGTAATTATTATTTTTTATACTGTTGCTGGTCTAAACCAGATAGTTTTGAGAAAACAGAGTGTTAGTTCACTTTCCCACCGTACAAATTGTACGGCCCCTTGGGAACAATGACTAGACTCCATGTATGTACATATGGTAGGGTTTAGGGTCTTTGAAAAGATAGGATCTACTCTGGAAGCCTTGCCCTAGGCGAGCCAGGAAGAGTTCGGCTTGGGAAGACAAGAAGTACAGAGCACTTGATTTGCAGGGGTGTCTATTTCCTAACAAATCACAGTGTGGAGAGGGCAGGTAAGTGCCTTGCCAAGACATAGCATGGAGGAGGAAGCTCCATCAATCCATCTGGTGTGTGGAATACTTAGCAGTTTGTAGTGAATTTAGGGAAGGGTTTGAAAGGCCAAAATTTTCCAAATTGTGGTTTAGCCTTTGTACAGATATCTGAGACCCAAGACCCAAAAATATTTGAGAGGTGTTCATTTGAACTAGGAATCCCAAGAAAATATTGGGTGTTCTTTGGAAAAATTTAGAGAACTAACCCGTTTTCTCGGAGAAGTAGGCCTAATTGGGGCTCCTAGGGCTAGTAGCCTTTTAGGTCTAAAAGAGGGTTTAGTGAATGTGACTTGAAGATGGAGCTAGGTGGACCCCTAATACACTTAATAGGATGGTTTGAAGATGTTAGAAGCATCTCCACACCCCTTCAAAGCTAAATTCAAGATTTGGAGGATTTGTAGCCTTTAGGGTGGATTAAGGGCTAAAGCAAGGGTTTCAAGATTGCACCAAGTCTTGACTTGGTAGGAGGTTCTTTATTGGTAGTTGGGGTTGGCAAGGAAAAACCAGGGGATCATAAGTAAAGAAAGGTCCTATAGGTTGAAGTGGTGGAGAGAGACACCTTAGAAGTCTTCCAACAAGGCTTAGAGCATGAAACTATGATTGTTTTATCCAACCTCCCTATCAGATTGGTATCAGAGCATCAAAAGATTTGGAATAGAATAATATATGTCAAAGGTTGAGTCTAGTGGTTCTACTGACATGGTGACAAATGTAGAATTGGCCAAGAAGGTCGAAGAACAGGAGGAAGACAATAGGCTATTGAGGGAAAGAATAACCCAACTTGAGCAAGCAATGAGTAATGTGTAGTTGGAAGGAAGGGTACCAAAGAAAGAAAAGGTTGTAGAGGAAGACAAGATTCTTGAACCTGACCCTATTTTGCAAGAAGAGCCTTTCTTGAAGGCATTGAAAGCTTTGAGTGGAAAAGCACTTGAAGGCATATTACTGTTTAGTGGGAAAATGTAAGCTGATCTAGTCATGGATTGGATAGAGGGAATGGAAAACCATTTTGAGTGTGATGGAGTCACTGAAGCACAGAAAGTGAAGGTGGAAAAGTGAAGATTAAGAGGTTTTTCCTTGACATGGTGGAAGTTCATTCAGACAGAGAGAGAAAAGGAAGGCAAGAAGCCTATTTCTACTTGGAAGGGAATGGTTACCAAAGTGAGAGAAGCATACATGCCAGGTGATTATGAAATTCAGTTGCATAAGAAAAGACAGAGCTTGAGACAAAGAGACCAAGATGTAAATTCCTATATGTAGGAGTTCCAAAAACTTTGCATGAGGTCTAATGTATCTGAGGATGAAAATATTAAGGTGGCTAGATACCTTAACAGTTTGAAGTGGAACATTCAAGAGGAGATGACTCTTCTAAGTCCCAAAACAGTGCACCAATGCTATCAATTGGCTATAAAGATTGAAGAGAGGAGTATGGGGAAACAAGATCAGGCTTCTAAAAGTAGAGGTAAAGGCAGATATCAAAGAGGACATAGAGGTGGATACCAAGGTAGAGGGACTAAACATAGAAGTCAGGGAGAGTCTAAACTCACAAAGCATGGAAGTGAAACAAATTATAGAGGAGGCTATGGAAGAGGTAGAGGACCTCAAGGAGGTTCAAATAGAGGAAGAGGAGCAGGTAGAAGTAACTCATACTTTGCTAGTATGAAGTGTTACAACTGTGGTCAAGTAGGTCATCCAGCTTATAGGTTCTAGAAGAAATCATCTTCATCAAATACAAAAAAGAGAGTCGAATATGCTCAAGAGGACACCATGAGTATCAAGTCACTAGAGGTTAGTCACATTGAGTCAGAAATGGGGGAGAACTTGGTGTTTAGTAGGGTTCTAATCAGACAACTAGTCAAAGAAGAGCCAAAGCAAAGGAGAGCCTTATTCAGGCTAAGATGCAAAATAATTGGGAAGGTGTGCAAGGTTATAGTGGATTCAGGGTATACTAATAACATTATCTCTAAGGAGGCAGTGAGAAAGTTGAAGTTGGAGAAAGTACCCCACACTAGCCCTTATAAGGTGACATGGTTGAAAAAAGGGCAGAGTGTTCTAGTAAATGAGCATACAACGGTGGAGTTCTCCATTGGAGGGTACAAGGACAAGTTAATTTGTGATGTGTTTCCCATGGATGCATTCCATCTTCTATTGGGCAGACCATGGTAGTATGACAAAGGAGCCATCTATGATGGAAAGGAGAACAATATCTCATTCAAGAAGGATGGAAAGACATTCAAACTGTAGTCACTATCAGATGAGGAAGAAGGACAGTCAAAGACCCCTAGTGTCTTGTTAAGTAATGGCAAGGATTTTATCAACACTCTACAACAAGGAGGGGAAGGATATGTGGTCATGGTGCAACCCAAGGAGGAAGATAAGACTAAGAAAACAGTCATACCAGGAGCATTCTAGAATTTTCTTGAAAAGTTCAAGGACATAGTCAGTGATGGAACACCAACAACCTTACCTCCAAACAGAGCCATCAATCATCAGATTGACTTCATACCAGGGGCTTCATTACCAAACAAAGCAACTTACAAGCTTACACTAGATCAGAACCTAGAAGTAGCTAGACAAGTGCAGGAGTTGTTAGACCAAGGACTAATTAGGAAGAGCATCAGTCCGTTTGTAGTACCAGTGGTCTTAGCAACCAAGAAAGGTGGTAAGTGGAGGTTATGCACTGATTCTAGCACTATAAACATAATTACAATCAGATATAGGTTCCCTATTCCTAGGATTGAGGATTTGATGGACTGTCTTAGAGTAGCTCAGTATTTCACCAAGTTGAATCTCAAGAGTGGATACCATCACATCAGAATCAAAGATGGGGATGAGTGGAAGACAACCTTTAAGACAACTGATGGGTTATATGAGTGGAGAGTTATGCCATTTGGCCTCTCAAATGCCCCTAGCACATTCATGAGGCTCATGAATGAAGTGCTTAAGGATTTCACAGGTATATTTGTGGTGGTATATCTAGATGATATACTCATCTTTAGCAAGACATTAGAAGAACATTTAAAGCATGTGGAGTTGGTTCTTAAAAGATTGTAGGAGGAGAGGTTAGCCATCAACCTAGAAAAGTGTGAGTTCTTCAAACAAGAGCTTGTGTATTTAGGGTTTGTAGTATCCCAAGGATCATTGAAGATGGACCCAAGCAAAGTGGAAGCTATCCTAAATTGGCCTATACCAACCACAGGGATAGAGGTAAGGAGTTTTCATGGGTTAGCTCAATTTTATAGGAAGTTTATAAGGAACTTTAGTGGCATATGTGTACCAGTACTTGATACAATCAAAGGTGGCCTAAAAACTAAGTTCAAATGGACTCTTGAAGCTGAGAAGGGTTTTGAGAAACTGAAACAAGAAGTGGAAAATCAACCCATCCTTTTGTTACCTAGTTTTGATAAGTTATTCACTATGGAATGTGATGCCAGTGGAATTACAGTAGGAGGAGTACTGAGCCAAGAAGGCAGGCCTATAGCTTTCTTTAGTGAAAAGCTCAATGAAGCTAAGAAAAAGTATTCAACTTATGACCTAGAACTGTATGATCTAGTACAGTCACTTAGAAAGTGGAGGCATTATCTCCTACCTAAAGAGTTTGTAGTGTTTACTGATAACCAATCACTTAGCTACATCAACACACAAGAGAAGTTGAGCAATAGACATTTGAAATGGATGGAATACCTCCAAGCTTCCACATTTACCATCAAGCACAAGAAGGGACAGTTGAACAAGGTGGCAAATGCACTAAGTAGGAGGTTGCTGATAGTGCAAGAGATACAAATAAAGAGCATTGGGATAGAGAGTTTCAAGGATCTCTATGGAGAAGATGAAGACTTCTCGGAGGCATATAAGGTATGTTCTGATTTTGAGAATCACTTTCATAGTCAATTCTAAGAGTATACATTGCAGAGTGGACTTTTGTTCAAGGAGAATCAGTTATGTGTTCCAAAAGGTTCAATGAGAGAGAATCTTATCCAGGAGGAGCACAATGGTAGTCTTAGTGGTCATTTTGGTATCAACAAGACAATAGAATTAGTACAGAGGTTCTATTATTGGCCCAAGTTGCCAAGGGATGTCAGAAGGTATGTGGAGCAGTGTGTAGTTTTTATGAAAGCCAAGGGGGGAGCTAGTAATGCAGGTTTGTATCAACCTCTACCCATTCCCAATAGACCATGGGAATGTGTTAGCATGGACTTTGTGGTAGGACTCCCTAAAACTAAGACAAGATTTGATAGTGTCTATGTGGTGGTAGATAGGTTTGGCAAAATGACTCATTTTATTCCTTTCAAGACCACCCATGATGCTAGCTATATTGCTCATCTCTTCTTCAAAGATATTGTGAGGATCCATGGATTTCCATTGAGCATTGTCTCAGACAGGGATGTGAAGTTCATGAGTCATTTTTGGAAGACTCTATGGAGCAGATTAGGAACTAACTTGTCTTTTGGATCAGCCTACCATCCTCAGATAGATGGAAAAACTAAGGTAATAAATAGAGTGTTAGGTAACCTTCTAAGGTTCCTCACCAAGGAGTATGGAAAGACATAGGACATGGTCATATCACAAGCTGAATATGCTTACAATGACAGTGTGAATCAGACCACAGGTAGATGTCCTTTTGAAATAGTGTATGGAATGCACCCAAGAGGTGTGTGTGAACTTAGAGATTTAGGAACTATGGAGCATAGGAGTGGCCATGCTGAGGATTTCTCTTAGACCATGAAGGAGATTCAGGAGCAGGTGAAAAAGACAATCACAGAGGCTACTCACAAGCTAAAAGCTAAGGTGGATATGTCTAGGAAAGATCTACAATTTGCAGTAGGAGACTATGTCATGGTCCATCTCAACAAATCTAGGTTGTAGAAAGGCACATCAATCAAGTTGCAGATGAAGAGAGTGGGACCATGCCAGGTGTTAGAAAAATATGGGAAGAATGCCTACAAGGTGGAGCTACCTGTAGAATTAGGAATTTCTCCAGTGTTTAATGTGTCTGATTTGATCAAGTATAAAGGACCAGTCACTAACTTGGATTAGAAAAGTGTGGATGTTTTGAAGGATGTGAGTAACATCACTTTACCTCCTAAAGACAAGTTGCAAGCATAGAGGATATTAGAATCAAGGGTGAAGAAGTCTACTTGGCATAAGGAATACATCGAGAATCTCATCAAATGGAAGGACAAACCAAAATATGAGGCTACATGGGTGGATGAAGCTCAGTTCAAGAAGCAGGGTATTGATTTATCTATGATCTCTCCCCATAATCCTTAGTGTTTGGGCTAAGGGGGAGAATGGTGCAGGAGCACCCATAGATCACCATAGGTTGTTTAGAAGGTCTGTCTAGGACAATCTTGTCTAGGATAACTAAGCAAGCAATCAAATTTGGTTCATTTGGATGTAAGCCTTAATGGAATTTTTGGTTGGGTTTTGATTAGATGGTCATGTTGACCATTGAATAAGTATCATTAGGTTCTAGCTCAAAATAAGGTTTTGGACTTTTACGAATTCTTGCATAATATTTGCAATTATTACTCAATTGAAGCTACAAGTGGCCAAGAAGAGCCCAAGGAAGAGGATAACTATTATAAGGACCATATTTATGGAATGCCTTGGCATTGGAGTAGGGTTGGAAGTATTTGTGATGTTTGAAGTTTTGTGAATTCAAGGATAGCAATTGTGTTTGAGAGTGAGTTTTCTAATTTTTGCGTTGAAGTGAGGTTATAATAGATTGATCATGGCTTTGTAACTTGTGCAGGATTTAGTATAGTTGTTCTTCAAGCTTTGTGTGGCATTAGTTAGGTTCTTTACTTAGTTTCAAGCATTGTTTTGTAATTAGTTTGATTTTATACTGTTGTTGGTCTGAACCAGGCAGTTTTGAGAAAATGGAGTGTTAGTTCACTTTCCCACCATACAAATTGTACAACCCCTTGGGAACAGTGACTAGACTCCATGTATGTACATATGGTAGGGTTTAGGGTCTTTGAAAACACAGGAGCTACTGTGGAAGTCTTGCCCTAGGCGAGCCAGGAAGAGTCCGGTTAGGGAAGACAAGAAGTGCACAACACTTGATTTGCAGGGGTATCTATTTCCTGACAAATCACAGTGTGGAGAGGGTAGGTAAGTGACTTTCCAAGACATAGCATGGAGGAGGAAGCTCCATCAATCCATCTGGTGTGTGGAATACTTAGCAGTTTGCAGTGAATTTAGGGAAGGGTTTGAAAGGCCAAATTTTTCCAAATTGTGGTTTATCCTTTGTACAGATAGTTTAGACCCAAGACCCCAAAAATATTTGAGAGGTGTTCATTTGAACTAGGAATCCCAAGAAAATATTGGGTGTTCTTTGGAAAAATTTAGAGAACTAACCTGTTTTCTCAGAGAAGTAGGCCTAATTGGGGCTCCTAGGGCTAGTAGCCTTTTAGGTCTAAAAGAGGGTTTGGTGAAAGCGACCTGAAAATGGAGCTAGGTGGACCCCTAATACACTTAATATGATGGTTTTATGATGTTAGAAGCATCTCCACACCCCTACAAAGCTAAATTCAAGATTTGGAGGATTTGTAGCCTTTAGGGTGGATTAAGGGCTAAAGCAAGGGTTTCAAGATTGCACCAAGTCTTGACTTGGTAGGAGGTTCTTAATTGGTAGTTGGGGTTGGCAAGGAAAAACCAAGGGATCCTAAGTAAAGAAAGGTCCTATAGGTTGAAGTGGTGGAGAGAGATACCTTAGAAGTCTTCCAATAAGGCTTAGAGCATGAAACTGTGATTGTTTCATCCAACCTCCCTATCAGATAGATCGAGTGGACATGACGTAATCTGTAGTTGGCATTGAGACACTTGGAAAAAATCATAGTGGGGAATGTCATTATTCCTTCCATTGTGAAAGACAATATCAAGGTGAACATGATGGACTCAATTATCTTGCTTACTCAAAGTCTTGTACAGTTTGTGGGGCCTCTAGTAGAGCCTGGTGTGGGTGAGTCTTCTAGGCCCAGAGTTCCAACCCATATTTTTCACTCTTGTGGTATTTTTTACATGTACAATGGTGATAGTGCTTGGGGTGAAGTTACATAGGATACATCAACTATAGAGAAGATGGTCACGAAAGATTCCTTGTGGAATCAAACATCTGGAATTGATACTTGAAAGTAAATTTTTGGAAGTTCATTTAATTCTGTTTATAAAAATTTATTCTAAAATGTAAGAATAACTAAATTAGTAAAATGAATATGCTAAAAATTTAGGGTCAAATCATTGTTGTTATGTGTACTCTTTCATAGACCCCTATGTTTTTACATTTTCAAGTCCATAGGTATGTAACCAATATTAAAAAAAAAATTATTTCATGTGAATATTTTAACCTTGTATGAATGATTGTCTCATAACACACTTTGGATGAAATAGTTTGTTGGCGGATGTTCGAAATCAACACATCACTATTCTCATCCTTGGGAAACTTTCACTCAGGTAACTTTTACTATCTAATGGTGTTGTAAAACAATGTTAAAAGTAGTTTTGGTAATTGAAAAAACATTATTCCATATGATTGTTCTTGTTAGCACAATTCCATACGATTGTTCTTTTTGAAACATTATTTGAAGCTTTATATTTTTTGTTTCATTTTCAGATGTTGACATCAATAGCCCTTCTGATGTTAATGGCATGATGGACCATGTAATTGGTGCAACACTAGCAAGCTCTAACCTTTTGATAGAGACCGTATGCGATAAATTAGTAAAATTCACATTATATTTAGTCATTTATTGGTCTATTATTAATTTTTTTAATGATATGTACATATGTAGTTTAATTACTATATTAATACTTGCTACAGGTGGTTGTCACACCAAATCATCAATGTATTGTTATTGTAAATGGGCATGATGATTATTTGTTTGCAATGAGTGATTTTTCTATTATATGTCATTCCACAATTTTATTTTTTATATTTATGTCTAAAATTCTTACTGTATTAGTTGAAACTATAGAGAAGTGAAGAGAGAAGGATGATTGAATGTGTTTGAAAGACAATAGAATCACTTACATCTCCATCTAGCTGATAGTCAAAGGTAGTGCGGGGTCTATTTCCTTGAACCCCTAGTGGGAAATAGCTATGTATTAGGGTTGTTTGTCGTATGCATACGTGAAATTTTTGAGCATATGTTTTTTACTATCGATCTATGTGACATTTTATATCCATATGGCTCTTTTGTAGTAAGCCTATATGATTTATTGGATATATTGTATACTTTTATTGACATATAGATTTGTATAGCTAGGTCAGTGTTGGATTGTGGGAGTCCAAACTAGGCCCTTAAATGGCATTGAAAATTTAGAAAATAGAGTCAGGAAACTTGAAATTAAAAATTGAATAAGTTATTAACATAATTTGAAAAATATGTAAGAAAATAATTTGTAGAAAATTGAATGCAGTCTTTGAGATACTATTCCTTTTTGGAAAAAAGTAAATCTATTTGGTGAAAATTTGAAATTTCAATGCAGTACTAGTACTAAATTTTTAGGAAAAAATAAAAAGAAGGTGTATGTCTCACCCAGGGAAAACTTTAAGAAACCCCCCCCTCAGCGAAGGTGTAAAATCCTTGTGAATCTTATATAGTTCCCGATAAAAATATTAATTTTAGTGGCAAATTTTTTCCTTTTTCATGAAAAAAATGTCCATTGGCGAATCTTTTCTAATTGTTAGAAGTCTGTGGAAAATCCTGGCGAAATGCAAATTTTTTAAAACCACTAAATTTTTTCCATTGGCGATTAAAATCTATTTTCAAACCAATAAAATATTTTGATTGGTGAATTAAACCTATTTTCAAACTAGACAAAATAATTTTGTTGGTGATTAAAACTTTTTTCAAACTAAAAAATAAAATTCATTGGTGAATCAAACCTATTTTCAAATGATTAAGAAAAAAAATTGGCGAATTAAACATTGTTTAGTAAGTGAAGGAGGCACGGAAGTTTCTGTAAAAAATGAAACATTTATGAAGGTTTTTTGCCGGTGCTGGATGTACATTTTGGAATTAGCATTAATGGAGATGGATGGAAAATTGAGATGTACTAAAGACACAAATCTCATGTAGCCAGTCGGCGGTGGGTGGTTGTCAGGAAGCCAGTGAAACAAAGAAACAATGGAGGCCGGTTTCACCTTGACATCACAGAGGTAGCTGGACCCTTTTGTTGGCAAAGTGTCTGTGAAGCAGCTGCGGGGTTTATTTCTCTTCCAGGATGTGTAAGTGGCGCAAGCAGTTCAATTTATTTTGGGTAATGGATTTGGAAAATTAAAGCACATATACAAGACCAATATGGATATTTATTCATTGGTCATGGCTTGCAGTTTGGACTTAGGAGAGTCGGTGGATGTAGTGAGGAAAGTCATGAAAACTCTGGTTCACAAAGATTTTTTAGAGGATATGGAAGGCATTATGGAATGGGTGATACTAGGAGTTGGGATTGTGAAGGTTGAAGGCATGCATGGTGGAGCCTTAGAGCTCATGGATTTAAATCATCTCTTTATTAGGTGGCCAAAAGGACACACCAAAGCTCTATGGTGAGAAGGTGTGAAGCGCGGGTGGCAAGCACTCAAAATATGCATCGAGCTAATGGAGGTCGAGGAGGTCATAGATAATCTCAAAGACATCACCAAAGCAGAGATGCGTGAAAAGAAGGGTTTGTGTCCGAGGAAGAAGATGAAGCCATTAATGGAGAGAGAGCCATTAGAGATGGGTAATTCATCAAAGGCGTCTGAGTAGTAAAAGTTTAAAAAAAAATTAGATTTCAGGCAGTATGATTAGGGATAATTTGATATGTTGGAAATGGAATCTATGCTGGCTAATCAAATTTTTTGGTAGTTGATGGATGAACATAAATCTAAAGCATATTTTATAGCATTAGTTTAAAATTGGAATAATTCTTTCTAAAGTATATTTTATAGCATTAGTTTAAAATTGGAATAATTTTTGGTAGTTGATGGATGAAGATAAATCTAAAATATATATAATAATGTTTATGATAAAAATATAAATTAGTTTAGAATTGGAATAATTCTTTCTAATTTCACTTTATATTAATATATATGATTTATTCAACAACATTTATTTTATAGTATTTTGTTTACAGTGATTCTGAACTTTGAGTTTTTTCAAGATAATAAGCATTTGGTTTTATTGGTGAGCATGTTGAAATTTTATTTTCCTTTTACAAATAATTTATGTTTTTAGATAGATGAATTTAAGGATTAAACTATAAAAAATTTCAACAACATTTATTTTATAGCATTTATTTAATATGTATGATTAATAAAATCAATAATATTTTAATATAAAAGATTTTATATAAAAAATATAAATTAAATTTTTTTTGACAGTTAATTTTTTTCATAAAACGTAAAGTGATAGGAAAATTCCAGGCCTGGCTAAGAGGTAATAATTTTCCAAACTCGACATGTACCGATCTTAATTACCCATCGATCCTCCAATCATGTCCACTTGCTAAAATGTGCTCGCGATCTTCACTTCATAAATCCACCATCCTTGCCACCTTTCCTATCTTAATTCACCAAAGTCGAGGTTTTGGTGCTTTTCCTAACCTTAGTTGCAAGTGTTTCTTGGTCATCTATGTAGTCAGTGGGTCAGGCGTTTTGAAAACTTTGAAACTTCAGACTTTGGTTCTAAGGTTCCATGTTTTAGTGACCATGTGACATTATGGACCACTACTGTTCAATGAATTTTCGATGGATGACTATAGTTACATTCCAGAAGTATATCTCTCAAGTAGTAGATTTGCAAGTTGAAATCTCTAGAATTACACTAGAACCATTTGATGCGAACACGTGGGGAGATCAAGGCTCATCATCGTGGTAATGAACCCGATGGGTTGGATTTTAGTGATGAGCAATAGAAGAACTTAAGTGGTAGAAATATGCATGTGCATAAAGTTGGTTTTAAAAGATGGACCACCTAGGAAGAGCATAGGACCAAGTCTTAAAAACTTAAGAAAGTTTAACCCAAAGGATGTAAAGGAAAATCAATATAACCACGAACATTCAATGAATTTTTGATGGATGACTATAGTTACATTCTGGAAGTAAATCTCTGAAGCAATATAATTGCGAGTTGAAACCTTTGAAATTACACTAGAATTGTTCGATGCAAACATGTGGGGAGATCAAGGCTTATCATCGTGGTAATGAACCCGATGGGTTGGATTTTGGCAATGAGCGATAGAAGAATTTAAGTGGCAGAAATATGCATGTGCAAAAAGTTGGGTTTAAAAGAGGGATCACGTAGGAAGAACATAGGACCAAGGCTTAAAAATTGAAGAACATTTAACCCAAAGGATGTAAAGGAAAATAAATATAACCATGAGCATTCGATGAATTTTTGATGGACGGTTGTAGTTACATTCTAGAAGTAAATCTCTGAAGCAGTAGACTTGCAAATTGAAACCTCTGGAATAACACTAGAACCGTCAGATGTGGACACGTGGCGAGATCAAGGCCCATTTCTCTCTTTTCAATGCCTCGACATATTTCATTTCATTAAATTGAAATTCTCAATATTTTAGTTTTGAACATCCAAAGCGATTGATTGGACAACTCATAGCTTTAATGAAATAAGATTTGTAATGATTTCATATAGTTTTAGTGGCACTAGTAGTGCTGACTAGAGTCTGGGGATTTTGACAGCTTGTTAGATTGAGGTACAATTTTCATGTAGCCAGACATCAATCAAATTAAACATTTTAATTTTTAATTGTACATGTAAGGCTTAAGATACACAAATTGACTAAGTTGGTTTTTTGGTTTGTATGAATCAAGTTGATAGCGGCACTAGTGGCCCATAAATTATTAAATAGGGTTAGTAATGGTGATAGTAATAATGTGACATTGTAATTCAGTTGTAATAAATAAATGGTTATAAATTTACAATAAAAAGAAATTAAGTATTATCTATTTATGAAATAATTGCATGTAGATTTAAAAATAAAACATAAAGAAATACAAATGAAAAAAGAAATTTTCCATCAAAGAGTTATTTTTTGAGTTCGGCGTCTATGAATCTATTCAAATCAACTTTTTTTCCTTTGAGAAATTCAGTATTATCTATTTATGAAGTAATTGCATAAAAAGGTCGGAGGTTTCAAAAACATTGAAACTTCAGACTTTGGTTTTGAGGTTCCAAGTTTCAGTGATCATGTGACATGATCGGCTTATCTTTCCTTTCAAAGGTGTCATCGTCTAACATCTCATTGAACACTATGTATGGAATAAACTTGAGTTGTCTTTTTAGGAATTTCAAAAAGCATGCAGGTTTAAAGGCTATCTTTTCAAGGTATGAAATTGAATGCTGCATTTAAAGCACATCCTATAAAAATAATGAAATATGTGGGTGGCAAAGATTTTCTCAGACATTTAGCCTGCATTCTCATTTTACTCCACATTGATTGCACGTCTTGTCATTTTATATGGCTTGAAGGTGGTGAGAACTTATTTGTTGAAGCCTCGACTGTACTTCTACTTGCTGCTATTATTTGTTCAGGAATTCAAGCATCTCACTAGGAATAGTGAGCTCATGTAGTCTAAAATTGAAAATCGTTGGCTCGGTGTGAGAGATACGGAGCTAGGACTTTTAAAATTGGAAGAATTTTGGGCACTTCTGGACAGTAAAGAAAAATCTGCTATAGATGTGAAGGTGTTCAAAAGTGGACTAGCTCAGGCTGGAGGTTTTCCAAAAGCAGTGCTGAGTGTTGACCTAATTGCTATATGTACGGGAAGGTACATTCTTGAAACCCAGGAAATAAAGGCCCTAGACAGAACCATTGTAGCTAAAAAATTTCTCGAGGTCGTTTCTCAAGCGTTGGGAACTCTAGAGAAGGCACCTGTAAAGGAGATTTCTGTTGTAACAACTAACAAATATTTTAGGACTAATGTTACCTAGTGTAAAAATTCTATGGCAAAAGGGTGGCTAAAACCAAAGAAGAAAGGTAAGTCTCAATTTCCCAATAAACTTAAGAGGACACATTTTAAAGCATAAATTATTGATGTTATTGCTTTACTTCATCGTATCGTCAGGAATGCACAAGTTCAATTATTTGAAGACTGAATTTGTTATTTCATTTTAGTTATCTATGATGATAATGTGTATATCGATTGGGCCGAGATAATTTTATTTCACTTGCATGAGCAATTAGTTAACTTTCAAAAGACTACTACCTTTCATCTATGTTCTTGTTTGATATATATCGTTTCTAGTCAAAGAGCTTATTGGCCAGGGTTGAAGTTCCACAAGTACCACCAAGTCCTAGCATGTCTGTGTATAAGTGTTATTCGCAATTTACCAGGTAGGTTGGGATGGGAGAATATTTTCTTGCTAATGATTCCTTTTTAATGGAAGCTATGAGAAAGTTGGATGGAAACCCTGAAATGCATTTTTCCCCTAAATCAAAATCTCTGGTGTTGAAGTTTGGAAGTTTTTATATCTAGTTTTATAGGTTTCTTATTTGAGAATTGGAGGTTACGAGAAGGCTCCACTTAAATTTCTTAAGTACATTGAGGATTTATTGGTATTTTTGGAGGTCTACAGACAAATGGCCATAGTAAATATAAAATACATGAATATGGGAAAGCAAGGGTATACCTTCCCATTAGTTACTCCTTTCTCTTGCAAAAGTAATTAGATGGCTAGGATTATTGAAAGGATTCTCAAAGAATACAATCTCCAGTACTTGTTTGTAAGAACTAATTTTGACAGCAAGGGCTTTGTGAGAAAAAAATTGTATGCCTCTAGCTCATATCAACACCAATCTTCAATCGAAGATTTCTGTGAAGATTGTGCTGATGAAAATGAAGTTTTCAAAAGGGACCATATGAGGTTAACCCTTGAGAAGATACAAATTTTTGGTCTCTCTTTCCAAATTCCTAAAAATGTGTCTAAAGATTTGATGGTTATTGATCTTGAATATGAGAAGTTTCCTAATAAATCACATCCCATAGTTGACTGGATAAAGATGAAGTTTTATATACGAGTAAACAGGCCGAACTAGTACTCAAAAGGACTCAGGATTGGTTGGAGGGAAAATGGCTTAGGGTTTCTAGTTCTATTCATGAACCAAAATCATCCCAAAAAAATGAGCAAGGATCTAGCCAAGTTGTCCCTGGAGGTACATCATCAGTGAGGATATTCATCAAGTCTTCTAGTGCCAATTCACAATCTAGGGGTGATGGTGAAAAGTCGAAGAAATCAATTAAATCAAAATAAATATGTGAACAAGACAACCCATCCACCCCTTCTCTTTAAAAAAATTCCAAACAAAACCCGTGTCAGAAGATTTAGAGAGCATCTTTAAGAATATTGTTGAAGATAGTACTTTCCCACCCTTGTTTGAAGAATCTTTTGCTCCTATAGAAAATATATCAATTATTCCTAGCGAGTCTAGAGAGGTTGTTCAAAGTGATAAAGTCCTTAGTCTAATAGAAAACTCTCGAGTATGGTTGAGGAAAGCGGTAGAAAAGAAGATGAAATACACTCCTACGACATCCATTGGAGTAGATACATTGACAAAATTACTCCAATCTTCCTCAGGACCGAAGAAAGCCCAGAAAATGTCAAGAGTTTTGAATGATGCTATCTCTGGTAATTAGGTGTTAGAAATTGCAGAACCTTTAAAAGATGTAGATGATGATAAGATAATAGTGGATAATTATAAAATCATACATGTTGAAATGGGTCCCTAGACACTTGAAGGTGATGTATATCATGCCAGTTACTCAGTCAATGCTTTAGCCAAGCGGGAAAAAGAAGAAAGGAAAGAAAGGGTAAAATTGCAATCTTAAATTTTGGACTTCAAAAAATTTATCTCTTCCATTGTTTCTCCATTTTTGTCTACTGAGGCTTCTAGTTCCCAAGAAAGAGTTATTGATGAGTCTACAATGCACTTGATTAAGAAAAATCTAAATTATTCCAAGGCTGCTAGTGAGTGGATTGAAGAATTGTCTCAAGAAGCTATATTTTTTATTAGTAAATCTATGATTTCCTACACTCACATTGTTGATAAAAGAAAAAGATTAATAGCAGAACTGCAGCAAGTTAGAAAGGATCAAACTAGTCTGTATGTAGTTTAAGAAGAAATGAAAGAGTTAGTTTTCATGGATTGATTGAAGTTGGTAAATGAATAGATTGTTAGTGATCCAAAGGAATTAGATCCTTCATGGCTTGATTCACTTAGATGGAAACTAACATATATGATGACCTGGTAGAGGAAATCATAGAAGTGCTAGAGAAGTATTTGGATATGTTAGGAGAAATCAAGGGGAAATTTCATGATCTGCAGGTGAAGATAACATATGATTTTGATGAGAAAATTTTGGATACAAAAGAAATCTGCTCAAATTTTAGAGAAGTATTCAATAGAGAAGTAGCACATCCTGCTACGATGACTAAAGAATCTTTCTCAAAGCTTGGGAGGCTAGAGCTTTATCTCAAAATTTTTAAAGCTAAAGAAAAAAGGAGGTCTGACACACTTAATGAGTTTGAAGTTGCTCTGAAAAAATGGAGAATTGGGTTTCAGATCACATTGACACTAGGAAATAGGAATATTTTTGCAATCATTACCAGGTACAGGGAATATAAAGCCAAAATGAAGATGCAGGAGAACAAGGAGCTGGAAGTTGATGACGTTGAAGCGGCTGGGAATGATGCATGGTTTATTTTTAGCATTTTCATATACTTTCTTTAAAGTTGGCACTTTTAAGTTAATGACTTCTTTTAATTTTTAGTATGGTTACTTTCAAGAAACCGTTACCAAAGACATTGGCTATGTTTAAATATTGGTTCGACTGATGTGATTAGGCTCTTTTGAGAAAACTTTGATTTACTCATTAGGGAAAAATCTATTATTTTGGCTATTATCTGTTATTTTGATATAAAAGACATTGGTGGAGTTTATGCATGCATAAGCTTTGAGTTATGGTGTATAGATTTATTCTATTTATACTGAATGTTTTCTAGTGTGATATCTATTATTGGGATGATAGATGATATAATTTTGCTATATTGTTGTGGTGTTATTATCTATGAATAAAAAATTTGTAGTGATATTGGTTTAGTTGTTATCTTTCTTTCAGAAGTTCTATTTTTATTTACATGATATTGATAGAAACCTTTGAAGCTTTCTGGTTAAAATCCCCATCCTTTATTTTCTTTCTGGTTAAAAGCATCATTATTTTTTTAAAAAAATTCATTGAAAATTAGATAAAGGTAGCTACCACCTTTTAAAATAAGCAGAGAATCAATTTTCAAGTTTGTAATGTTGTAATGTTACTGATTCAACTATGGTTACATTTATCACCTTTTATGGGTGTATGAATATAGATTTAGGTGATAAATTTGTTAACCAACAGATATAAAACTCTTAGGGTATGTATTACCATTGGAGACCCCTTCTTTTGTGTGCAAAACAAACCAGATGGCCAGGGAAGCTGAAGGAATTCTCAAGGAATATAACCTCCAAAATCTGTCTATGAGAGCTAATTTTGACAATAAGGGTTTTTTGAAGCATAATCTCTATGGAGGGAGCTCATATCGACATCAACCATCTATCGAAGATTTCTGGGAAGATTGTGTCAATGAGAGGGAAGTTTTGAGAAGAGATTATATGAGGCTAACACTAAAATAGATATAGGCTTTCGATCTGTCATTTCAAATTCCTAAAAATGTAGCTGAGGATTCAACAATAATAGATCAAGACTACATATGAAAAATTTCTTGATAAATCCCACCCTAGGTTTGATTGGAGCCAAAGTGAAATTTTAGATATGAGGGTACGTGCCGCCCTAGTGCTTAAAAGAACCCAGGACTGGTTGGATGGGAAATGGCGACAAGTTGTTGGTCCTATTCAGGAGTCTAAGTCATCACAAAATAATGAACAGGGGTCTACACAAGCATCTAGTCCAAGTGCATCATCAGGAAAACCCTCTGTGAGGTCCTCTAGTGCAAATTCTTAGTCAGGAGGTGATGGTGATAGGCTAGAAGAAACAATCAAGTTGAAGAGCATTTGTGAACAAGACAGTGTGCTTTCTCCTACCCCTAAGAAGAAGACCAATCAAGAAAAGCTTGTGGCTGCAGATTCTGAAGCTATCTTTCAACAGATCGTTGAAGATAATATCTTTCCTCTTCTATTTGAATTTCCCTCTTCTCTTCTTGATAGTGATAATCCACCTTTCACTCCTAACACTCCTAAAGAAAATTTAGTGGAAAAAAAGATTCTAGTCTGGTAGTAGCCTCCCTAGGATGGCTAAAAAAAGTAGTGGAGAAGAAAATAAAGCATATTCCTACAATGACAGTTGGAGTGGATATAGTTTCAAAGTTACTTCAAAGCTCTTCAAAACCTAAGAAATCCAAGAGGATGTCAAGGATGGTGACTAATGCTACTTCTGGAAATCAAATGTTAGAATTTGTTGAGCCTTTGAAGGATTTAAATGAAGATGAAGTAATGGAGGAAGAGTAAAAAGTCACACATGTTGATATGGGGCATCCAACACTGGAAGGTGATCTGTACCATGCCGATTATTCAATCAATACCTTGATTAAAAGAGTGAAAGAACAGAGGAAAGAAAATATAAAACTAGAATCTCAAGTCCTTGCATTGAGTAACTTTATTTCTTCCATGGCCACTCCTCCTACATCTGATGAAGCCTCAAGTTCTTAGGTAGAGGGCATGGATGTGCTCACCATAGAAAAAATTAAAAAGAATTTGAGCTATTCTAGAGCTGCTTGTGAGGCAATCGATAAAATATCTAGAGAGGCTATCTTCTTTCTGAATAAATCTATTCTCTTTTACACTAAAGTTGTTAATAAGGCAAAGGAGTTAGTAAAAAAAGTTTAGTAGCTCAGAAAAGATAAAACTAGTCTCTATGTGCTTGCTCAGGAAATGAAAGAATTGAACTCTATGGATACAAAGATATTAATTGGTGAGAAAATTGTGAATAATCCTAAGGAGCTAGAATCTTCCTGGTCTGTTTCATTGGAATGGAAATTGAATATGTATGATAATCTGGTGTAGGAAATTAATAATGCACTTGATATATTATATGAAATGTTGGGGGAAGTTAAAGAATATTATCATATTATGGGAGTGGAAATTACTAATGAGTTTGATGAAAAAATTCTAGATATAAAAGAGATCTCTCTAAATTTTAGAGAAATATTCAAGAAAGAAATAGCTGATCTTGCTATAGTGACATGGGTGTGCTTCTCAAAACTCAGTGGAATGCAGATCCACCTGAGGAATTATAAATGTAGAGAAGAGAGAAGATCTCAGAAGTTGGTTGAATGTGAAATGATTTGGTCACATGGAGAACCAGGTTACAGATTACTACAACTCTAGGAAGCAAAAACATCACCACAATTGTCACCAAGTACCGGGAATATAGGAAAAGAGTAAAGGAACAGGAGGTGTTACTGAAGGAGGAGGTGGAAATAATTGACAATGAAGGAGTCAGTGCTAGGAGTGGGACCACTGTTTAGTTTTTAGTTTTCATGTTATTTTCTTTAATTTGGCTCTCTTGATATTTCAAAGACTTTTTATTTTAATTTCTAAAATGGTTGTCTTCAAGAAACTGTTATGAAGACAAAATAAATTCTATGTTTTCTAGTTGATTGTCTATTATTGGAATGATAGATTTTTGGATAGTTTCATTGATGTGGAATGTTTATCTATGAATAAATATTTTATCGTGATGGATGTGTAAGTATTTCTCAGTATAATTTAGGTGATTTGGTAGTTTAAGATTTTATTGTTTAAGTTGGGTGGACACTGGATGCCATTATAAGTTATTTATTTTGACCTGTTAGCTTCTGTTAGCTTATAACTTATAAGTTATGGATGTTGAACTGTTAGCTTTTGTTCAAGGAATGGATTAATAATATTCCTTTCAGTTATTTATCAAAGATTTTGTGAATGGGAATGCAATAGGAATTTATAAGTAGTGTGATAAGTGTTGTTCTTTAAAATGATACATAATCACATATCAAATTCAATACCATGGAATACAATATAAATTTTTTGGCTTTTTTGAATCCTCAAAGTTTTATAACCTTGTCGTAGAGTTCTAAATTTTCATAACTTACCGATTCTCTGACTTTTTTGATGGTTCACTTTGTGAGTTGCAAGTCTTTCCTGGTCATCTTTCTACTTGGTGGGTCAAAGGTTTCAAAACTTTAGAATTTGGTTCTAAGGTTTTCTTTGTTGAAGCAATAATGGAAAAGAGATAAAGAAAACTTTTTATTATAACTAATAACACTATGAAGAAATGATCACTCACCTTTTCTACTTGGTGGGTTAGAGGTTTCAAAAACTTCGACACTTCAGAGTTTGGTTCTAACTTCTAAGGTTCACTTTGTTGAAGCAAGAATGGAAAAGAGATAAAGAAAACTTATTATTATAACTAATAACACTATGAAGAAATGATCACTCACCTTTTAAGTCTAGGTTTTCGGCTTTGCAGTTCACTGACTTCCAGTTCTGAATGGAGAAGTAGAACCTCATAACCGAATAAATGACACTTTTGATTGTATTTATGTCAATCCATGATTCCATAGTTGGTGAATTCTGTAGGATTTTTAAATGGTATATTAAATAGTTGGCGAATCATGCTTTCTTATACAATGATACATTGTAATTTTCAAGGCAAAATGTGTCCTCAAATGTAATTATTTGTTAATGTTATTGGTGAAATAGGTCCACATGAGCAACTATTTATAAATTTTAATTGGTGAAATGGGTCTTCACAAGCAACTATTTGTAAATTTTAATTGGCCAAATGAGTCCTAATACAATGTTGTTTTAATAGTATTGGCGAATATCTAGGTGTTTTATTAATTGCTTTTGGGATTCCAGGCGAAAATATTAGTTGGTCCAATTGAAATGCATAGTTTGACAATGGAAAATTTGTTGCTTAAATATGCCTCATAAAAAAACTCATTGGTGAATGGACATGCATTGGACCTATAGTTCATAAAATTTGAGCGATTTGGACACTCTATTGGGTGCAAGAAATTCACCAATTTTGATTTGGCCAATTCCTAGAATTCGCCAATTGGCGAAGGTTCACCACTAAATTTTTCCCTAGTCTCACCAACCTAAGTACAAGAAAAATATAATATATTTTTTTGGAACTTTCAATATAAGTGGAGGACACATGATCGGATGTGCCACATTTTTTCTATATTTTTTTTCAAGTAAATAATTAGTTATGAATTTTTTATTATTTTTTTAAAATATTAAAACATGTTTGTTTGACCACCATAGCTTGGTCAAAAATTTATGAAATTCATTTTTTCTTTTTTTTTATCCTATAGTATGGGAAGTATAGAATGTGACACATCTTTCAGATTTTAAAAATGTGAAATCATTAAGACTTATAGATGTTTTTCAATCATCCTATCAATCAAGACTTTAGTCAGAATTTATGTAGAAAATTAATAATAATTATCTATTCAATTCCAAATAAGGCATATCTTATATTTTTGGAAAGCTGAAAATTTTCTCAATAAACCTTTTTCATTTCATCAAATTTGGATAAAAAAAGTCATCAACTACTTTTTTATCATATCGATAGTTTTTGGACCCCCATGATCTTGCACTCACCGAACCTTATGGATTTTGATTAATGAAAATATTATTTTACTACTACTATCAAATTATATAGTTTTATCCTAAAAAATTTCAACAATAGGATTAAGTAAATCCTATTTTTGATAACTATTCTTGAATGATGTTATCATGCATGTTGTGTAAATTGTATCCTTGAATTTTGTAGGCATGGGTGTTGTTTACATCTTGTTCTTTGTTGTTATTGTTGAATATTCATCGATTATTTATTTGATGTTTAAATAATTATTGATGGTTTTTATTACATTCAAGTTTTCAAATGTGTCTATAGCTTTCTAACAATCATGACAAATGTTACTGAGTAGAAATTTAATTATCTAAATAATCCTATAGTTAAGGCTAATAAACCTGATAACTTCTTTAATAAACTATACAACCTTCTTCTTAAGTAAGCCAATAATGCATTTCTATATGAGTGTTCCTTTCATGTGTATAAGTTAGTGACTTACATGTATTCATACTTTGTGACTTACGTGTATTCATGTGAATACTTTTTGAATTACATGTATTCATATGTATACTTCATGACTTGCAACTTATGACTTATGTGTATTCAAGTGTATACTTTATAACTTATGTGTATATTTTGTGACTTACGTGTATTCCAATGTATAGTTTGTGACTTACGTGTATTCATGTGTATACTTCATGACTTATGTGTATTTGAGTACATGTTTCACTTATTTAGGTGTATGCTTCCTACTTCATGTCTCATGTGTATCTATGTGTATACTTCATGTATTACATGTGTATACATGTATGCTTCATTCTTCATGTGTATACTTTATGTGTTCATGTGTATGCTTTGTTCTTCTTGTGTATAATTCATGTATTATGTGTATTCATATGTATGCTTCATGCTTTCTGTGCATACTTCACATATAATGTTTATTCACATGTATGCCGCATACTTCATGTATTACGTATATCTATGTATTCATTTTATGATTGGATGTATCTTCAACAAGATTACTCTATTTGTAATTATGATTGTATTTTACTTAGAGATTTTGAAAATATTAAAAAATGTGTTTGTCGAAATGCTTTCTAGGTTGATAAGCACTAAAAAATTAACTTATCCAAAATTGAATTACTATTAGTATCCACATGCAATAATGAAGAGTTCTAACTATTGAAATGGTGTGATTCCCTCAAACTTGTGAAATAAAAGGGAGAACATTTCATTATAGAAAGACATCCATAACATATATGATTAATTTTTCCTTTGTATAATTCATGTATTCATGTGTATGCTTTATGCTTCTTATGTATACTTCATGTATTACATGTTTTCACATGTACGCTTCATGTTTCCTATGCATACTTCATGTGTTGACGTGTATGCTTCATTTTTCTTGTGTATACTTAATGTATTACATGTATTCATGTGTATGCTTCATGCTTCTTGTGAATACTTCATGTGTTTGAACATATATGCTTCATGCTTTCAATGTATACTTCATATATTAATTGTATTCACGTGTATGCTTCATTCTTCCTATGTATACTTCACGTATTATGTGTATTCACATGTATATTTCATGCAACATATCTACATACATCATGTGTTCACATGTGTGCTTCATGCTTACTATGTATACTTCATGTATTAAATGTGTGTTCACATGTATGCTTCATGCTTCCTATGTATACTTCATGTATTACATGTATGACTCATGCTTCCTGTGTATAATTCATGTGTTCACGTGTATGCTTCATGTTTCCTATGTATACTTCATGTATTACATGTATTCACGTGTATGCTTCATGTTTCCTATATATACTTCACATATTACATGTATTCATGTGTATGATTCATGCTTCCTATGTATACTTCATGTGTTCATGTGTATGCTTCATGCTTCTTTTGTATACTTCATGTGTTAGGTATATTCACGTGTATGCTTCATGCTTCTTGTGTATACTTCACGTATTAGATGTATTCATGTGTATGCTTCATGATTCTTGTGTATACTTCACATATTACATGCATTTAGGTGTATGCTTCATTCTTCCTATGTATACTTCATATGTTCATGGGTATGCTTCATGCTTCATGTGTATACTTCATGTATTATGTATATTCACATGTATGTTTCATGCTTCCTATGTATACTTCACATATTATGTGTATTCACATGTATGTTTCATGCTTCTTATGTACACTTCATATGTTCATGCGTATGATTCATGCTTCATGTGTATACTTCATGCATTACATGTATTCACATGTATGCTTCATCCCTCCTATGTATACTTCATGCATTACATCTATTCACATGTATGGTTCATGCTTCCCATGTATACTTTATGTGTTCAAATGTATTCTTCATTCCTTTTATATATACTTCTATATATGAGCAAATTTTCACCCCTTATGTAAATTCCCCTTTTACACTCCCTTTGATCCAAGTGGATATTTGATGTAAAAATTGGAAGTGTCCCATATGATCTAGATTTCAACATCACCTTGAAGATCTTAGAAAACATAATCTAATGCAACTTGAACGGGTGAAAAAGAAGTTCATACGTCAAAGTTATGGCCAGTCAAAGTTTGGTCAAACAAACACCTGAGGCCTGTCAGAAAGTCAAAAAAATTGATTGACTCAAAATCAGTTGAAATTGGTGTCAAGTCAAAGATCTTGTTTCCATGATCCCAACGTTGCTCGTTTTGTAGAAAATGAAGCTCGTATGATGAAGATATGGCTAGTCAAAGTTGAAGGTTAACTGGATGTTGATGTGGCAGTTGATTGGATGCTCATGTGGCAAGTGCAGGTGATGTTGAAAAAATGTGTATCCCCCTCACTAAATTCACGTACCACCACTATACCATGCTTTATTTTTGAGAAATAAAGTGGTGGAGGTTTATTCTATTTCACAAAATCCATTTGGTGGGATCAAATTTTGTGGGATCCCAAGCAAATTTGGCGGGATTTGGAGGCAATGGATTAAAACCAAATCTCCTAAAAATTAAAAAATGAACCCATTTAAAACAATAATGAATAAGCCCAAATTTATAACTAAAATAACCTTTAATGGTTATTAAGTAAAAAACAAAATAATCTAATGAATAAAAAAAAATACCCAAACCAATATAGCTCATGAATGAAAAGTGTTAAGGGCTTAAAAACCAAATTAAAATGGTTTTAATGGGGATTGGTATTGTTTTATTTGTAAAAATAAAGGAAATTGGTTTTAAGGGGGAAAATTACAAATTTTATGGTTTTAGCCATAAAGGGAAATTTTTTTGTACAAAAGGGGGGTGAGAGTGCAAGCGTATTCATTTAGAGTTTAGTTTATGCTTTATGAAGAATGGTGAGAGAGAATTCCTAGGAGATGAGGGAATTGAAGTTAGGACTTTGATAGTGAATTGTCACCTTTATGCATTTGGAGCTTGTAGTCAAGCTTGTTGTACTTTTGTAAGAGGACTTTTGTAATTCATTATCGTTCGAGAGCTGTGAGGAGACTTGTATCAGTTGAAGCCTTGTAATTGTTTTTGGAGCATAATCAAGGATCAATCACTCTATTGGAGAGGGGCTCGAAGACGTAGCCATCTTGGCAAACTCAGTTATCAACTTGTGTTTTGTTTTCTCTCTTTTCTCTCTTCTGTTAATCTTTTCAGTTTAATTTGGTTATGTTATCTAAGCATTTTTAATTATGTTTCCAAGACCTTCAGTTTAATCATTATAAGATTTATTATTAATGTGTAACCATCCTAGATCCTAACATCAGATCAAGTGGTATCAGAGCTTTGTTGTGACTAGTGTTTGTAGAGGTGAATGATAACACAATCCAGGAGCCAGTGAGGTGAAGGCACGCTTGAAAAATACAATCTTGAGATCAGTAAATGAAGAACTTTCCCAAAGATGGAAGGATAGGAAGCTGGATAGAGTCCAAAACTTTATGAGAAGAGATTTTGGAAAGCTTTTCTTGAAATGAAGGCAATGGTAGAAGTTCTTTTTCAGGAACGATAGGTAAAGCGGGAATGGAAGAAGCATGGAAAAGGAGATTCTTCAAAGCAAGAGAAGTGCGAAGATCGGAAGGAAAAACCTAAAGACCACGAGGTGATGATGAGCCTCCAGAAATTTCTTCTCCATCTTCTCCTTCTTCTCTGTCTTCTCCTTCTTCTATTGATTCTACTTGTTCTAATCCTTTCAAGGGTGCACATAAGCCTAAAATTAAATTAGATGTAAAATTTGATCTACCTAAGTATTGTGGGGAATTGAATGCTGAGAAATTAGATGACTGGGTTTAACAAGTAGAAGTCTATTGTAGAGTCCAAAATCTCGTTGATGATACTTCTAGGATCTAGTTAGCTACTGTTTGATTGGGAGGAACAACTCTCACCTAGTGGGAGAGCATAACTTAGGAAAAAATTTCACATGGTAGAGTTAGTTTAACTTGTGAAAAATTTGTTAATGCTCTTAAGAAGAAATTTTATTCCCTAGGCCATATACAAGAGTTACTGATGGACTAGCAAATTTTTAGGCAAGGGAAAGGTCAAACTGTCCAAGAGTACACCCATTAATTCAGGAAGAGGGATATTGCATTGAATGTTCCATTGTACAACTAGGATACATTGCTTAAGTTCATAGGTAGTCTTCACTCTTATCTATGACATTCTATTTTGGTCTTGAATCCTAATAATCTAGATGAAGTATGTGTTCAAGCCACACACTTAGAGTCAAGAGGTAAGGGTACTTTTATGGAGAATCTTGACAAGAAGCAATCTAAGCTTGAAGGTAAATCTAAAGATATAGGAAAGGAAGAAGATAGCTACCATTAAGGAGGATAAACTCACATGCTCACATTATGATAGGGAAGGTCATGATGTAGATCACTGTTGGAAGTTGCATCCAGAATTGAAGCCAAACTAGGCTCATAAACAGAAAGGAAAGAAGGAGACCATAAATGTTGTTATGGATCTTAGTTCAAAGTCTGAAGATGAAACTAAGATAAAAACAATGGGATTGAAAGGTAAGAATTTTACTACCAATGTTTTTGTTGCTAGTTGTGCTTCTTCTTCTCAATCCTATGATGTTCCTGAAGATTATAAGAAAAGAAATGAGCTATTTCACATAAGGGTGGTTGCTAAGCACACTAAAATTGATACTCTTATAGATAGTGGATCTCAAATTAACCTAATCTCGGAATATGTTGTAAATAATTTGGGATTGAGAACTACACTACATCAGAAACCTTACCCACTAGGTAGGGTTTGTAGAAAATATGAATTGCAAGTAACAAGGAAATGTACTTTAAGATTCACAATCACAAGTATTTAGATGAGGTGCCGTTTGATGCGGTTCCACTAGATTTCCATGGGATAGTGTTGGGAAGCCCGTATTTGTCTGATAGAAAGGCTATTTTCTACAAGGAACTTAATCATTATCATCTGTTTAAAGATGGCATCGGGTATATATTGTACATTCTCACAGGATCAAGACTGGTAGATCTTTTCCAAACACAGGGCAGTTGAAAAGGGTGATTAATGCAATTAAAGAATTATCTCTTATGTCTATCAAGTTAGGTGGTTCTAGACATGAAAATTAGGTAATCAAGGCTAATCAGATGTTTTAGGATACATTAACAGTACGACATGAGGAAGTGGTAAATGAAAGAATTGATGTTTCCTTGGGTAAAAATGTTCTTGTTGTGAAAGATAGACATGGTGTTTCTTCATTCCCTTTTGTGTTTGCATTGTTATTCAACTTGATATTAGTCAGTGGTTATTGGTTAATGGATATAACAGTTGATGTAGATGCTTATGGAAGTGATGGAATGATGCATATGTTTAACAAAATTATTGTAGTCTAGATTATGGTGATGATCTAGATGTGTAGATGGACAGCTCAAATACAAGACAAATGGAGAGGCCATTCCCTCACTTAATTTCTGAATAAATGCAACTTTTGGAGGTCCAAAAGTTCTCTAGTGGGGAGGACTGATCTAGGTGGATATTTGATGTCAAATTTGGAAGTGTCCCATATGATCCATATTTCAATGTCACCTTGAAGAGCTTAGAAAATTAAATCCAACACAACTTGAATAGGCGAAAAAGGAGTTCATATGCCAAATCTAACGCCAGTCAAAGTTTGGTCAAACAAACACTTGAGGCCCATCAGAAAGGAAAAAAATGATCGACTCGAAATAAGTCAAAATTTGCATCAAGTCAAAGAGGTCGTTCCCATGATCCCAATGCTACTCATTTCATAGAAAATGGATCTCGTACGACAAAGATATGGCCAGTCAAAATTGAAGGTTAATTAGATGTTGATGTGGCAGTTGACTGGATGCTGACATGGAAAGTACAGGGGATGTGGCAAAAATGTGGAACCCCTCACTAAATTCACATACCACCACTACACCATGCTTTTTTTTTGAGAAATAAAGTGGTGGAGGTTTATTTTATTTGACAAAATCCATTTGGTGGAATCCCAAGTGAATTTGGTAGGATTAGATTTTATGGGATCCCAAGCAGATTTGGTGGGATTTAAAGGAAATGGATTAAAACCAAATCTCCTAAAAATTTAAAAATTAACCCATTTTAAAAAATAATGAATAAGCCCAAATTTATAACTAAAATAACCTTTAATGGTTATTAAATAAAAGACAAAATAATCTAATGAATAAAAAAAATACCCAAACCAATGTTGGAATTTTCGTTATACTAAAAGATTGACCTATCAATGCCCAATACAAGCTTTGGTTAAGAACCAGAGGAGGTGGTTAGACCATGTCACAAACTCAAGCATTAGTGCTGCAAGGAAGACCAAGGGTCACACCTTGCAACAATCCTCCCCCGAGCATAAGCACATGGCTTGAACCTATGACCAACTCTAATACCAATTGTTGGACTTGTCGTTGCACCAATAGATCGACTTGTCAATGCTCAATACAAGCTTTGGTTAAGAACCACAATGATAGGGAGGCTACAGGAAGCAATCACAGATTCTTGGAAGCTGCAGGAATCAGTTACACTGTTTTCAGCTGCTGCAGGAAGCAATCACAGATTCCTGCACTAGGCCTTGTCATAGACCTCCTTGGTGAAATTTTCTATTCCACCTAACCTATAGGAACTCTACCTTTTCTAAGTTCCCCTGGTTCTCCTGCCAACCTCACTACCTTGTCAAGCTTGCAACTACCAAGCCAAATCTTGGTGCTATGACTCCTTTCTTCCTTAGCCATTTATGCATCCAAAAGACTAATCCTCCCTCAATAAATGAATGAATCTTGCAGGGGTGAGGGAATGTTTTCCAAAGCTCCAAAAAAATCTCCTAGGGTTTCTGGAACTTCACTTAGACTCCATCTTACCAACACTTGCATGAAGCCTATTCCATAGGTTTTTCTCTTGAGCCACTATTTGGTCTCTAAACAGGGGTAAATTGCTTTTCCCTCTTAAACCCACCAAAGAAACGTGATTCTTGGCTTAGGAAATTTGTTTCCCTTGTCTACAGCTTCAATATTTCTAGGGTCTTGGCTCTATCCAAGCCGTTCTTTTCCCTCATGCAAACACTACCCAGAAAACTAGGGTTTCTAACTGTCCAGAACCAGTTTTAGGACTGGTGAAAAGTTATCCTCCTAAACGGATTTCTGGGCTCTCCTCCTTGCTACCGCACGTGGCCAAGACCTTCCCCTAAATTTTTCAAAAATAATTTTTCAAAAATCTTTTCTCCCCTGCAAGTTATCAACGATGTTCTGCAGCCTTTCCTAGCCGGGCTCTTCACTGGCTCGCCTAGGGCAAGACTTTTCTCATAACTCCTGCAACCAAAGAAAACCTAACACCTACCACTAAAATATGTATAAATATGGAGCCTGACCACGTTCCCAACAATTCCATACTTCCAGGTACAGAGGGAATGCAGCCTAGAACTCCATTTTTACACAGTTCCAGTCAAAACAACAAATAAGGGAAAAACACAGAATTTACAAGAATGTGTGAAAATGATGAAACAGCTATCAAATTTTCCTTAACAAAACTTCCAGAGGCTTCTCTACATGCTAAAAAAACTTACAAAATGCCTCTTTTAATTCATTTAACTGCTGTCTTGCAAACAAGAACAGAAAAACACAGAAAATAAGATAAGAAAGTTGTTTTCTTTAATTTCTGGAAAAACAGTCCGTACAAAGAACTTATAACCCCCAAAAAAGGTCGTGGAATGCCTTAAATATTCCTTCCCAACCATTTAGGTTCATGGGTCGAGGCTTAAATGACTGAAAAATGCCTTTTTGTAAAACCCGCTGTGTTTTCAGACATTTAACAATTTTTCACTATTTAGCAAAGTGAGCCTCTAAACTCATTGGAAACTTGACACCCTCTTTTCCAAAGACCAAAAAAAACCCTAAGAACCTAAAATAATGGTCAACATGACCTTATGATAGCACCACAAAATTAAAGAACTCAAAAACAAAATAGTCCTTTGCCTGGTGCTCCTGCACCACACAAGAGGCGGTTAGACCATGTCACAAAACCAAGTGTTAGTGTTGCAAGGAAGAACAAGGGTCACACCTTGCAACAACCAATAAAACCTATGAATGAAAAGAATTAAGGGCTTAAAAACCAAATTAAAATGGTTTTAATGGGGATTGTTATTGTTTTATTTGTAAAAATAAGGGAGATTGGTTTTAAGGGGGAAAATTAATTTTTTTATGGTTTTAGCCATAAGGGGAAAAAAAATTGTATAAAAGGGGGGTGAGAGTGCAAGTGTATTCATTTAAAGTTTATTTTATGCTTTGTGAAGAATGGTGAGAGAGAATTCCTAGGAGATAAGGGAATTGAAGTTAAGACTTTGATAGTGAATTATCACCTTTGTGCATTTGGAGCTTGCAGTCAAGCTTGTTGTACTTGTGTAAAAAGACTTTTTTAATTCATTATCATCTAAGAGATGTGAGGATACTTGTATTAGCTGAAGCCTTGTAATTGTTTTTGGAGCATAATCAAGGATCAGTCGCTCTATTGGAGAGGGACCCAGAGACATAGCCATCTTGGAGAACTCCGTTATCAACTTTTGTTTTGTCTTCTCTCTCTTTTCTCTCTTTTGTTAATCTTTTCACTTTAATTTTCTTATGTTATCTAAGCATTTTTAATTTTGTTTCTAGTACCTTTAATTTAATTATTTTAAGATTTATTACTCACGTTCAATAGTCCTAGATCCTAACATCAGATCACCCTCACCTTAGGAAACCAAATTCGAAGGAGAAAATCCACATCGGTCTGCTGCCTTCGTTTCACTTGGATTTTGTTTTGTGTGTTGGTAGAATAATTCTATCAGGGATGCCCATGCAACATGCTTACCTCCCTAACATATTCCTACATCTGAAGCCTGTAGAGGCATTACACTTCCCATTGGGTTTGATTTGTAATGCCCCTCTTTGACCAACCGACCTGACTATGACCTTTTTTTTCATTCTCCCTTAAAATTCACTCATTCTTCATGCATTTAATCTTCTACACATCCTTCTAAACACTCAACTTGCTCTCTCCAAGCATTCTAACATTCAATCCTTGCACTCTAAGCCTTCAAGCAACACTTTGCACTCCATAGCAGTAGCAACAACACTTCATCGACTTTGTAGAGAAACTGTGGAATAACACCATTGCAGTAGGGGTTTGAGTCCTCTCATTTTCTCCTCCATTAGCTAGTGAGCTCTTGGTGAAGGTGGTAAGCTTTCTACTCCTCTCCTCTACAATTTGGTTAAGTAGCATAATACTATTTTGTAGTGTCATTGTGTTCATTTCTTTCATTCTCCTTTATCATACTTTTTCTCCATTATCACTATCTTGGTTGTCCGTGGAGGTGGAAACACCAAAACATGGGTCTGACTAAGGTATGCCCCTATACAACCACCTAACAATTTTCCTCTTTCTTGTGTGTAGGTCAACATGCTTCTTGGAGCTTGGGTGAGCAAGCTCTTTTGTGAGATCATTCTTGTCACCCTAGCTTTAATCCACTTACTTTATCATATTCATCTCTATATTTCTTACTTCATAGTGTTATTTTGTTCCCTTAAAAACCATTAGCTAGGTCATTAGTCTATTTTATAGTGGTTCACATTATCTTTTTGGTCCTCTGGTCATATAGACACCTGTACACCTAGGAGACGCTAGGGCGTCCTACCGTCATCTTGGAACCACACTTTCATCCTTGGGAAGAGAGCTACCTGGGGCACAGTGTTGAACCTAAAAACTGGCTCACCTAGCCCCATTCTAAGTTTCAAGTTTGTAGAGTGATTGAAGGACCTTATAGTCCTCATCATTCTCATCCTTCATCTCTAAACACCCCTTTAAGTTGAGGTAAGTTAGGGAAACCTTACGCTCTTGGCTCTCTATGACCAGGGGCCTTGAACATGGTTGGTCCCCCTCTCTTAAATGTTTGGTGAACTCGACGTGAACCATTTTGGTTCCGTTCTACGATACTAAAAGTTCCTTTCCTCATATTCTAGGAGTGTTGTAGGTGTGAGTGTTGTGACGTTTTTTCCTTATAGCCCAACCTGCGACCCCTAGTAGGCATAGTTGGAAGGTTCTGAAGGTGTTGCATAACCAAACCTCAATTGGGTCACCATATTATCCTTTAACATTTTAAGGACTCTGTGAAAGTATTGTCTAGTGTACATAATGGCCTATTTCCTGCATCAACCTATCCCCTCTACGTAGCCTATTAGTAGTAGTGCTGGTATAAATTTCACTTCACAAGACCTGTTGATGGGTTTTAATAGGGAACCATCTTGACTCTACATACGCGCACAAACCAATGAAAACATCATAGCAGGTATTCTCATTGATCCGATGTCTCAAGTAAACATTATAACTGAGGAGATCATGCTAATCAACTTCTTGCACTTGAAGATGGGTACGATGCACCTGTGAGCACCATCTGCACACATGATGGACTTTTTGTGCCCCCTTTGGGTAGTATTGTCTTATTGGTTTTGGATGGACCTAAATCTATGAATCTTTTGTTTGAAATAATCCCTAGGTCTGAACTCTTTAGAGTAAAGCAGGATATCCCTTGGTTAATAGCTATGAATGATGTACCCTCGGTTGTGCATAAATGTTTAAAATTTATCCACGGGGGTTTCATGCATGTGATTCATGACACCGGTTATAAACCGCTAGTTGCTCATGGTAGTTACTCCTTGGATTACTCTTGGCCTATGCCTATTGGTCCTCTCCCACCTAGGATAGATCTCCTCCACCAAACATATCAAAATTATAAGAAAGGGCACCTAAGGTTGAAAGTGAGATACCCTCTGTCACCTTATGTTGTTTCACATAGGGCTTGCCTAAAAGATGATAGTGATGCCACTAAGGCATGTAGAAGGGAAGAAGAGAAGTGGTCCCAAGATCCTCCTTCTTCCTCTTTTGCTATTTAGCATGATGCTTCTTCTTGCCCCATTAAGGCACCATTAGATTCTATTCTACATTTGTGAGAGAATCATATGGTGCCTACTTGGCGAAAGTCAAAGTGTCTTGCATTTGAGCTTCATGTTTTTCCCATGGAGCCTAGGCTTGTTTAGTATAATAGGAAGAAAGGTCCCCATGGAGAGTCCTCTTTGTCTCCACCTTCATAGACTCCTACCGCTTCTGCTCCAAGAGCAGTGAATGGGAAGAAGTCCACTGCTGAGGCACTTGAGTTGACTCCCCCCATTGCTCCTCAACTTGCTCCTCCTTCTCCCGTTCAGGAGTCTATTCCTTCCCCAGAAATGGCTATAGTGGACACTCCCATGGCTGAGCAAGAGCCTTTCATTCCTTCGTAGCCTTCGACCTCTGATTCAAATAGTTGTAGAAACTGCCTTACATGAAAGTGTAAGTGATGGCTGAAGGCTCTCATGGCCAAGCAGGTTGCCTTGCAGAGGAAGGGAGAGGAGACGACTGCCCCTGTATCAGGGCCTCCTCCTATGTCCTCCTCTCTCCTCCCCTATGCTTCTGTTCAAACCAACTTTATATCGCTTCTAGCTTCCACTGTGAGTATGAATGCACCTGACCCTAAAAAGGTGCATGTGTTCATAACTCCTTCAGTGGATCCACCTTTGTTGATGTCCCTTCTGGATGTACCACCTTTCCCAAAATCCATAGATATGACTAACACCTTGGTCATATCTACTACAGTTCTTTCCTCCTCCTCTTCTTCCACACTTCTTGCCTCATCTTTGGGGAGTTCACATCCTCCAATGAAGCAGAAGGTAGAGAGTGTCCCCAGCAACAAAGGATGTAAGAGGATCCCACCTTCTCTAAAAGGTGGCCCCATATTAACTTGTTCTATTCTAGTGATGGAACTAGTCCTGGCTTCCCCTAAGTTCATCACCACTCCCAAATCACTTGGTGAGCCTAGCGAATCTCAGACACAACATTCTCTATTAGTTGAGCTAAAAAATAACACTCCTATTAAGTGCATGTTTAACTCTCTGGATGAGGTTCCAACCTTTTTAGCGATCTTCACGAAATCAGTAACCTTAGCTCCATAAGAGCTCAGTGGAGAGGACCTTATAGAGCCCTCTTCCTTAACCCCTTTTGCGAGAGGGTTGTATGCTCCTCCTATTAACATTACACCACTGTAGTCTCATCCTCCTTCCCCCTATGATGATCTAGAATGGGAAGCAGATGACCTATTAGTTGATCAGTGTTAAGAGGAGGCCTCTTCTTTATCTTTAGATTAGATGTGTGTTTGTGTGTGTGTCGGGATGTGTTCCCCTATGATCATGCTATGTGTGTCTGGATGACCCTCATCACCCATGTTGGTGCTTGGATATAGGCGCGGTTTTTGTGTTGTAAACCTTCTTCTATTTGTATCATCATTCTTCCATGTTTGTGACTTGATTTTTGATAAATTGGGGATGATGCAAAGTGTTAGGGGCATTTAGGCTTCCCTTCCATGTTGACCAATTTTTTTATTTTTACTTTCTCTTCTCATTCATTTTTCACATGGTATGATATAGTAGGGGGTTGATGACAGTTCATTTTATATACTATATATATATATTTATGAGCAGTTCTAACCTCAAAATATCAGGCTACCCCTGTGCCCTTTGTTTGTGTTATCTTTTCTCTTTATCTTTTTCCTTTATCTTCCTCCTTTGCTTGAGTTTTCTCTCTCATGTGTGACAACTCCACTTCTACAATACTTTGATTTTCAGAAAATGCATTCATTGGCAATGAATCTTTTCTCAAGAATCTTTATAGACATCTTTTCAAAGAATCACATTCTTGACTTGAAACCCTAATGGAATGTCTTTCCTTCATCATGGGTTTGTAAACAAATAATTTGAGAGCCTTCCTTTGAAGTGGGAAAAAATTTGATCTTCCCCTCACATGGGGGAATATTCTTCCTTACAAATTCCTTGATGAAGTGAACAACTTTCAAAAGGATTCCTTAATGTTGAATCAATTCGAGAAAAAAATCTCTTTTGTACTTTCAAACAGTGCATCCCTTGAGTGGACCCCTTCTTCACACTAGGGTTCCCAAGGGACCCCTTTAAAAGTTTTCCAGCTTGTTGACAGTCTACAAGACTATCGTCTCACTTGCCTGTGTGACCACTTTCTGATATGTTCTATCTATGGGTAAACATTTCGCTTCACAGGTGCACCTACAAAGCCACTTTCTGACTCTGTAGAGTCCGCTTTCCTTTTGTTTCCTCCATGTGACATATCTTGGGGGATACCTCCTTGTAGGACTGCGAACTTGTAGGGCGCTACTTCTGAGCTTCCTGGGTGATCCCACAAGACTAGTTTACAATTTTTGGGAGATTTTTATTTTTTCTAAAATCACATATTTTTAGAAAATATAATGATTTAAGCCTTGAAAATTTTCATTTAAAGGATTCCAATTGAAGAGGGTTTGATCAAACCACCTTAGATCAAACCCCCTTGGATAAACCAGCTATTTTAAACCATACCTATAACGGAGTCTCCTTTACACCTATCAAAATGTTGATAAAAAACCACTTTTGATTTACCTTTTGGGTGATCAAATGAATTTATTTAAAATTTTATTTTTGTAAGTATGTAGTCCTTATTATAAGCTTCCCAAAAAGTATAATTTTAAATAAATTTAATTTTATTATTATATTTATTTTTTATTTCTTGTGAATGTAGGTTTTTCACTGAAAATAAAGCTCTTTGTTTTGCACATGTGGAAAAATAGTATATTATAAAAAAAGAAAAAAAAAATATCAGTGCACTAGATATTGAAGTCCTTGATCCAACAAAAAAAATGAATTTTGATACATACAAAATAAGTTATGTTGTATACAGTTCGCCTATGCTTGAATTGTAATTGGTTTGATTTCAAAACTTGATTAAGAAAAAAATATTCACTAAAACACTATGAAACCAAATGAAAGTGCTAAATATTGTAGGTACAAATCTGAATCCAAAAAACTAGAAATTTATCCTTCATGGAAAAAAAATATGTTGTATACAGTGAGCACCACTCCTTAAAAATGATGTTTACTGAAAAAAACTAGTTTTTGAAGGAGATGGAAAAAAAGTGCAATCTGATTCCCAATTTTTTGAAAAAAATATAATTAGAATCTCCAGAAAAATGTCACATATCAAGGTATGTGTAGGATCATGATAGGCCAAAAAGTGGCGATATGATGGGTATTTGTAGGGTATGTGGTTGATGATTTTTTCTTACCCAAAATTGATGAAACAAAAAGGGTTTTTAAAGGAGATTCTCAGCTTTCCACCAATATAAATTATGCCTTACTTTGAATTTAATAAATAATTATTATTCATTTTCTATTTGAATTACGAATAAAGTCCTAATTGATATGCTGAGTGAAAAACATCCATAGCTTTCAAACGGTATCACATTTTTTGAATCTAAAACATGTGTCACATTCTATGTTTCGTATACTATAGGATTAAAAAAAATGAATTTCATGAGGTTTTGACACATAACACATAACTTGGTTAGATATTTTTTTATTAAATATTTTTTCTTTAATCAACTTTCGAAGTCAAACCAATTACAATTCAGACATAGCGTGATCGTATAACGCATAAATTTTATTGTATGTATCAAATTATTTTTCTTTTTTTTTGTTGGATGAAGGACTCCAATATCTAGTGCACTCATATTTTTCAAAAAAAGTTTTTGATAATTTTCTATTTTTCTAGATGTACAGAATAGAGAACTTCATTTTCGGTGAAAAACCTATATTTAATAAAACTTAAAAAACAAATAGATAATAAAACTAAAAAATATTAAAATTATATTCATTAGATAGCTTGTTCTGAGGGCTACCTAATACCAGTTGGGTTTGTGAAGTCTCCTCCATTTTCATTTTCAAATCGAGCTTCAAAGTGCAAAATTTTGGACAATTTTGGTGCCTCAAAGGGTGAAGGTGAGAAAAGGGTGGTTCGGCCAACCCTATGTTCGGGCAAAGAAATAAAATATGTTTGGTCAAACATATGTTCAACTGAACATAGGTTAAATCAAACTAATTTAAAATATAATAAAAAAATGTATACTAAAGGGGTTTGGTCAGACCTGGAAAACTGGTTCAGTCGAACCCCTTGACATGGATCTTTGTTTTCCCCTTTTTTTTCCATTTTTTTTTTGTTTTTCGATTTTTTAATAGTTGTATTTTATTATTTTTATATTATAATATATAATATACTTATTATTACAATATATTATAATAATATTTTAATAATAATATATAATTATTATTAATTATATATTATTATTATAATATATAATTGTTATTATAATATTAAAAGTATATAATTAAAAAGTAGAGGAGAGTGGGAGAGGGGGTAGGAGGGAGAGACTTGAGAGAGAGGGGGAGTGGTAGAGAGATAAAAGGTTAGGGGTACAAGGATTTAGGGTTTTAAGGGTTAAGGGTAGGGGAGAGAGGGAGAGGGGGTAGGAGGGAGAAACTTGAGAGAGAGAGAGAGGGGAGTGGGAGAGAGATAAAGGGTAGAGGGTAGAAAGCTTAAGGGTAGAGGGGAGCTTGAGATAGAATTAGTGAGTGAGTGAGTGAGTGAGAGAGACGGTAGAGGGGATCTAGAGATAGGAGTCAGTGAGAGAGAGAGAGATGAAGAATGGGTCTAGGAGTGAGAGACTAGAGAGAGGGGGGAGTGAGAGAGAGATAAAGGGTATAGGGTACAAGGGTTTAGGGTTTAACCTAGTTAAGGGTAGAGGGGATAGAGGGAGAAGGGGTAGGAGGGTGAAATTAGGGAGAGAGTGGGAGAGAGAGATAAAGGGTAGAGTCCTGAGGGTTTAGGGTTTAAGGGGTTAGAGTAGAGGGAGAGGAGAGGGGTAGGAGGAGAACTTGAGAGAGGGAGTGGGGAGAGAGATAAAGGGTGGGGTACACAAGGGTTTTAGGGTTTAAGGGTTAGGTAGAAGAAGGGAGAGGGCTTCAAATAGTGAGTAGTGAGTGAGAGATAGAGAGAGGTTTAAGGGTTTAAAGGCTATAGGGGAGCTCGAGACAGAAGGAGTGAGTGAGAGAGAGAGAGGTTTTAAGGGTTTTGAGGCTTAAGGGTAGAGGGTAGAGGGTAGAGGGGAGAGAGGGAGAGGGGGTAGGAGGGAGATACTTGAGAGAGAGAGGGGGAGTGGGAGAGAGATAAAGGGTAGGGGGTACAAGCATTTAGTTTAAGGGTTAAGGGTAGAGGGGAGAGAGGGAGAGGGGGTAGGAGGGAGAGACTTGAGAGAGAGGGGGAGTGGGAGAGAGATAAAGGGTAGGGGGTACAATCATTTAGGGTTTAAGGGTTAAGGGTAGAGGGGAGAGAGGGAGAGGAGGTAGGAGGGAGAGACTTAAGAGAGAGAGAGAGATAGGGGGGGAGTGGGAGAGAGATAAAGGGTAGAGGGTAGAAGGATTTAGGGTTTAAGGGTCAACGGTTAACGGTAGAGGGGAGATCAAGATAGAATTAGTGAGTGAGTGAGAGAGAGATAGAGAGGGTTTAAGGGTTTAAGGCTTAAAGGTAGAGGGTAGAGGGGATCTAGAGATAGAAGAGGAGAGAGAGAGAGAGAGAGAGAGAGAGAGAGAGGGCCTAGGAGGGAGGAGGGAGAGAACAGAGAGAGAGGGGAGGGAGAGAAATAAAAGGTAGAGGGTACAAGGGTTTAGGTTTTAACCTGGTTAAGTGTAGAGGGGAGAGAGGGAGAGGGGGTAAGAGGGAGAGACTTAAGAGAGAGAGGGGGAGTGGGAGAGAGATAAAGGGTAGGGGGTACAAGGGTTTAGGGTTTAAGGGTTAAGAGTAGAGGGCAGAGAGGGAGAGGGGGTAGGAGGGAGAGACTTGAGAGAGAGAGGGGGGAGTGGGAGAGAGATAAAGGGTAGGGGGTACAAGGGTAGAGGGGAGAGAGGGAGCTCGAGGGTACATTGATTTATGTTTTAAATATGTGTGCAATAATTTTATAATTAGATAATGCTTAATTTTAAAATTTACATAATTTCCCATGGAACAATTCGATGGAACAAATATAAGTTGTATATATAATTGTATATAAGATTCTTGAGCTTAAGAATTCCATGAAACAAATATAAGTTGTATATAATTGCATAATTTCCCATGGAACAATTCAATGGAACAAAGATAAGTTGTATATAATTGTATATAAGATTCTTGAACTTAAGAATTCCATGAAACAAATATATTTTGTATATAATTAAATGTGAGAGATGATGCTATCAAAGTTTCTTGATCTTAAGAATTCCATGGAACAAATATGTACATATAATTGTAATTTACGCAAAACGATTTACAACTATCTAAAAGTTACTATAAGTTCTCACTTGAACATGTATAGGGTTACAAGTGAACTTGAAAATCATGGATATAATCTAAGTCAAAGATTCTGGTTTAGCCCGCTCTTCAATAACATGTAGAATTTTTTGATGATCTTCACTATCTAGTCTCCATTTTCTTCGACCATGTGCATGTGGAACTACAAGAAGATGTAGGGTGGTAGCAATTATCAAGTGACTATATTGATATACCTTATTATCAGGTTGATAGTCAACAAAATGAATCTCGTGCTGAACAACTTTGACTTGTTTTAGATATGTCTCTTGCACTACAACAAAACCTACATGGTAAACATGAACCTACTTGGTAAGACATATGAACATGTACACCATTTTTTGTGCTCAAGGTTTGTACAATATATATTAATGTTTATAACATTCATGCACGCACATGTGAAAACAATGTATATATAATTTTAAATTCAAACTCACCTGTGGGAAATGACATTCCATCACTTGTTTCAGGTTGTTTTAGCTTATTCCTCTCTTATGTGCAACACAATAAATAATAGCTAACATCTTTGATGTTTCCAGGCTCTGCTATGACTACAAAAACATATCCTATACACCAAATTTACACAAAAAATTTCTAAATTTTTTTAGAAATGTCTCTAGACTTTAAAGACAATTAACTAGATATATATAATAGGGTATGTGCAGGATCATCATAGAAAAATATACCCTTAAGTGGCAAAAAAATTAGAAGAATCACAGTTTGGAAACTTGACATAAAAATTTGAATAAGTTATCTATATTATTTCAAAAATATGTAAGAATAAAATCTATAGAAAATTGAATGTAGTTTCTAAGCTACTAGGTTTGTTTAAAAAAAAAAGACATCTATTTGATGAAAATTTGAAATTTCAATGTAGTAGTACTTAAATTTCAGGGAAAAAAAAGAAGTAGGTGTCTGTTTGACCACCCTAACCACAATAAAATGATAATATTTTTTTATAAGATTTTAGAGATAAGTAGAGGACTCATGTCCCAATGTGATGCATATTTTTTATAATTTTTTTCCAAGTAAATAATTAATTATGAATTTTTTATTACAACTTTTAAAAAATATAAAAACCTATATGCCTGACCACCTTAACTTGGTCAAAAACTTCATGAAATTCAATTTTCATTTTTTAATCCTATAGTATGTGAAGCATAGAATGTGACGCATGTTTTGGATTCAAAAAATGTGATATCGTTTGAAAGCTATAGATGTTTTTCAATTAGTCTATCAATTAGGACTTTAGTCATAATTTGAATATAAAATGAATAATAATTACTTATTAAATTCAAAGTAAAGCATAATTTATATTGGTGGAAATCTAAGAATATTCTTTAAAAACCCTTTTCATTTCATCAATTTTGGGTAAAAAAAAGTCATCAGCCACATACCCATCATATTGCCACTTTTTGGCCCATCATGATCTTGCACATACCCAATATATAAAAAATATTGAAAACTTACACATGTACCTTTTCTAACCAATCCTGATATATGGTAATAATCAATTAAAATCAAACGAATTCCTTCAAATCTTTCTTCCTCATTTTCATCATATGTTTCTGAAACAACTAGTGGCACTATATCCCATTTACCAACATATCCAAGTTTTTTGTTGTTGCATGCATGATCAGAGTTTCCTGCAATGCACTTAGTGAAAAAACAAGAGTAATCCCTTGTGTGTAATGTCCATCCATGGTGACTATCTGAACTCCCAACACAATGTAAAGATTTTTTTTTTCTACCCTCTTGCATCCATACATTGATCTTCTGTCCACACCTAGATACATGTACAACAACAAACTTATGTGAACAAACATGTATATATATACATATAATTTTTAAATTTAAATAAATTCAAATTTTTGAAAATGTAATTTATACATACCCAATATCTCCCAAAACATTCTATGGAATGTGTCAACCACATTTGATGCAAAGTTTTTCTTGCACCATTCAACAACATCATGCGCATTGTCTATACGATCTTCTAGATAACTCATTTGATGTTTTCTTAAAGCTCGTTTGATGCAAGCTCCTACTCCATCATGCTCACCCTTTCCATGCCCACTCTCAAACTAACTCCAAACATGTGGTAGTCTGTAGATTTTATGATATCTACAAAGTGCATAGAATGGTCGCGAAGATTTGAATTGTGCCACACATCCATCTGACCATACAAAATGCTTTTCAAATTTTACACCCCTACTTCTCAAATTCTGAAAAAAAACTGTATAGCAATGTTGGACAAAAAGCATGTCGTGCTCTTTATCATCACTAATATAAAAGTGATTATTTCTTTATGGCATGTTCTTCATATGTACTCTCAACACCATCCAGTTTTGATTGTGCATGTCAATAACAAACATGAACCATAATAGTGTTATGATTTGAAAAGTAATAATCTGATTGAATTTCCTTTTGATGTACAAAGGAGTAATTTTCTACAAAGTTGGCTATTGATAGAACTATTCCAAGTGGGAAAGTATCTCTCAATGTTTGGAATTGTTGTGCTTGCCACTTAGCAAAACAAGAATGTTGTATGTATGGTTGTATCAATTTTATTTATATGAGGATATGTATTAAAAAAGTTCATATAAATCTCAAATTGTGTTATGTCTAGCCAATGTTTGATATGATTTTCATAAATACTAGGCCCAATCCTGTGTCTCATAACATCTCTAGTATTTAATGATGGACAAGTCTGATCATGCCAAAAACTTGATATCAAGTTCCTAACAACATCTTCAATCCTGTCAGAATGGGGAGCTCTACACATAATTGCCCAATTGCCTTCTGAACTCTCATCCAAAAACTTTCTTTTTTTCTCATATTTTATTAATGTGGTTCTACTATAACCAATTTCAGCCGAAAGTGCAGACAATTTTCTTTTTCTTGCTATATCTTGATGTACAATAGATGTCAACATCACCCTTCTTGTAGTGGCTTTATCCACTGATCAAGATCCTTTCCCAATGGAATCTAAACCCTTTTTAACATTTTGAGCAATATCCTTTTGTAATCCCACGTGTTTCTTCTTATTTGATGTTGAATGTACACCCAACAATTTTAATGACTTCTTCAACTCATTACGAAGAAGTATACGTGATAACAATGGGGTTTTTTCAAGTGTATCAAGATGATTGAAATGATGATTGATTATTCCATTTATAGATTTAGTCATTGACCTCTTTCTCTTATTATAAGGCTGGTTGGTATAACATTTCAGCTTCTCCATATCCATTTCAAGTAAATGATCTAAATTTCTATAAGAAATTTGTTTCATCACCTTTTCAACTAGTTTTATATGCTTATGCATAGCAGTAGAAGGAAGTGATCCTGACCCCTCTCCAACATGCATTGTTTGAACTTGGGCTTTCTCCCTATCTTCAAGGTCCATGTGTTCTTCAATGGATTCTGTAATCAAGGGAAAATCCTAAATTTATTATTAAGTGGTTAGCACAATAACAATCAAAATTCCTATGAAAATAACAAAGTACAAAGGAAGAGATGTGAAGACAAAAGGGATAGTGTTACCCTATGTCTCCACCTTCCATGATTAACCTCTGTTACACCTCCTAGCTTGCAGATAAATAAAAATGCCCTCAGATTTGTATGAGCAACTATGACAAATGACTAAGCCCTATGCAAGTGTTGAAGGATTTGCAGAAAATAAAATGTCCCTACAATGAGCTAAAATGACTATGACTGTTAATGACTATGACTATAAGACTAGTAGCATAAATTGAAATCTAAACATGAGAGACTAAGAGTGCAAGAAGTCAAGAGAGCTGAGAGATGTAGATATCCCAAATAAGAACAAAATTGCCCTTTTATAAAAACTGCAATTTTGAATGTGTGGCCAAGATGAAAAGATGACAGGAACCCTAAGATCAATGCTTAAGATTGAATGTTGCTAGGTGCATTAGGGTTAGGTCAAAATTAGGGCAACATGTAAGAATGAAGGGTGGAGATTGAATTATAAAATAATTCAATCAACGGCTGAAATTAAATGAGAAGTCAAAAGTCAAGAATTAAATTGGAAGATAAGACTGGCACGGACAAAGAGGCTGCTGGAGAAATTAAATAATAAAATTTATTTACTCCAGGTGACCAGTAAATAATTAAATAATAAAGATATTATTTAATTATGGAGGAATGTGACAAAAGGAATTATTTTGAATTAAATAATGATTTAATTCAAACTCAAGAGAATTGGCTAAATTAAATAAATCAAATTTATTTAATTAATGAGAGAAAAGACTAATGAATAATTAAATAATTAAAATAATTATTTAATTATAGTGGAAAGTGGACAAAAATTAAATAAATTAGAATCTATTTAATTTTAAAAGAAGGGAACTTAATTAGTGACGTAATTAAATAAATAAAATTTATTTAATTAATCAAGAGAGAATAAAGATAAAAATGAATTAATTAAATAATTAAAATTATTTAATTAATAGAAGAATTATGACTTTAGAAAATAATTAAATAATTAAAATTATTTAATTATTAAGAATGAAAGGGGCCATGTTGAATAAATCTAAGAGTTGCAAGCATAGACAATTTTATGTGTCTACATTTTGCCCCTCTTTGTCATAATGTAGCATGTCGACAGACAAAGAAAATAAGTCAAAGAATGCCCTGCAAAATAAGATGAGGAAGAATGACAAGGAGGGTTGTGGTATGCCCCCTCGAGAGGACAGACAGGTTTCAAGAACATGGGTGTGCTCTCGAAATGGATGAGAAGACTAGAATATGAAGAGACAAAGAAATGTTAATGAAAATGATATGGATGATGATATGGATGCAATGCCTATATGAGACGAGTGAGAGAAGATGACAAGACTAAAGGAGATGCATGTTAACTCCTAGACCAAATCCTTCAAAACATTTCCATAGGACCTTTAATATTTATTGCTCTTTAATCATCATTGGGCGGTAAAAATGACACAAATGGACAACAAACACAATGGTATGATGTAGACCAAGGTGTGCAAGGTCATCCACTTGAAAAACAGACAGTCATAGACAAGGAATGTCCTAACTCATACTAAAGGCGAAGTTGCCCCAATATTTTTGTCAAGACAATCCACAGACAGCAGTCAAAGAAAATAAAATAGGCCAAGAAACGTCATCGCACCTCTAAATCCTTCATGGGACATCCTCGAGGTAGCTAGTAACATGACCAAAATACAAGACAATAAAAATATAAGACAAAATAGCCAAGATAGCCAAAAGATAAGACAAGAAAGACCAAAAAAATTAACGACCATGTAATTTTGTTTGCCAATGTTTGTTTTCCAAAGATTGAATTCTTGTTTGATTTGACAGTTTAAGAGTTTTGCCAATTTGACAGTGTTGACGGTTTGACGGGGCCTATTGTCAGGAAGGACACATCCTGAAAAGGCAAAGGACATTTTGACGAGGTCTAACTCCAAGGACACATCTTGAAGAGGACCAAAGAGTGACGAGATTGACATTGTTTTGACTAATGTGTTTTGGCAAGTTGATTGATGTTGACTGTATGATTGATTGGCTTATGTTGTCTAATTTTGACCAATTTTAACATTGATGTTTTGAATTACTGTCTTGTGTCCGAGTTTGACTATGTCTGACTTATTTGACCGATGATACTATGACAAATGCCATGATTTTTATTTTGACCAACCTAAAAGGACTGACTCCATCGTCTCTTGACTCATCGGAACATGGCCTTGCTCTTACTGTGAAATGCGCTAGAGACAACGAGGTTCTATTAAATGACAGTGGACTAACCGACATGACTCCGACTTTGACTCCATTTTAGGATTTTGACATTGATTTGAATACTTTTGTGTTTTTCTCCTCGACCTTTATGATTTTTTGCATTTGTTCGTGACATTTTATGATTTTTGATTTTCAAGACATTTTTATGATGTTTTCGCCTTTTTTCGACTTTTTTTTTTTTTGGATTTTGAAATTTTATGATTTTTCTTTTTGGCTTTGACATTTAAGAGGATCGTGACAAATGCATATGACTGATGCCTACACATGAGAATCCAAGGACAAACATGATTGTGCCCCTAGTCAAGCTGAATACCAATTGACAGGTGATGACAACGTTGTTGACGTGGGAAGGACGCATCCCAAAACAACGTGAGGACAATGACGATAATGTGACAAAAGTATCGAGGTCTACAGCTGGGCCAGGAACACAGTCAAGTAAAATTTTGGATAATGTGCTTGTATGAATTGGACTCATTGCATTTGGAATGAATTGGTTAGGACTAGATGGGATGATGATTATCCTTAGACCATTTGACAAGGGAAAGCCAAGATAGGTGATAGACATGAAAGTATAGGGGGTGGCCTTGGTAAAAGATAGGAGACATGAGATTAATGGAATTGTCATATGATTTTTAAGGACTATGTCGTATAATGACAATAAGACTATGACGGTCAATGACATGATATTTTATGAATCATGTATGACTTAAGGATAGACATGTCAAGAGTTTTCCTCAAAGCGTGATTTATGTGTGCTATTTTTATGTCAAGACCAAGGTAGGTGGGAAAATGGACGGAAATGATAGGGCTTAGATGGATGTCAATGTCATGAGGAAGGCATGGGAAATGAGACGACTTGCCCCCAAGTGTAAGAGTCCACATAGAAGATTTATTTTACACATGACGCCTGTTTGCCAGGTTTTCATCACGGTACTTATCCAAGGTGCCTCTTTGCCAAGTTTTCACCATTGGATGTAATTTTTCTCTTTACTATTTTTTTTTTGACTTTTTGATTTTTTTTTTGGTGTCACTAAGATGCCTATTTGCCAAGTTTTCATCGTAGGATGATTTTAATTTTTTTAATTTTTTGTATTTCATTTTTGTGGATATAGCCCCGATGCTTTAGATAACCAATTAACTATTTTAACCAACCGACGTGCCGGAAGGGGAGACCGGGTGCCATATTGGCCAATGACCTTGTCGCGAGCCGTCTTGTCGATCGTATAATTTGCATGCTACAATTGATTGATGTCATTGTGATCCTTTCTGATACTAGAGTTGGCCTTATCAAAATACGCACATCGCAATAGAGTGCCATGAGAGTCCTTGTGGTAAAGAGTTGCTGCCATGACATGACAGATTTGTGACGTAGGATTTTTGGACTTTAGGCGACATGTAGGATTATGATGAATGATGGTAGACATGGAAAGGTTGTTTGGACATTTAGATGAATGACTTTTTATTTTCCAAACTAGGGATGTTGGATGACGGATTTTGGAGGGATGGTGTTTGGAACCAACACTTTTAGATGCCTTGCTTGATGACCATTTTGAAGGAGGTGGACATGTGTTATATGTGGGAGTCCTCTTGCCTTGTCGCTCCACATTGTGATTGCCTTTTGCATTTGACTGGGTGTCTTTGTTCGATCCGTCTTTCTTTGGGATCCATTTTAATTTCATTTGTCCACTTGTCCTTTTGTTTGATTCAATGGCCTTTGACATTTGATTTTGATCTTCTGATTTGTAAGACTTTTGTTTTTGTTGGTCCCAAAGGGGAGGTTGATTCATGATAGAATGACGGTTCATGGTGTGGGTGGAGGGAGTGTTGGCAGCAATCTTATGACGAGGATTTCTCATGGACTCCATTTTGACATTTGTTTCTGACAAAGTTGCCCCTAATATCGAGGAGGTACCACTGACATCGTTTGATTTGTTGTCTGAGGAATAACCAAGACCTTGATGTCTGTAATTTCCCTGAAGCTGTATTGGTTCAAGAATGCCTTGCTCGTGTATGCCTAGTCCTTTGCCTTGATATTGCATGCTTTGACAGATTCTATTTGCAATGGGTTATTTATTGTTTTGAAAGCAAGATGCTAACCCATCATGATGTCTATGGACACTGTCACTTGTAATATTTTCATCTGCAAGAAAGCCTGCTCTAACAAAGATAGATGCCCCTAATTGATAAAGTGTCTTAGCTTCATTGTCTTGTTGGCCATATTCTTGACTGATATCTTTCGTCTGATCATGCGACATGTCAAGTTCAAATGACTCTGTTGGTGCTTTCAAGGCAATCATTATTTTTAGTGTCATAGAGTCCAATGATTTTAGCTATAACTTGATCATATGCAAGCATGTCCTTAGTGGAAGATTCTTGTTCTGGAGGAATATCATCTATGTGTCCCATGAAGGCAAGTGTCTCATCATAAGAAGTGTCAATAGTCGAGGCTTGTATAGGGTCGGCAAGTGTTTGATCATGAATTTCATAAAGGTCAATGAGTGGATCATTTTGGACTTCTTGGTCAATGGTAGGGTCTTGCTCGAAGATGGGGTTGTCATGGATTATATAGTCAGAAACAGAGCCGTTGTCAAGGAGAGGTGTGTTCTGGATGTCATCATTGTCTTGAAGGACTTCATGGATGGACTGAAAGATAGGATTATTGGATGAACTACCTTGTTCTTGACATGAGGGTGACATTATAAGGTCATGCTTTGGGCTTTCATTTTGACATGTATCCTCAAGTTTATTAAATGGGATTTGACTTTGGACTATGATAGAATTTTCATGACTAGATGCGGCTTGTGAGGGGGTGACTTGAAAAGGATTAATGACCAAAGGACTAGAATAGGATGTGGGAACTTGGACTGGACTAGTATATGAAGGACTAGGATATGACATGGGTACTTGCATTGGGCTAGTATGTGAAGGACTAGGGTATGACGTGGAGACTTGGACCGGATATGACATGGAGTCTTGGACTGGAGTAGGATGTGATGGCATATGATGTGACATGGGGACTTCGACTATATTAGTTGGTAATGATATAGGGACTTGGACTGGATTGGAGTAAGGTTGACTAAAATGGGACGTGGAGACTTGGGCCGAATTGATATGGTATGATGTGGGGACGTGACATGTGTTGGTAGATTGGTGGTAAGGCATGTGGACTTGGACAGAATTGATAGGTGAAGGGTCAGAATATGACGTGGAGGTATGGAATGGACTAGTGGACAATTGACTTCCCTTGTCAAGGTTAGGATAAGGGTGATAAGTGGATGTTTGTTGTGAATTATTGGTAGGATTCATGTCAAGTGACTGTTGATGGTGAGAGTAGATGGATGGTGGCAAGGTATTTATGTCAAAGTCTTGTGGTAACTTAGCCCCTTCGTCCAAAAGCATGGCTAGATGCCTTTGAGGGTCACGTAAGAGATATTTTTTTACAAAGGAGACTATGTCAGGATTTTGCTTGGCAGCTTCTATGTCTTTGAAATATACTCGTCCATTTTGGTCTCTTTGTATGAATGGTACAATAATGTTTTTTGATGAAGATGGCATGTTCATGGGAGGTTGCATGTTCATGTTGTGAAATGGGTCGGAAAAGGTCCAATGTTGGTTTGTGTCATAAGTGTTATTGTCGATGTTGGGATTGGAATCTTGTCCAGAGTTTGCCATTTGTTGTTGTTGTCTTTGAAGCCTAGTCTCAACTGTAAAAGGGATTTGCTCAAATGAGGATGATGAGAATGATAAGTAAATGCAAGGATGACACTAGCCTATGTTTTTGTATTTTTTTGATAAAGGATGACAATGCAAGACTATGTTTTTGGATTTTTTTGGATAATAAGGGATGCAATATGACAATGTTGTCTAAAGAAAATGACTAATGCCACATGACAATGAAGACTAAGATGACAAGTTATGACACTAATTTTTGGAGTATGTCAATGCAAGGTGATAATGACGTTTGCCTAAGGAAAATGACCAATGCAAGGTGATAAAATGTCAAATGTCAAGGTGACAATGAAGATGTTGACTAAGGAAAATGACCAATGCCAAGCTAGATGCCAAATGAGGACTATGATGGACAATGAAGATGTTGACTAAGGAAAATGACCAATGCCAAGCTAGATGCAAAATGAGGACTATGATGGACAATGCCGAGTCTAAGTTCAAAATGAGGACTGAGATTTTGATGTCTTGTTGAAAAGTATGAGTTGTCCAAGGTCGGTTGTTTGTGTCCAGATTTGTGAATGTTGTGTATAATGTTTTGAAAAAATCCGACAAGCACTTTGACAAGCATAATGTTTTGGGTGTAACCAATCACACATCAAATAAGTACAATCCTAGGTTAGGCCATGACAATATTCACTAGATTCCACGTGGGTTTCCCCAACCGCATATTTGTAGCGTGTGAATTCAGAAGCTTGGCTGCACGGGCTCCCCCTTACAGTGCACTCTCTTCTCAGGCCAACCAAGCTTCCAACCCCCATGAAACTCCCATGGCGAGCTGATCACATCTACTACAACCGCGAAGTGTGGATGCCTTCACACCGCACCTATGCTGCGCCGCCTAGCAAATAGAAGGATTTTGATTACTACACAAGAGTTTCTAGTTCCCGCATTCTCGCTCTTCCGTGGGCTGATCCATGGCTAGAGTCCCTTCGATCCATCTGCCGAATCATCGCCGCGGATTCTGGGCTTTCCCCAAGAACCCACTTTTATATACCGGCCGAAGTCCTCGGTGTCGTGGTGCTATCGGGTCCGAGTCGCCCGGTGAGTAATTTTTCCACCGCACAGCCCAAGTTCTAGAGTCAAGAATCGCTTCTTATTAACCCGTGATCGCATTAAAATGCGCAAGGGGAGAGGATACTCCGATATACCGAATCGTGAAGGGTAATTAACAAATAAAGATGGGTCTGGTTTTCTGATCACAAGGTTTTCACCAAGTGAGAGCATACTCACCTACCATCTTGCAAGCACAATAAACCAAAGAAGACATGTGTTCTTTTTATATGCCCCAAAATCAAATGTTTGCTAATCTATGAAAGAAAAAAAAAGCACAATGTTTGTTTCTTCCTTCTTTGACATTCGAATCTGCAAACAATGAATTAGTAGTCTCTTATGCAATGGTCTTGGACACACGAATGAGGATTGCCACATGCTACAAGAAAAGATTAGTAATACAAGAAAAATCTAATCTAGTTAACTTGCAGGAATAAAGACACAGAAAAGAAATAGAAAACCAGAAAACCAGTAAATAGAAAAACCCGAAAATCTAAAAATCAGAACCTCAAAACTGAAAGAAAAATTTTACCAGACAGTTGCGGCTCGATTTGTCAGTTGCGGCTCGATTTGGCAGTTGCGGCTCGATTTATCAGTTGCGGCTCGATTTGTCAGTTGCGGCTCGATTTGTCAGTTGCGGCTCGATTTGTCAGTTGCGGCTTGATTTGTCAGTTGCGGCTCGATTTATCAGTTGCGGCTCGATTTGTCAGTTGCGGCTCGATTTGTCAGTTGCGGCTCGATTTGTCAGTTGCGGCTCAATTTGTCAGTTGCGGCTCGATTTTGCAGTTGCGGCTCGATTTTGCAGTTGCGGCTCGATTTGGCAGTTGCAACTCGATTTGGCAGTTGCGGCTCAATTTTGCAGTTGCGGCTCGATTTTGCGATTGCGGCACTTGAGCCTACGATTGCGGCACTCTGTACTTGTTCCTGCAAAATTGACAAAAAATACATGCAACTGTACGGAAAAATGACAGAAAACAGAGAGTCGGGTTCACCAATGTAATCAAGGGAAAATCCTAAATTTATTATTAAGTGGTTAGCACAATAACAATCAAAATTCCTATGAAAATAACAAAGTACAAAGGAAGAGATGTGAAGACAAAAGGGATAGTGTTACCCTATGTCTCCACCTTCCATGATTAACCTCTGTTACACCTCCTAGCTTGCAGATAAATAAAAATGCCCTCAGATTTGTATGAGCAACTATGACAAATGACTAAGCCCTATGCAAGTGTTGAAGGATTTGCAGAAAATAAAATGTCCCTACAATGAGCTAAAATGACTATGACTGTTAATGACTATGACTATAAGACTAGTAGCATAAATTGAAATCTAAACATGAGAGACTAAGAGTGCAAGAAGTCAAGAGAGCTGAGAGATGTAGATATCCCAAATAAGAACAAAATTGCCCTTTTATAAAAACTGCAATTTTGAATGTGTGGCCAGGATGAAAAGATGACAGGAACCCTAAGATCAATGCTTAAGATTGAATGTTGCTAGGTGCATTAGGGTTAGGTCAAAATTAGGGCAACATGTAAGAATGAAGGGTGGAGATTGAATTATAAAATAATTCAATCAACGGCTGAAATTAAATGAGAAGTCAAAAGTCAAGAATTAAATTGGAAGATAAGACTGGCACGGACAAAGAGGCTGCTGGAGAAATTAAATAATAAAATTTATTTACTCCTTAATTAAATAATAAGATATTTTTAATTATTCAATGTGACAAAAGGAATTATTTTGAATTAAATAATGAATTTAATTCAAACTCAAGAGAATTGGCTAAAATAAATAAATCAAATTTATTTAATTAATGAGAGAAAAGACTAATGAATAATTAAATAATTAAAATAATTATTTAATTATAGTGGAAAGTGGACAAAAATTAAATAAATTAGAATCTTTTAATTTTAAAAGAAGGGAACTTAATTAGTGACGTAATTAAATAAATAAAATTTATTTAATTAATCAAGAGAGAATAAAGATAAAAATGAATTAATTAAATAATTAAAATTATTTAATTAATAGAAGAATTATGACTTTAGAAAATAATTAAATAATTAAAAATTATTTAATTATTAAGAATGAAAGGGGCGATGTTGAATAATCTAAGAGTTGCAAGCATAGGACAATTTTATGTGTCTACAGATTCATTTGATCCAATATCTATATTTGGCTCAACTTCAACATGAGAACTTCCTACTTGTCGAGCACTTTCTACATGTCACATTTTGCAAAGAAAAGTGAGAGATGATTTTATATAAGTGAATTTTATGTATGCAAGAAAACAAAGTTATAAGACATGATGTTATAAGTGATAGAAGTTTTGAACAACTAGTTTTATATGCTCATCCATACCAGTAGAAGGAAGTGATCTCGACCCCTCTCCAATAAGCATTGTTTGAACTTGAGTCTCCTCCCTAACTTCAAGGTCCATGTGGTCTTCAACAGATTTGTTTGATGGAATATCTAGATTTGGATCGACTTCCGCTTGAGAATTTCTTGCTTGTTTGAATTTACATGCAAGAAAAGAAAGTGAGAGACTATGAGTTATTTACTTGTGGAGTTGAAACATATAAAATCAAATATTCTTAAACTTAAGAATTCCATGGAACAAAAGCAATTGGAAATAGATGATACGCAATTTAGGTAATGTCTATGCAAGATGACTATTTTTTAGTATTAAAGTTTCCAAGTTAAATCTAACATGGTTTTCATAAAAGGCATGCATATTTATAAGAAAAACAAATTGAGGTGTTAATAAAAGTCCTAAACACACACAAGTGAGAGAGAGAGAGAAGAAACAAGCATGTGTACCTTGTTTCTTTCTATGATAATTTTCCAAGTTTTGTTCACGCCTCTTTTGTTCTTCTTCTTTTGATAATTTTTGTTGAGCCGCATTTTTTCTTTTTCTTTGTTGTCCCATTTTCTTCTTCAAGTTAAAGATGTCTCCAAAATCCGTGAGCTCCAATTGATATAAATGTGAATTAATCTTGCAATTTGATATGGAATAATGAAAAAGAAGCTTGTATCTATATGCATATGGGGAAAAAATTATTCTAGTGTATGGAATAACTACATCCTAGATCATTAAATGAATCAAGTGGTAATCAAACAAGTTATTTCATTGTGGATTTTGTTGTTTTTTAATGTATAGATATGCAACATATATCTTAGAGTAATTTTATAATTTTGTTACTTGTCAAAAAGACAATAGAGGTATAATTTGAATTGAATTTTCTTAATATTTCAAAGAATAAAATTATCGTATAATTTAATAATGGTGTAGATTAAGAGATTATTTATAAAATAATTTAACATAAAAAATTTATAACTTAGAGGAAAGTGTTTGAAGGATGGTATATAATTATAAAAGGAATGTTCCTACCTCTTCTTTATAATTATATTTTATAACTTGTTTATAAAATATCATTAGTCTACTTGAGCTTGAGAGTCATTTATTTTATAGTTTTTGACTTCTTACTATAAAATTCAATGGGTGTGCATGCAAATTATTTATTGTGGTCAACATGAATGAACTTAATTATAAAGTGGCATGTTTATTTCCTAAAATTCTACTAGAGATCAAATGTATATTATATAAGGAAATGTAAGTTCTATGAGATCACCAAATAAGCAAATGTATGTATATTGAATATAAGCAAATGTATACATATATCATATAAACATGTAAACATAAGCAAACACATACATACATGTAAATAGATTCAATGTATAAACATGTAACATGTTATAAGCAAAGAGCCAAATGTATGTATATAATCAAATTGCCAAATGTCTATATATAAGCAAAGATCATCAAATGTTGAATACTAAAAATCATCATATAAGCAAATAGCCAAATGTATGTATATAAGAAAAGAGCCAAATGTATGTATATAAGCAAAGATCATCAAATGTCGAATACTAAAGATCATCATATAAGAAAATACATGTAGTAAAGATCATAGATCTAGTGCAGGGCCTAATATAAATGTCAACTCCTAGTCGAACGACCATCTGAATGAGAATGAACTTGCTATGATGGATGTACTGAGCCCTGCAAATAAAAATGTGTACAATTTATGTGTTAAATACATATAATTTATATTAAATAATTTTTATGAAAGTTATTTTTAAGAATGTACTTGTATATTTTTAAATATCTATCTAGATCTATGTGCATACATATGCATGTACATATACATGTGTATATATAAAAAATTAAAACTCACATGTCCACTAGTAGCAGATTCATCCACAGAATCACATCGATGTACATGATCTGGAGGAACAAGGCTAGGAGTGACATGAGGTATGTCCACCTACAATATATATACATATATCAGTACATGAATATCTCTAAGTTAAAACTAAAATTTAAAAATAATTAAAAAGGAATTGAAACATGCACATGCACACATACATGCACATCATTTGATATCAGATGAACCAAGCCCTTTGAAACAGGTGCCTCCACCAAATCAACTATATAGTCAAGCGACAAAACAACATTTGCATCCCTTTAATCTATCCCATGTCATGTCATAAATGATGAGTGAAGAGGACTATGCAGGTGAGATGGCATTGGTGATGACAAACCAAAACCAATCAACATGTCAGTAAAACCCATAGTCTGTGCAGCTGTTGAATGATCTATAGGTGGATCCTGATGTGCACTAGTGTTGGGCTGAGAGTGATGGGATCTTGGAACTAAATGACCTTTGCATCTGAAATGATCTCTAACATGCTCTATACCAATCCCATAGTTTGATGCAATGGAGGCATATGCCTCCAAGAGGTCCTCAACTAAACAATGCAGAGTCATGTGTGCCATATCTCCTATAAGTGCATCAAGCTGTGTGGGAGTAGGGATGTTCACCACTGTATAAGGATCTAGGTGGTCCACTGTGTTGAAAATGGTGTGGATCAAGAACCTCTAGACATCAAATACTGGCCTACACGATCAACAGATATCCTACTGGTGGTAGCTGCAATGTCACCTACAATGTGAATTGCTTCCTTTTGGGAAGCAATGAAAACCTCATTTGCTATGGGGGCTAGAGCTGGGGTGAGAGAAGGAGACCTCTCACCAACCAATACCCTAAACACTAGGGGTGGTCTATCTACTCAACAATAGGTGGGCCTATCAGCAATCCTGCCATGTCCTTGACAAGCATATGGTGGAATGTCCAGGTAGTTGACTTTGAGGCCTAAATGGACCTCAACATACAACTGCTGAACAAAATACAATGGAATCTGGTCATTTTTTGGGTATAGACCATGTGCTGTGAGAAATCGTGGGTAGATCAATGAGGCCATAACATGATTAACACATCTAGTGACCTGGTATCCCCTAGCCTTACACACATTTTGATAAAATGGAAAACAAGTGGGTTTTATCATTTCTTTGGTCACACTATCCTCTATTTGTTTAAGGGGAATGTCACCATGTAATTCTTCCCACATGCGGGAAAGAATAGCAGCTACTCTATCTAGGGAATATGCACTAGTCCTCTCCAGTTCATCTTTCAGTTTTTCTAGAATATGCAATATTAACATGCATGGTTCAGCATATATCCCCGAGTTTGCACCCTATTCTAATGAATCTCTCAATTTTTTATTCTCATTAGTGGTATTTCCAAACAAATTTTATGTAGGTGGAACATCTTCATTTTCCATGTTATATATGTATGTACACCTAAAGGAGCAATGAGACCTTGGTTAATAATATATCTAGATATAGAGAATATATTTATCTAAAATAGTTCTAATAATTCATCTACTCATCAATAATATTTTCATACCATTAACAAAAAAACATTCAACATCTATCTAGTTTATAATAATCAAAACATTCAAATTACTAGATTGCACACAAAACATAATCTAAAACAGTTCTAAATTTTAAATTTTAAATCTTGAAATCTAATAAAGTTTGACTTCATATTGTATACTTGTTATAACATCTCACTAATCCAACCATACATTTTATATATGTTAAAAAATATATAATAGTTCAAAATACTTCTAAATATGATAGTAAATCTAATCAAACATTACCCAAATGTAGGATAAAGACAAGAATCTTAATCTATACCATTGTTTGAGTTTGGTTTAATAGAAAGTGTAAAAATTTATAATCTTGAAAAAAATAATGAATAAAATTTAAAGGATCATTTTAACAATGGTGAATTAGTGCCTAAAGATTGGCCTAAAAAATTTTAATATTCAACATTCTCATCACAAATGATATATGAAAATAGTTCTAAAATTTAAATTACTAGATTGCACACAAAGCATCATTACTTAACATTGGTGGTCATGTTACAAAATCAATTTAGTCATTATTGAAGGTACAAATAAGAGAAGAAAATGAGAGAGATGATAAGCTTGTAAATATAATTTCTAATGAGTCTATTGATTATATTATTTTACAAGTAAAATTGGTAACATATAACCATAATTGAGCACTTTAATTTATTTAGAAGTATGCTTTTATTTGGAAGCTAGTCATTAGAATACTAGACATGATATGAAATTTTATTGATAAGTATATGATTGATTATATGTTTGACTCTAGTGTTTACCCATGATGTTATAAATTATTTTAAGTTATTTATAAAATTAACTTGGCTATTGTTTGACATTATTTGTCTTTATACATGTATTAGATGATTTACCAATGAAGATGTCCCTTATAAGGTTCAATGTAATGATGGAAAATAAAGATGAAAAGTATCGAGGACCTATATTTTATTTTAATGGCATAATAAGATAACCCTCTACTAGCAAATGAAAAATTGTATTTGCTTCATTGTGTAATTATTGAAATTGACACCCTATGATTTGATAGAAATTAGGATATATGGATTGATCTAAATGGAGCTATATCAAATAATTGTAGATCTATTATAAGTGGCATAAAGCCTCAATGTCTCATTTGTATTAAAATATGGAGATGATGGAGCTTTTAAGAAATAGTTCCACAAAATTAGAGGGGTCTAACCATGTTTTCAATTAATTTAAAACTATTATTTTAGGATTTTTTAATTTTTAAATTTATATAAATTTCTTACACTATTTTGAATTAAAATGATAATAGTGCTCCATAAATTACACAAAATTGAATGTTATTAAGATTTTGGTTAAAAAATAAGAAGGTTAACCTTTAAAGCCATTGAGGAAGGTATTGAGCTACTACAAGTGGTTTATCCATGAAAGGCTTGAAGTCACATAAAGAAAGTAAATACAAGAGGAAGGAACATATAGATGATTTCCTCACAAGTATATAAATTTTTCTACTTGATTATTTATTTCATCCTAGAAGGAAACTATAAATGTTGTTTATCCTATGACTTTTATCTTATAAATAATTTTAGATGCATGTGACTTGTTAGCTTCCCTTTTCATTTACTAATGTAATTTAAGAATCTATTATTAGAATTGCACATGGGAAAAAAATGATCTCCCCTCCACTAAGGGCTTATTTTTTTCTTATAACAATTTTGAGAATTTAATTATTTCAATTCTTAATCCTAATCAAAATGTGGTGAAGGGGAAATAATACCCATCCAATAAGTGTTTTCGAATCCCTTCAAAAGGAAAACTTGTGTATTATCCAACTTGCCTATCATTGTTAGGATTCTAGCTTCTAGTTGTTGGCTTCTAGTATGAATGTTATCTATAAGGTGGAATTCTTAGTTGAGACTCTCAATCTTCCATTGTTTGTTTCTAGTGTGATTATACAATATGAGCCAAGTATTAATTTCTAATGTTAATTATTGAAAGAAGGTACATATAAATTATTTGAGCATCTTAATTCTCATACAAAGTTGTTTTAGTCAATTTCTCAATGTATGAGTTCCATATATTTGTAAATTTTTCTTAATATAAAAACATATTTTATTTCATTAATTAACCTATCCATTCCATGTTACAAAGGATGCTCTTATTTTAAATTATAAGTATATAATTCAAAATTAATTAGTAATTTTCAAGATAGAGTACACACAATTTCTCTAGTTAAAATGAATAATATTCTTATTTCCATGAGAGTTATGTAGAATGGTAGCTTGATGTCTCGAAAATATTTCTTTAATACATACTAAATTTTTATCATTACATTTTGAGTGAATCATCTCAATTATATAGCCATCCACATCAAAAATTTATAGATTGGAAAGAAAAATAATCACACATTTATCATAATTTTATATGTATAAAGTTTCTACCATCAAACTATTTATACTTATAGATTAAATTATTTTTGAATTTGGTTATTTGGGTTCAACATGTCATGCTATAGGATTTTCTTGTGTTTTCACCATGTTGTAATGTGTAGATAGCTATGTATTTTATAGGTGTAGGAATTTTAGAGGAAGGAAAGGTTGAACAAAATGCATAAGGATGAGATGGAGCCTTGTTTACCTTAGGATTTGGTTGAGGCTCCCTTTGAGCATAATCGAGGGGTGGTTGGTCCTCTTGTAGACATGACTAATTTAGGTGGTCTTGTCAAGAGAAATTTAGATGAGATTGGTAGAGACAAGAATCATGTTATATATGGATTAGTTGGAGTTCATTTCCTCTACCATTCTCTTGAATTGAAACATTCACCTCTTGGTATTCCTTCTAATAATTTAAAAATATGAAGAAGGTTCATGTTTAGAAGATTATAGGAACCCTTTATTCCCTTTGGCCTCAAGTTTGGAAACTAAAGATGGAAACTCCATTACAAAGGAATTAGGTTCATTAATGGAAAAGGATAAGGTTGAAAATAAGATATAGTTCCTTGAAGAATTTTGGATTCAAGTTGTGAAACGATAGATCTACTAATTTTTTGGGAAAACGAACCTCTTTATTAGATACATTGCCATTATTGGTGGAGTATTTCTAATTGGATGTTATTTTTCTAACTTACAACTATATTTTTCTTATTGTTGTTCCATGCCAATATGATTGATCATTTTTTGTCTCTTTATTGGTCTTTGTAAAAGGGTGGGGCCCTTTCAAAAATTTTATTTCTAATTCATAAATTCAACCAAAAGTATTTACCCTAAAATTAAAATATAAATTTAAACTTTAAAATAGTCTTTTTTGATATTATATAATAGCCTCATGTATTGAATTTATAAATCCTATTATTCTTTATGTTTAATTTCAAAATTTTAATGCTCAAGCAAGTATAGGTTACAAGTGCATTCTTTACATTTTTTCTCTTTCTTTTGCACTACTTTGTATATGGGTGTCTTATATGCATTGCCTCAAACATATAATTTTGATGTCCTATACCTAGTTCTAAATGTAGTTTTATGAATGTATTCCTCCTTTATTCTTTGCTAATTGTAATTGAATATTAGACCTATTTTTTAAAATATGGCCACCCCTCTCAATCAGTAAAATAAGTCATCTATTTTAGGTGGTGGATATTAATGTTAATTGTTTATTTATTGAACATACATAATCAAGACAACTTGGAAAAGTGTCTTATCTTTCTTTTTCATAAAAATAGTTGGAGCATCCCATGACAAGACACTAGAACATATAAATCCTTTCTTTAAAATGTCATTTAGGAAATCCTTTAATTCATGCAAATATGAAGTGTTTGTTCGATAGGGATCTCTAGATATAGGGGCTAATTCATGCATGAACTCTATTAAAAAATAAAACACCCATTTAGGAGGAAACATGAGGAGTTCATTCTAGGAAAGACATCCTAAGACTTTTGTAATGGAGGTTTATTTTCATTTGAATGGTTCTCATTCACTTTTACTAAATAAAAATTAACAACAAACAAGGCACACCCTTTTCTTTATTCTCTTTTGAGTTGTAAAATAGAAAATTTAATAATACCTTCATTCCTTCTAATCCTAATAGAACTATTTTATTATACATTTCATTCAAACAATCTAGTTTCTTTCCTCTAAATTTATTCTTCGATTCATACATTTAGAACCAACCATTTTTGGAGTAATGTCATAAGACTCAAAGGAAAAATATGAAGAATTTTATCCAAGTTTCCATTGTATGCACCCTAAGCTATAATTTTAGAATGGTATCATTTATAAACTATCTTTGAGACATGTACACAACTCAACACTACCTCTTTTAACAAGGATTTAGATTTTAAGTTGAATTTATAAACTATCTAAGGTGATACAAAATAGTAAGAAGCACCTAATTATATTAAGATTAAGATATTAAATATATTAATTGTACTTCATAGCTCTAGGTATGACATTTTCACATCATTATCACCATGCTCTCTAGCTTTCTTTGTTGGTGTCATATCCACCATGAATGAGGCCCATTTTTCTAAAGGTCCTATATATAAAAAATAATTAGATAAACCTTCACCAATGTTTGCATTTTAATTCTAATTGATTACCACTTTATACCTTTTACCAATTTATAATTTCATATTGATAGCTATAACCCTCATTGCAAGGATTTACCAATATAAAAACTTGTAGGGGAATAACTATAATTCCCCATTTTTATAAATAGTCTAGATTACCTAAGTTCCAATTGAAGTTTTGTTAGAGTGTAATATAATATGTTTAGCTCTAATCAATGGTTCTAGATTAATTGTTTCAAATCCCTCAAAAAATTATACTCATTAGAGAGGTTGTGCATTAATAAATCTTATCAATTAGGGATCATATTCTTATTTATACTTTCATACCACAATCATTAGCATAACTTATCAATCTTAATGAGGGAAATAGTCACTATTATGGTTCACATTTTTATTTACCAATAATTCATTATTGTGGGTTGAACAAAATAATCCATCCTATACAAAATTATAAAGATATATGGTTATCAACAATAATTTTAGTAACAAATATAACCAAAAAAAATTACCATGAACTATTTGATATAATGCCTCAAATAAATATGTTAATATTCAGGTAAGGCTTTAGAAATGTTAAAGCAAATGCAATTGGAGGTTACCTAGTAGAAATGTATGCAAAACATGGAAGCATAGACAAGGCACGTTAATTTTTTGATAGAGTTTAGAAAAGGGTTTGTAAAATCTTTCAAGCAACTGCAACGCCATTTATTCAACACTCCCTGCCCGTGCCAAAATTGGTTCTTTGGAATAGGGTATGAACATTCATGAAAGCATAATAGAAATAGTGTTTGTTGAAAAGGCTTTAGAAACTTTCAAGCAAATGCAATTTCAAACAAAGAAATGCAGTTTGAAATCTACAAATTTGAAACATTTCACATTTTACATTTCCCATTTAGGGTTTAAAAATTTCTCAAACAAATGTAGTTTGAAATCTATGAAATTTGAAGTTAACCAACCTGTGAGCTATGGAGGTCAGGTTGATGAACTATAGCTTGAACTAGTGCATGTTTTTCCCTTGGGAGTTTTGTTTTCCATTCGGTTCATTGTTCACGTTTGGGTTCACCTTTCGCTGCATACACAAAACAAAACAGAACAAAGAAAACGTATAATGCGATAGTGAAAATTCCTTTTTTTTTTTTAATGCCCTATTTCAAGGGGTTTGATCGAACACCCATTTGAGCAAACCCCATGAAATATTAATTTTTTATTCATATGGTTGGGGTTCGGTCGAACAAGTGGTTTGATCGAACCCATGTGTTTGATTAAACATAAAATCAAGTTCATACGAACATCTTGAGAGTTCAACCGAACCCCTTGACATTGTGGAAACACAAAAAAATCAAATTTCCTTCCTTAAAAAAATTGTAAACCACTATAGTGGCTTAACCCCATAGAAAAAATAGGCACTTAAGTGGTGAAAAATTCAGAAAAATCAAAGTTAGGCAACTTGATGTAAAAAATTGAATAAGTTATCTATATTATTTCAAAAATATGTAAGAATAGATTCTGTAGCAAATTGAATGTAGTTTCTAAACTACTAGGTTTATTTTAAAATAAATCTATTTGGTGGAAATTTAAAATTTCAATGCAGTAGTACTTAAATTTTAGGGAAAATATAAGTAGGTGTCTGTCTGACCACCCTAACCACAATAAAATGATAATATATTTTTTATAAGATTTTAGATATAAGTAGAGGACTCATTCCCAATGTGATGCACATTTTTTTCGTATTTTTTCCGAGTAAATAATTAATTATGAATTTTTATTACAACTTTTTAAAAGTATAAAAACTTGTATGTTTGACCACCTTAACTTGGTCAAAACTTCATGAAATTCATTTTTTTTAATCCTATAGTATGCGAAGCATAGAATATGACGCATGTTTCAAATTCAAAAAATTCGATCCCATTTGAAAGCTATAGATGTTTTTCAATCAGCCTATCAATTAGGACTTTAGTCGTAATTCAAATAAAAAATGAATAATAATTATTTATTAAATTCAAAATAAAGCATAATTTATATTGGTGGAAAGCTGAGAATTTCCTTTAAAACCCCTTTTCATTTCATCAATTTTGGGTAAAGAAGAGGTCACCAGCCACATACCTTACACATACCCATCATATCGCCACTTTTTGGCCCATCATGATCCTGCACATACCCGTATGCTTCATGTGTTCATGTGTATGCTTCAACAAGATTACTTCCATGTGTCTTTATGATTGTCTTATGCTTAGAAATTATGAAAATATTAAAAAAATTGTCTATATAAATGCTTTCTAGGTTGATTATCACTAACAAATTAACTTATCCAAAATTGAATTACTATTAGTATCCAAATGCAATAATGAAGAGTTGTAACTATTGAAAAGGTGTGATTCCCTCAAACTTGTGACATAAAAGGGAGAACATTTCATTTGAGAAAGATGACCATAACATCATTAAAGAATTTAATTAAGAATTGAACCTTTGGAAATGTTGCAAATTGTGTGCAGTGCTTTTAATCTACCTAAAATGCAAGAAATCAACCAAGAGACTAAAAACAAGAATAACACTCAAGATAGGGAGATGAGGAGTTCAAACTAGTGTTTATTGTCCCCTATTGTGTATATTTTCCAATGATGTTTGTTGGATGTGTGCTCACTCAAAATTTCGGCAACATAATGGCGCTCCAATGCAAAAATGGGTGAGAGAGAGGAAAAAACGCTATGTTTTGGATATATAGATTTTGAAGGATAATGGATGAATAATCAAGATTGATTGATAGAGATCAATGGATGAGATTAAAAAGTTGACTAAAGGAATTAAAAATTCCTTTTTAATGTGCATTGAAAGGATAAAAGGAATATAATATTCCTTGGCAGGGAAAACTTTAAGAAACTCCCCCTCGGCGAAGGTGTAAAATCCTAGTCAATCTTGTATACTTCCCGATAAAAATATTAATTTGTGGCAAATTTTTTCGTTTTTCATGAAAAAAAAATGTCTATTGGTGAGTCTTTTCTAATCGCTAGAAGTCTGTGGAAAATCCTGATGAAATGCAATTTTTTTAAAACAACTAAAATTTTTCCATTGGCAATTAAAATCTATTTTCAAACCAATAAAATATTTTGATTGGAAAATTAAACTTGTTTCAAACCAGAAAAAATAATTTTGTTGTTGATTAATTTTTTTTTTCAAACTAAAAAATAAAATTCATTGGCGAATTAAACCTATTTTCAAATAATTAAGAAAGAAACATTGGTGAATTAAACTGAATATCAAACTAATAAAAAAATGTAGTGGCGAAGTGTCACTATCAGTGCAAATTCACCAATGTCATCTTTGTAGTCGGTGGGTCGAAGGTTTTGAAAACTTTGAAACTACAGAATTTGGTTCTAAGGTTCCAAGTTTCAACGACCACGCGACATTATGGACCATGACCATTCGATGAATTTTCAATGGATGACTATAGAATTGCATTCCAGAAGTATATCTCTCAAGCACTAGATTTTCGAATTGAAACCTCCAAAATTACACTAGAACCATTCGATTTTCAGAAATCAATGGTTGAAATTTTATTAATTATTTAGGTCTGTCAGTCATCATGCTCTTGTTTAGTGTTTATTGTTTAATATTGCCTAAGACCAAAATATTTTATGACAAAGCCTTAAATCTTAACTCTTTAATCCTGAGGGTTGAGTCTCATCAACCTAGCGATGTCCCCATTTTAAATTATGCACGTGCATAAAGTTTATTTTAAAAGAAGGATCATTCGATGAATTTTCGATGGATGACTATAGTTGCATTCTGGAATTAAATCCTTGAAGTAATAGATTTGCGAATTGAAACCTCTAGAATAACACTAGAACCATTGGATTTTCAAAAATCAATGGTTGATATTTTAATTATTATTATTTTTTTTTAAATGTTAAATGTGGCTTTTAAAACTAATAGTAATTATCAACATATAGTTCTGATCATAAGTGAGTGAAATTTATTGTGACTTATTAGTGGACATTGATAATGATTAAGGTAAAATGAGACATTTAATTCTCTCTTTTCAATGTGTTGAAGTACTCTACCTTTCATTTATTCTATTGAAATTCTTGAATCTCGATTTGGCTATGGTACTGGGCAATGGTGTGGATTAATTCCATATGAATCGCTAAAGTGATTGATTAGATAGATTTATATTGAAAATGACATGATCTACTATAGAATCATAGATGATGATGTCAATACTCCAGCGACTTTGACAATTGACAGCTTGTGTGGCACTACCGATTTTGACAATTGACAGCTTGTCAGCTTGAGGTATAGTTTGAAACTTTCCATATAGCTAGCTTGAGGTACCAATTAAGTTGGATTTTTGGTTTGTGCAAATCACAATTATTACTAGTCAATAGTAACTATACATAACCTCACACATGACATGTGTGAGGTGTACAAGGGACTAGGATGGTAGTGGCACTTTTGGACCATAAATAAGGATAGTGAGCACAACTAAAGTCATTCATTTAATTTTCATAAGGTTTTTCATTTTGTAGGGTTAATAACTTAATAAGGATTCAGGAAGAAAATGATGCAGTATTATTGGGGATGCTCTAAATTTTCCTGCCTCCAATTATGTAGTTACAAAGTAAAAGACCAATTTCCTTCAAGTTCAGAATGGATGGAATTGGAAAGAAGTTGATTTGGTTTACCTGACTTCTTAGACAAGTTTTGAACCAGGATGAGGAGCTATGATGGACATAAGTGCTATCCTGATGCATGGAGGCTACAAGTAGAAGATGGGAGTAGTTTTACTACCCATCATCATCTGCATGGTTGGCCAAAAGATTCCCTTGCATTTTTTTTGAGACACAATGGCCTACCAGGAAATCCCCATGCATTTATTTTAAGTGCTCATCTTTTGCATGGGAGCAATTTTACAACCCCTCATCTTCTGCATGAATCTAGTTCTGAAAGGGGCTAAGTACATTTTCTATCTTCATAGCTCCTATTTCCCCACTTTGATTGGGCCCCCTTTCCCCATGCATTTATTTTCAGAGACCATGGCTAACCTAACAAGTCCCATGTGTTTATTTTTAGAGCTCATGGTTGACCTAACAAGTTCCATTTATTTTTAGAGATGTACATGTATCACATTTATGTTTTCAACTTTTCACCAATGCTCTACTAGAAGCTTGGCACTTGCGCTTACATTTGTATTTGTACTATGTAATAATGTGACATTATAATTCAGTTGTAATAAAATAAATGGTTGTTCTATTAATGTGACATTGCAATTGATTTTATTAAGTCCTTTGCAAGTTAAGTGCTATTAATGGTTTTAATTCATTTTATTAAGGCCTTTGCAACATTACATTTCCGACCCCTTGGCCTTGATGTCAATCCTAGCGCATTAAAGTTTAAAGAAAATTTAAAACACATGTTGTATATCTGGTTTTGCTGAGTTTGGCTAGTTTGATTTTCAGCTACTGTTGGTAGCTCTAATCTTGTAATTCTTTTTCTTTGTTCAATACAAAAAAAAAGTTTAAAGAAAATTTAAAACACATGTTTTATGTTTATTATTTATATCATAAATTACTCAACCGTTCGATGAACATTTGATGTATGGATGTAGTTGGATTCCAGAATGAAATGCATAGAGTGCTACGCTAGCGAACTTAAACCTCTGGAATCACCCTATAACTGTTAGATTAACAAAGATGAATGGTTTAGAATTTTCTATCAATGCAAGAGTAAATAATTAATGGCTTGTTTTAAATGTTGTCAGCAATATACATTGTACTACCTAATTGTGTATTGTGTAGTCCGTAAGTAATGAGTAGATGTTTTAGTGTCATTTAGTTTGCTCATTATAGTGCACCACCTTGTTTTGGGTTCCATAGTTCCACTTCCAACAAAGTCATTCTAGTAACCTAGTTTCAAGTTTCAACCCAGTTTCAACTTCAAGAATCAAAATTCAAAATCTGGGTAAAAGAATTCTTGTGGCTATGTTTCATCGCTTAACATTTCTTATAAACTTATTTTGTCAAACTTTGAAGTTTAGGTTTAGGGTTAAGAGGCTTCAAAATTAAGAAAAATTAAGGACTAATAGGGAATTCACAAATTTCATATTGTTGATTGTATCATCATGTCTACCACCAGTACCACTAGAGCAATGTCGGATAAAAAATACACTATGCAAAATTGCTTAAAACCCTAGGTTTCACTGATGAATACCATGATATTTATAATCTTGAAACCTATGGTAGGTATACCTTAGAACTTAGATTTTCATCTAAGAATAAGGATGCAAAGAAAATGAAATTGCAAGTTAATAGTATTAGTGCACCATGGGTAACTGGATTAGGGCGCATGATGTTACATGAGGTTTTCCCTTGCCCAGAATTTATCATGGTTTTTTCCCTAAATTATGATGATAACAAAAGAGAAATTGTTAATAAAGATAGCAAAGAATAATTGCTATCCATTAATGTAGGAAAACTTGGAAAAGTGCTGGCCTTGGGGTTTACAACTGAAGAATTTGGAAATGTCCAGATTGGCCTAGAAAAGCTTGCTAGTGATTATGAAGCAGTGGATGAAATGGAGAAAAATTATTTCTTAAATAGAATAGTTCAGGATAGAAAAAAATTGAAAGGTGATCATAAGCCTCCTTATAATTTGTATATTTTTAAACCATGGGTTCAGGATACTATTTCCATGTTAGCATTTTTCCTCAGACTAGATAGCAATTTGGAAGTGGGTGCATGCCTCCTTGAAATGGTGTATAATATCCATTATGGTGTTCCACATGCCAAATATAATTTTATTGAGCACATTGTAGAATCCATGCATAAATAATTTTTAATGATTAAAGGAGGTTCCACCAATACATTTAGGTTCACAACCTACTTGTGCTATCTTTTTCTAATCAAATTTAGAGGAATGTTTCAGACCAATAAGCCTCAGATTCAACCCTATGGTAATAGTAATCCTGAGCAAAAGAAAATGGCTCTAGTATATGAATGGACCACTATTATAAGGTTGCATGATTCTCGAAGGAACTACAATCATTTTGTAGACTAGTTTTTGGCTCCATTGCATCAAGAAATTATAAATATTCCAATGCCTAGATTGCCTATATCATGTAGAAACTACATTCAACTAGGAAAAGAATACAATTGGCTAATTGGTACTTAATGGAAGAATATACTGCACAGCTAAAATTTTATGGATCGGAAGTATAGCCATACAAACTTCCAATATATGTGACGAAAAGGGTTTTTGCTTTGGAATATGTAAGGCATATGCAGAGTACTAATGAAAGAAACTTTAGCGGTCAGGGGAAGAAGACCTTATTTCCTTCTTTACCTTTTTCATGTGGAGGGATGACATTCGAGAGAAAAGCATTTAGTGTGGCACATGATCTTTTGATTTTTTTTGGTTTTGATGCTATCTGTCACTAGAATTATGATCCATGTGACACCATTAAATCAATGATTTTGCTCAATAAGAATGCTAGAAGTAGAATTCAACATCAAAGTAAACCCTTGCTTGAAAGCTTGGGAAACAAGGATTATTGGGATGAGGTCAAAGTAGCAATGGAGAAAAGTGATGTTGAGAATGGTATTTCTTTTGAACAATTGTTAGCAGAAATTATGGCATTGCATCGAAAGACAATTAGGAGGTAAAGACAATTAGGATGTACAACAATTTTTATGAGAAAAGTCATAAACCATCTAGTAGAGTAAAAATGCTAAATTCTCTAAAGAAGGAAGTTACATAAAAAAATTGGTCACGATAAAAAATTACTGCCTTTTGGTCTATGAGGAAGGAGCTAGGTGATCCAAGAGCTCTCGTAGAGTATGGAGATAATGAAGAAGATCTTGAGTTTAGAAAATTATGGAATATAGAGCATCCAAATGAACAAGAAGATGAACAAAGTGATGATGATAGGGAAGAAGAAAGTCATGTCAATTTCAAATTTGGTTTAAGTGAGGCCACAAAAGAAGCATTTACTATAGGAGTAGCCATAGGTAAGAAAATGGGTTATGAAGATGGTGGTTTGGGGTCCCAAGGACAAGGAATTCCTACAGTAATAGATGTACAACATAGAAAACCAGTTGATAAATCTGCCCTTGGAGCTGATAAAGTAGACCAAGGGAAAAAAAGTAGAGTTGAAACAATTAAATTTGTTAGAGCTTCAAATCCTCATCCTCATGGTCAAACACAATAACAACTAGGACATACCCATGGTGGAGGGTTTAGTGCAATTGGCATTGCCTCTGGTGGCGATGGTATGGGTAGTAGTACTAGTAGTGGTCAACATGTGCTACAACAGAAAATTACACCCAAGAGGACAACAACACAATATACCACAGAAACACCAGGTGATCAAGGCATACAAAAGAGGCAAAGGATTTTGATAGGTTCAACTCCAAGTCACACTACCAGTGGATCCACCACAAAGGAGTTATTTCCAGGCACTCCCCCAATGCCAGTTAGTCTGGTTGCAACATCATTAGCAACTACAAGTACTCTTATTCCTTTTCCATTCAAGCATTTCATTATTCTTGCATCCCCGAGTATTGATTACATTGAAGAGTTTAAAAGAAATTAGAATTGAATAAAATAGAAAAAAAGCAACTGATAGAGAGTGTGTCTGCTCTAACTTCAGAGCCTACAACAACCATGGTATTACCCACATTTGACACAAGTGAAGAAATCATGGAGTACATAATTCTTGTTCCCATAGTTCAAAACAAACTAGAAAATCAGATGGTTCCATTTGAATTCAAGGTGAAAAATTTTCAATTGGATTTTTCTGGACTCAGAAATATTGACAAAATTAATGTATCAAAGAAGAAAAATGAATTGGTGTACACATCATTGCTAAAGCAAGATAGAGAGAAAAAAAGGTTGCAGACTCAAATTGAAAAGTTACAGGAAGACCTAGCAAATGAGAAAGCAAAGAGGAAAGTAGTAGATAACAAGAGCAATGAATTAGAAAAAAGAATTAAAAAATATTCCTCTACATTAACAAGCAAAAAGGATAAGCAAAATGAGACTATAGTGAATGAATTGAAGCAAAGGCTAGATGAGAGCAACAATAAATATGATGAGGAAAAATCCACTTCAAAAAAATTAAGACTAAGAAATGCAAATGGAAATATACAATGGGAACAAAAATTGGAGAAGGAGAGAAAAAGAAATGAAAGATTAGAGGCAGAGCTGATGGAAGCAAAAAATGAAATTAAGTCTTGTCAAAATAAGTTATCTGCATTTTGTACAGAAACAATGAGGCATATGAAACAAAAGATATGGGATGAAATAATGTAGGGGATTGATCATTTGTGTGACATGTTTCAATTGATTGATGCTATCAGACAACATCATAATAATCTCAACAAATATTTAATGGAGAACAAAAATGTGCTGGCATTAGAGAAATCAGCAAATCAAATTCAACAAAAAGTCTACAAAGCCAATGACAATGTTTTGAAATAAAAAGGGATTACTAATCGTCTTGCTACATCAATGACATTGTCATCTATCATTGAAAAGTTTTTGAGAATGTGTGAAACAGAGAACTATTTCCATTTGGGTGCAGACAAGATGAAGAAGGTGGATGAAAAGTTAAGGAACTTCACAAATCTTTGTTTACTAGAGGCTTTGACAAAAATGCGCAATTCATTGGAAAGAATGATTTTAGAAAGAAGATGGAGGATGCAAGGAAGATTGATTTGGAACAGTTTCCTCAGAACCTAGATGTGGTTCCCTATTTGGATTCCATCAAACCATTGCTAACCCTGAATGCAAAATTGATTGAAGAATCCAAGACAGGTTCCAATTTGAATCATGAATTGCTAACAAATCTTCAAGTTAAACAACATAAGTTAGAACAAATGACAATTCCAACACCTAAAGAGTGGAAGTTGCTAGAAAAGGTGATGTAGTGATTTAATTTTTGATAATGAGTTTCCAAGTTCCAACTCAGCTCTGTGCAAAGTTGTCTTTGAACAAGATTTTTCATTGCCAATGCCTCTATATATTCCTTCATGTGATAATCAATTTAAAAGGTAAAATTCAGACTTTAGTAATGTATTGATGTTCAATTATCTGTATTATTTATTATATCATTTGAAGAAAAATTCTAGTAGTGGTTTCAACTTCTAGATACACTTTAAACAATTTTTGATGTTCATTGTTGTATATGCTACTAATAGTATTGTTAATATGTTATTAATCTAATAAGAATTGAGTTGAGTGATGAATTGCTGAGCACATGCTCAAGTTTTACTTTTAACACAATTAAAATATGAACTATAAGGTGATTTTAATTCCAGGCATCCATAATCTTAGTGAAATTGCATTACAATTCACACATCAATACTCAATATCCTTGACTACTTAGCATATCCACTAAACATTTATATGAATTCATGTTGTGGATTATCTATTATTGGAATTGGAATGATGTATTTTTGGTTAGTTTCATTGCTGTGGTTACTGTTGTGCCCTTGGCACACATGCCCCGTTTTGAAAGGGGACCCTCTTTTCTTCCGCCTTGTCGGGTCATTTTTTTTGTTGTTGTTTGTCGCCACCTCATTTTGCATGCCCATTTTATTTTTTGGTGCCCAGGATGGTCGATGTTGCTTCCAAGTTTCACCTTAAGTTGATCGTTCCTTCCCCTTTTAATTTTGTCAGGTTCTGGTGCTTTGCAAAGTCTCCCTGGTAGTTTTTCCCTGCCAACAGCCCCAGGCCCTCCCCGGCCTAGGCGTTCGGATTTCCTTTGTCAGGTTTCCCCGTTGCACCCACCGTTCCAAACGACACTCGGGTCACGTCTTCCTGGACCTCGGAGTCCAGACCTCCATTTTTCGTCTGCTAGAAACCATGAAAATCTCGATGGCTACAAAACCCTATGGGCTTAGGACCCCGGAGTTCGGCTCTCGGGGTTCCGTGAGTGCTTCATCGTTCCTCACAGTGAACTTCTAGCAGAGTTCTGCCTTCCAGGCCCCGACCTCCCCTTTGCCGCAGTGATTCCTGAGTTGAACTTATCAAGCACCTGCTGACCTACACCTTCTTGGTCTCTGGACCCTGGGTCTCTTGCCGCCATCGGTGAATTCAAAATCACCTACCTCACTGCTCGTCGTACAAGCATTTAATAGGGCCATTAATGGTGGTAGAGGGTATAAAAGACCGGCTCAAGCCTATCATTTTCACTTGACATCATTGCAGGGAGTGATCAGAGAACTCGCAAGAGGAGCCCATCGTCTTCGACACCTTCATGCTCATCGCACTCACCATCACTTCATCGATCGTAAGTGGATCCCACATCTCCCTGCATCGAGTGTTTGAGGTAGGTTCTCCATTCACCCTCTCGAGCATTACTTTCATGATTTCTAAGGATTAAAATCGACAATAGACATCAAAAAAATGTATGAATGATGAACCATAGCGTCACGAGTAAAACTCATGTTTTGGAAACTTAAGAAAACCTTTGAGGGTTCCCTCATGACTGATCTGGAGCTCCACCTCGCCGCGGCTATTATTCCCATAGGGAGATCATCCCGTTCGGCCCTAGGACTTGTCTTGGCCATCCAAACCAAAGTGATGAACCTTCTTTCTAATGGAAATTTCCCCTTTTGGGCGCAAGCTATCGGACTTCCTTGTTCGGAAGTCAGCAGGGATGCCACCGTGTCAAAACGGCAAACTTTCCCCGACCTCCCGTCCGCTGGGGCCCACCCTTCTCCTCATTGCAGGCATTTCAAAATTGGTTAGGTGCCCTTCGAGTTCATGGATCCTGCCCTCCAGATCTCCTTTCGGATTCTGCCATGCCTTCCTCTGAGTTTCTAGCGAAGCCCCGACATCCGGGCCCCAGGCCTCCATTCTCCGTTGGAATCCTAGCTAAACTCAAGGCGACCTTTCCCCTTTCAGGCTCTGGATGCCAGATCTTCATCCTTTCATTATCTGTCATCCTGAGGGGAAAATTTTTCCTGTCCCTCCGAGCTCCAGGCTCTACCCTTCCATCCGCTATGGGACTGAAAACAAAGTCGAATGGCGGGACCTTGTGCCGGGTCCGGTCTTGTTCCCGACTATCAGCAAGACATGAGGCTTTTGCCGAGACCTTTCTCCGAGGTGGATTTTTGCACCAATTCAAGACTAAAACGAAATGATGGCTTCCTCTCTGCCAGGACCCAAACCTCCGGACTTCCATCTGATGTTTTCTATCCCAAATCCTGAGTGCACCACGGTCCCCCGGCCTTCTGGACCCGGTAATGTAAAACTGCCAGCCGCCCTTTGACCCGCCGGACCCTGGACCCTGGAGTTCCATCTCGAGAATTTCATTTTCAATATGTTGTTCCAAACTGCTATCTCTAGACAGCTCTCTAGCTCGAGACTTTCAGATTCCCCCAAACCGATCAAAATGAGCCCAAATCTGAAATCTAACTTCGACCCACATCCTTAATTTCGGTCCTCTTCATTGCGAACCTCTCAAAGTACTAAAATATGACCGAAGAGAATCTTTGGGAGCCCTCCACCCTATTTTCCCTTCCAAACAACATTCCTGCTGAGGAAGTTCGGCCCTCCGGGCCTGAATTGTCGAAATGCCCTTAATCAAAAGATCAATGACATCGGGAGATAAAAGGTCATGTTATGCTTAATAGATTGTTTAAAATAGATGTCATCTTTAGGATTTTGGCTAACATTAATGCTTTTGTGATCCATTGTGCTGACTATGCCTTTGCTTGTAGAATATACAGAATCGAGCATGGGACCTTCGGGGGCAGCCATCGAAAATGATAAAGGAAAGAAGTCAGGCAAAAATCCTCGAGGGAAAGAGGACAAGGACCAGATGAAATACCAATTCCAGGGTGAGCCTCTGCACTCAAAAGTCACCATAGATTGGAAGGAGATCACCGATACCAACATAGGCCATGTCAATATTGACAAATTCACACAAAGGGTTAGGGTCAATCCAATGACCAAAAGTGCAAGGCTGATAAGGCAAAGTGGAATTGCAAAGGCTACTGGATTCACTCCATCCCTTGTGGCCCCCAAGTTGGTCATGGCTTGTCGGTAGGCATATCAAGCCAAAACAAGGACAATCATTGATAGAGAAGGCAATGTCCTTGCCGACATGTTGGCTGAAGGGATCAAAAAAACCTTCCATATTCTTACATTTCAAGAAATGGAAACTCCCAACATAGAGGAATGCCAAGCAGCATGGGACGATAATCTGGCAGGCTGTAAAAGGTTAATAAATTAGCATTGGCTCAAAGAAAAGCGGGGCATCGCTACGAAGGTTCCTGACAAACTCTTCCGCAGTGACTTCCACAAAGATTACCACGACTTGGTCACCATGTTAAGCAGGGTTATGGGTCTTCCTGTGGCCGCCTTCTTTCAGGAATGGATGGTGTACTTTGTTGAGCAAATTCTTCAGGGGAATGAGGATGTCACCACAAAGATTTCATTCTATTGGGGAGGTATAATAAGCAACTGCTTCCATGAGCAATTTGTCAATGTGAAGAAGAGCTCCAAATTTTATGACTTCCTATCTTTTCTATTCCTTGGTGGATCAAAGACAGTACAATGGGTTATTTGTGGCACACAATCAGGAGCAAGGGTGAAGACTCAAGGACTATGATAGGTACCCGTAGCTCCAGTACCAGAATTTCAAAAGGGAATACTACAGAGTAAACGATGCCTTTATTGGCCATATTATCAAAGTGATTGCCGGACACTTCGAGAGGAGGGTCTCCCATAGTGCTAGGGAATTTTTGAAGTAGTATAACTTCCTCTTCATTTAGTACCTAAAGTTTACATACATCCCTGCCTAGGGCTTCACTGAAAGGCCAAACAGGTTGCCTCGATACCCCAACAACCAAATCATCCTTCCTTTCTCGGCAACTCCAACATGAGGAAAGGGAGATCTTGAAACCTCTCTTAAGCCCCTGCCGCGCCTACCTCTCTAGCGATTGCCGGCCCACCGGCAGTGCATTTCTTTCCATCTTTCCCTTTTCCTCCGAGTCTATAATAATAATTTCTCTCCTCTTCTACCATAACTACGCCACCTTCTCCGCCACCATGTCACCAACCATATCACTCCCTCTGGCAAAGGTGACAACACCTATTCCCACTTCCACCATGCTTGAGGCTTTCTCGAGACATATGGAGAATCTTCACCCTAAGCTATCCTAGATCCTAATGGTCTAGCTCTTCAAGAGGCCCTTGCACAAGCCCTCGCTACTGCTTAGCCTTCACAACTGCTGATAGGGCCACCGGCTATGGAAGCCACCATGCTAATCTCTAAGGAGTAGGAGGAATGAGAACGAGAAGCCCCAGGGGCCTATGAGGAGGAGGCTGATGAATACCACGAGCACCAAGAATATGAGCATCGAGCAATTGATAGGGTGGCCTATGAAGAGGAGGGAAGTGGTTCCTTGAGGAGCAGAGATGAGGAAGATAGCACTAGTAGCAAGGTAATCATGCAAGTATTTGACAATGATCTTGAAGAACTGGCCCTGACAGCCAAAAGACACCAAATCAGAGGTAGAAAGGCCCCCCCTTGAAGAAGAAGAATGAAGGCAAGAAGAAAAAACTAAGGGTGGGACCCAAGCTGTCGAGAGCGTCAAAGTCAAGAAATTCAAAGAACATGTGCACGAGATTAAACATGCTAAGGAAAAGAAAGAGGAAGAAATGATAGAGAAAGAAAGTCCCATACAAAAACTATCCACCATGCTTCCTATCAACCACCTCGTGTTCGTCCAAGATTCTGACGAGGAAGAGGGAGATGTTGCCAAGGAGAAAGAAAAGTCCCTAGAAGAAAAGGGAGCGGAAACCTTGGCCTTGACCGAGAGGGGCGAGGGTGGCCATGATTCACCTAACGAAAAATCTGCTTTGCCTAAATGGTTAGAGAGGAAGCTTGAAAGAAAAACCCCTGTACTAAAGGACCCAAGGGAAAGGTTAGAGGCCATCTTGGCTTGAGCTCAAATCATGACAAAGAAGGAGAAGAAGCCCAAAGTCTGATCTAGGGTGATGATGGATATTTCTGGGTCTTGAGCAGAGAAAATAGCAACACCTATGATTGGCCAAGCTGGGGTGAGTTACAACATCTCCACCATTGACTTTGGGACTGCTACCAGAGAGTAGAAAGTTGGACACCTTGAGGAGTCAGTGGCTATGGTGGTACATTTGATAAAGCAGGATAAGATCTCGAAGGATGAGCTCAAGGCACAGGTCGTGGCCTTAACAGATTACATACAACAATGGTTTTTAGTGGACGACCTGCCTACCACATCCATAGTCGCACCCCAACTGCTATCCTAAGAGCAGATCGATAAGATGGAAAGAAGGAAGAACTTGGAAAAGACCACAGAGGACTAGTTCTGACAAGTCTTATACATTGGAAACATGGGAATTAGCCAGGTTGTGTGAACAACCAACAAGTTCTTAGACCTGTTGCAGTCTCTGGAGGGCACGAGGAAGCTCTGCACTAACTTCCCTGCGACCTATGACTCCACCTTTCCAAGGATCGAGGCTATCTTTCAGTTGCCAGAAGCCACCTTGGAAAAGGAGCTTGCATTTAAGAAAGACGATCATTTGCTAATGGATGTGTGGCAATGGGACTTTGACAATTGGAGGGAAAGACTGGAACAAATCATGAGCAAGGTGGATCTAGACATTGAATGGATCAAGGAAATCAGGGAAAAGTTCGCTAATTATGTCAGGCTGATGACAGAGTACGACATGCCCACAGTGCAAATGGATCCGGAGAAGATAAAGCCCTACTTCAAGAAAAAGATGAAGGATGGGATGTCTGGTGAAATCACAGTGGAATTAATGAGTTTTTCTGTCCATGCCTTCGATCAATCAGATCTATTCAGGGATGAAGGTGCAAAGTATGATGAGGATTGGAAAAGGCTAGAAGATAACGCAAAAGAATGGAGCTACTAGGTGTTGCAATATGAAATCGTTAAAATAGACAAGCTCTAGGCAGTCATCCTCAAGTTCATAGAATACATAGCTTCTAAGAGGTAGGAGGACAGCCCCGTCAAAGATGAAGAAGTCCCTAAAGAGTAGCTATATTAAAACAACAATCGGCTAAAAGACAAAAGTGCTACAGTGCCATCAGTAGAGGAAAAAATAGGGAAAATGAGAAAATGCAATTTTAAATTGTGATATATTAGGGGGTAGGTGAAACCCTATTTTGTAATGAATCTTGGCCACACAATAATAATTGATCTTGGCCATTCATTAGATCTTTTGGGCACTATAAATAGAGCTCTCCTCTCATTTGCAAAGAGAGTTGAGTTGTTGTAAAGACATGCTGCAGAAATTTATAAGGAAAAGACATTGACTTGGTGTATTTTCTGAGTTTCTCACATGTTGCTTGATTCAATCTCCATTGTTAACTGTTTGACTTAGGTTTTATTATTGTTCTAGTTAGCTGTTTTCTTGCTTTGGTAGATTTTAGGAATGTTGTTCTATGATCATGAAAATCCCTGTTGTGTTGCTGACTTCTTAGTCCATACTTTTTGTTGTTTGCTGATTGTAGATAGCTGTGTAAAGTTAATCTGGGCTTGAATTCAAAACTGCTCCAAAATTTTTATCTTTGTTCATGCATGCACATGGTGAATGAAAGATAAAACATTTGCAGACCTTAGAAGATAACACAAGTTCCACGATACTGTGAGATCTCCGGTTAATTGGGATATTGTTTTAAGAAGCTATCCATTGCAGGAATTTCATCATCACTGTTGGCAGTTAGTTGAAGGTCTAGGAACTTTCTCTCTTCCTCACCCCCTTTTTTATTTTATTTAATGAGTGATCTATGCTAAGGTTCATTGCACATTGTAAATCCAAATCCAATGACAAAATGGAGTCCAAGTTTGTTGTTTGAACCTACAGAAAATATGTAACAACTCTCCCATCTTAAGAACTCCATTTCAGGATCCAACTTCCCATGCTTTTTAATACCTACGTAAGACTGCCTTGTGATTCCAGCAAATCATATCAAACAACTGAGATATTCCAAGCACTACCAAGACCTAACATTAGAGACCTTGGTATAGTGTTCTACAGTATGATTGTGGAAGATTGTCTTTCAAGAGAGGTAGTGCATCTACGCATTACCTGTGTTGAGAAGTGCATAAAAAAAACATCAACAGAACTGGCACTAAAAGGAGGGCCACATTAGGAATACGAAGCTAAAGGTTAAGGGTGAAGCTAGATCGAATCGGATCATTCTCCCTGGAAAGATTTGAAAGAGTTCTACAGTCAACACTAAACAAGGGAGAATGTGAAGAATTGCAGCCTACTAGAAGGGTGAAGCAAGTTAAGGGAAGTAGCATTCCCTCTTCCTCTTCCTCCATTACACCCACTTCCATTCTACCCTCACCTTCATTTGGCTGGCCTTCGTCTTCCACCCAACCATCTCAAACTACATTTGCACCTCCTATCTCTGGCAGCCAAGGGATTGCTCCTCTCCTAGCCCTTGCAGCCCAGGGCACAGTCCAATCAGCCGTAGCTCAAGTGCAGCCCTAGATTGTTGTTTTATTGTAGGTACAACTGCAACTTGCCATTTTCCAATAGCAGATACCACCTCTGCCACCCTCCATGGCTTGGTTAGCACATAACCCTTCGCCGATACATTTCACCGCTTATCATGATATGCCCAAGAATCTGGAGTGCTTTTATTCGAAGTTCCATCCTCGCGACCTACAGAGAACAGTTGAGGAAGATATCAAAATATTTGAGACGGCCATCACTGAAATGCAAGTTGACCACGAGGATGTCACATGCCACCTTTTCCCACATTTGTTGGGGGAAGAAGCCTTCTATTGGTACATTAATTTTCCGAGGGGATCCGTTACCTCATGGAATCTGATGAAGAATGCGTTCCTGTAGAAATATAAGATTCCCATATGCCCTTCAAAACTTTACTAGCAGTTTATGTCTGTCAGAAGGGCAATTAATGAACCTATTGGGTCCTTCAATGATCGTTTTCATTGGGCCTATACAAGGCTTCATGACCCATACCTTCATAATGATGTTGCAGCTCTCCCAGTCTACTATGCGACATTGGATAACCTCACATCAACTTTGGTGAAAAGGATGCGCCCACCACTCACTACTTTGGTGACCGCCTATACAGAGGCTGTTGTCCCCACTACAGATTTGGGGTAGAATATCTCTAGCCTGCTACCTTCTTTGGGGCTGGTAGCTCACCTCATGTAGATTCAAGGACTAAATCAGGCATTCACTCATCAGACCTCTCTTATGAATCAAGTGCCTCAGTTGCCCATTGTCACACATCCGGGGAAACCACTGAATCATGTGCCTCCCGCACCTTCCTATTTGTAGCCTCAACCACAGTATAACTATTCTCAGGCTACTCCACAACAGCAGACATATTCCCAGCAGCCCCAGGTGCCATTGTACCTATTGGAACCAAAATTTCCTCCAGCTTATCAGAATCAACTGACAACCCCACCCACTTTTCTCCAAAATCTAGCGCCGTTGCCTGTGAACAGGATTGAGAAAGACAAGTTAGAGGAACTAACCAAGATGATAAAGAAAATGTCCATGGAAATGATGCACCTAAAAAATCAGAATAATTAGTTACAGACCTCCCAGTGTAATTTCTAAGCCAATCTTAACTAGGACAACCGAGACAATAGGGATAGTAGGGATAATTGAGAAGCAAGCACTTCCTCCAAGTAGAACTATGATAGGGGGAAAAATGCTAATCAAAATTTAGAAAGGAGACCTTCTCAGAGGTAGAATTGCACATGGAATATTAGGCCCAATAACAGAGGTGTCCCTACGCTTTTCAACCAACCGGTAAGCAACAAAAAAATGACCAGTGGAGTATACCTTGCTGAGGTAGCCTTGTCCGGATAGTGCAGGATTCATAAAACTAGCAGACATTCCAAGTTGGATTGCCCTGAATTCCAGACAATTGCTAAAATATTTCAGGTAGAAGTGCAGAATGCAGTAGACAATGTTGGCTATAGGGACATCATCCCATCTAAGCTATACGATTCCTCCTGTCTCATGGTTAATCAAGCATCATTTCCGTGAGGCAACTGCAACGAGCCCGAAGTCAAGCCTGCTCCTGTTGAGGGTGGAGAAGTGCAAGAGGTAAGTAACGAGCAAACTTTGGCTCAGCTTTTTGATTCAATAGATAATGGTCCAGTAGATGAAGAGGAGCCATTTGTAGATGAGATCCACATGTTCCATCAAAAGTCGACTCCCTACTTCCTTAGGAATAGATAGGCGGGTGGACCCTTTACAACTTCTACCCCACCAAACAATTTCACCACTCTGCCTGATTCTAATGCCAGTAACAACCCTGGACTTCCCCATATACCTACCAAATACCTCAACAAGAATAAGTCTCAAAACTAGTCGCAAAATCAGCCTCAAGGCTAATCCCAAAATTTTTCTAGTCAAACGAAAGTCCAACCTCCTAGTTCTGCCATAAGCCAAGATTTTAGTTCAGAAATCGAGCAAATGAGTGAGTACGTGGTGGAAGAGTTCAAAAGGGTAAAAATCAGTTTGTCAGCGTTTGAATTACTCAAAGTCTCTACTGTGAGGCATGCCTTCTTTAGGGTCCTTAATAGAACCCCATCTTCTAGTACAACACAATAAATGCCAGCTAAGAGGGTTCCCTTTGAAGAGCCTAGGCAAGAACTAGAGATATAGGATAATACTGGGAAAGGGAAGGATATCCCTGTAAATCAATCTGTGAGTAAACAAATTGAAAAGAAACCAAAGTAGAGTAATAGGTAGTTTTCCAAGGACCTACCGTTTAGACAGAATAGGGATAAATATAGTGATAAGAACAAGGGTCAAGTAGCTCACGTGGATACGCCTACGGGCATCTTCCAAGGGAGATTGGAAACTCCCCCTTTCTTGACCACCATTAGGGTCTTTGGGAAGAACCTGCATAACTACTTGCTTCACTCAGGAGCATCTGCCAATGTCATGCCCTTGGTAGTATTCAAGGCTCTTTGCATCACCCCCACGCCTTCAAGGAGGAAGGTGACCCAGCTAGACAAAACAAAGATTATCATCATAGGAAAAATAAATTGGATCCCAATGCAAATTGCCATAGACCCAAGGATACAACAAGTCATTGATATTCAAGTGGCAGACATTCCCGATGCATATGGAATCATCTTGGGAAGGGCATTCACGAAGACACTGAATGGATATACCACCACAAACCTTTCTCACATGTGGCTACCATGGAAGGGGCTGCCAAATCAAGTCTGTATCGACCGTGAACCCCGTATGAAACAAATGATCACAGAGTACAATAATATTAATGAGGTGTTGTTTGTCAAAACTGACTTGGGGAATTACCACCCTTTTGCCTACCAAAACAAGGTCGAGCTCTAGGAAGAATGTGCTGATGAAGTACTCCTAGTGTTATGCAGTCCTCCGACAGATTCCACTCAAATATCTCTGAGTACAAAAAGGCTGGTAGAACCAGATGACAGGCCTGATGAAGATGACGACTGGGGACTACTCAGTGATTTCTAGGGGTTCCTGGAAAAGTGTGTTAGCGACCAACTTAGCTTGGGCGCTCGGATGAATCTCCAAGATCTCTTGTTACCAAACTGGTGCAGGGTTCACAATGCTGCCCACTCCAAGTTTGATTGTTGCTTATGTCAAACAACAGTCGAACATGTTAAAGAATTAGCTACTCCTCGGATTGAAATGCCAAAGGAGGCACCAACAGAACCTCCTGCTGGACACTACATCGACCTAAAAAATTCCCCTAAGATCACAGAGCTAGTCACCCAGCTAAAAGAGAATAGGAACTTAATCGAACCTAAAGATAAAGAACCTTCTGCATGCTGGACGCTTCGATTTGATGGATCCAAGTCCAAGCAAAGAGCCAGAGCTGGGTTCGAACTCATCAATCCAATGGGTAAGACCTTTCTTGCTGCCCATAGATGACAATTTTATTGCATCAATAACGTAGCATAATATGAGGCCCTGGTCCATGGCCTTCTCATGGATTTGAAGAAAAATGTGAAAGTGCTACAAGTTTTTAGGGATTTTGAACTAGTGGTTAAATAGGTCAGGAAGCTATATTCTTGTCATGATAGAAGGCTCACCAATTATAGACATAGGGTTTGGGATCTCCTAGAGGGCTTAGATGCATTCAATATATAATTGATCCCTCATGCTCAGAATCGTACAGCTAATACTTTGGCTCAAGCGGCCAGTACTTTACAACCCCTCTCTTTATCTGGGCTTAAGAAATTCATGGTTGAGCTGACATCCACGCCATCGGTCCTATATAATGTTACCCACTTGCAGGTCTTCAATGATGAAAAATATATTCTCGAATTCATCACAAGTTCTGATGTCTTCGCAACTCAAATAATTGATGAAGCTGATCTGCAGGAAGCCGAACTAGACATAGAAGGGGTTATTAACCTCAAGACCAATACAATCCCTAGAGGCATGGTTCAGCTAGAATGTGTATTTGACTTAGACTAGATCAAAGACCAGAACCAACAAATAAAGAAAGAATCCATAAGCAACTAGTGCGATGCTCACAACCTCGGGACAGCTGAGGAAATCAAGAATGTTTTTATTGGAAAGGTATGCATGCCAGACGAAAAGAAACGAATACCGGATGCATTGCAGAAATACCATGACGTGGTGGCATGGAGCTATGAAGATTTAAAGACATATGACACTTCTGTCATTATGCACACCATCCCTCTCAAGACAGAGGTGATGCCATTCCATTAGCGGCGGCGTCCTATCAATGCCATGTTAGAACCCGTCATTTACAAAGAAGTAAAGAAATTGCTATCGACAAGGATTATTTTCCCAGTGAGACACTCTACGTGGGTGGCCAATTTTGTCCCAGTTAGAAAAAATAATGGGGAGATTAGATTGTGTGTGGATTTCTGCAATTTGAACTGATCTTCGGAGAAAGATAATTATCTAGTCCCTTCATTGGACGAGGTGTTGCAAATCGTCAACGGCTCCCAGATGATGTCTTTCCTCGACGGATACTCTAGGTATAACCAGGTGATGGTACAATATGAAGATCATCATAAAATGGCGTTCACCACCAAGTGGGGGACGTTCGCGCATAGGAGAATGCCTTTTGGGCTCATCAATGTTGGTGCCACCTTCCAACGCGCCATGGATATTACCTTCCAGGATCTGATTGGCAAGTGCATAATCATCTACATGGATGATTTAACTGTGTTTTCTAAAAAAGGAGGTGATCACGTCTCTGATTTGTGCAAAGTGTTTTAGAGATGCAGGGAGTTCGAGGTTTCCCTTAACCCCAAGAAGTGCATTTTTGGAGTGACTGAAGGCAGATTGCTAGGGCACATCATTTCAGAACAGGATATCTCTATAGACCCTAAACGTATCGAGTCCTTACTCAAAATTCTGCCCCTAAGCAATAAGAAAGAATTAAAATCCTTCTTTGGAAAGATCAATTTTGTCAAGAAATTTATCACGGGTTTCGCGGAGATTGTTAAACCTCTCAATGCTATGTTGAAACAAGATGCCAAAGTTGAGTGGACACCCGAAACCAAACAAGCTTTTGAGGAAATCAAACGGGCCATCGCCGAGGCACCTGTGTTAGTCAGCCCGAATTATCTGAAGCCTTTCTACATCTACTTATTCACTTCAGAGCATTTATGTGCTAGCATGTTGACCCAAAAGGACGAGGAAGGAAATGAGCACCCGATCACCTTCATGAGTGCTCCCCTGAAGGATGTTGAATTGTGATATCACAATGTAGAAAAGAAGGTGTACGCTCTCATCAGAGGGATGAAAAAATTTAGACACTACATCCTGCACAATAAGGTATTTGCCATTGTCCCGGACCTAGCAGTCAAAACGCTGCTCATGCAAAATGAATTGGGTGAATGAAGAGATAAATGGGTCACCCTGCTCCAAGAATAAGACATGGAGATCCAACCAATGAAGCTGGTGAGAGGACAGGCGCTCACTCGCACGATTGCTGAAGCAACAACAAAGGCTAGACTCGAACTCACTGTGCAGCAGTATTAGCTTGAGGATGTCTACCCGAGAGAGTGGTATAAGAATGTTGTTTATTATCTACTGAACTACAAGTGTCTTCCTCACTTGCAAGGAGTCCAAAAGCGGGCCCTTAGATTGAAGAGAAATGGTTACATGCTACAAGGTTCCATTCTCTACAAGAAGAATCATGAAGGCATTTACTTAAAATGCCTAGGTAAGGAGGAAGCGGATCGAGTCTTAAAAAATTTTCACAACAAATTTGGCACGAGCTATGATTCTGGTTCTTCCATAGCACATCAGATATTGAGAGCAAGGTATTATTGGCCAGCTATCTTCAAAGATGCCCATTCCCATATTTGTTCATGTCATACATGCCAGACCGTTTCCACCAGGAAAAAGAATGTTGTTGTCCCACTGCAGCCTGTGCTAGAGGTAAGGCCGATTGTGCAATGGGGTCTCAACTTCATCGGTCCGGTAAGCCCTCTATCATCTGTGGGACATAGGTACATTCTTATTGCTACTGATTACTATACTAGGTGGACAAAAGCAATAGTATGTAAGCAATGCACAACTGAAGTAGTTACTAATTTCTTATAAAGTTTCATTTTAAATCGCTTTGGTTGTCCTTATGCTTTAGTATGTGACAATGGATCGACTTTCACTTCATTGAAATTTGCTAGTTGGGAATTTGACTATAGGATTTCCCTTAAGTTTTCATCCAATTACTACCTCCAAGGCAATGGCCTCGCTGAATCTACAAATAAAAACTTGATTACCGTAATCAAAAAATTGCTAGATAGGAATCCTAAGGACTGACATACCCAACTCTGTTTCGCTCTTTGGGCTGATCGCACTCACCACAAGGCTGCCCTTGGTGATTCCCCGTTCCACCTTGTTTATGGCTTAGAACCTACATTTCCTATCCATCTAAAGATTCCTACTCTTTAGTTGATCAACATTTTTTATGAGGGAGATCGTGGGGAAGCTCGGTTAGCTGAGCTCTTGCATTTAGAGGAAGTCAGAGACTGTGCAATAGAAAATTTTGCCAAACATTAGGGCATAGTTAAGAGATGGTTCGACTGCCGAGCCAAGATCAAAGCCTTTAGAATTGCAGATTTGATCATGTATTGGGACAAGGCCCACAAAAAGAAAGGGGGACACAACAAATTCGACAAGCTCTGGCTTGGCCCCTTTCAAATAGTTGAGATTTTGGGAGACAATGCCTTTCGCCTAAAGACCTTAACTGGTGAGAATGTCCTATTGTCGGTCAATGGGCAACACCTAAAGCATTACTTCTAAGCCTGAGCTCATTCGAGCTCTTCTTTGTAAATATTTGTACATAGGTTAGGGTAGATTTCTTTTTTTGGTTTGCCTTCATTTTTTGTTTTGCGTCGCTCTTTTGTTTTCCCCTCCTAGCAATTTTGTTTTGAAAAGATGTTTCCTGCGCCTTAGTGGTGGTTGTGCTTGCTTGACGAATGGTTCGCTTTGCTGACCGTCCTTGGTGTTCTTCAGCAAAACATTCATTCAAGACCATCAGTCTCTGAAAATAGCCCATGAATGATTTCCTTGTCTGAACTCTGCTTAAAACTCGACCCTTGGCTGGATCTATTTATGCACATCTCAGATCTCGCATAAAACACACAATAATAATTTCTCAAGGGCTGTGCCAAGGTTGCTATGACACCCTAGTGAGTGAAAAATCTTAAGTCTACTCCAGTGACCACTGCAATCTCAAACCCATTGTAGGCTTCAGTGCTTACTCGGTCAAGAAAAATGATAAATGAAAAGGGTACATTGAAACGAATATCAAAATGAAAGAAAAAGGGAATTCTATAAAAATAAATGACCGTATGGGTGTGCGGGTAACTCTACCGGGGATATGGATGCCCGACTGACAATAGAGCAATACCTTTGGGATTGCAGTGACAACTCCGTCGGGGCTATGGATGTCTGACTAGCAGCGGAGCAATGACCAGGTTACTTTTGGTGTTAGATGATTTAGGTAACTTGCTCAGTTGGATCAGCAACCCTTGGTCAGTAGCTTGCAGAAAGAAATGAATTCACTGCACACACTTCTGAGATGTCCTGTAAATTGACCCAATTAAGGATCTTGTTCTCCTAGATTCACCTTTGGAAGCCACTCCTAGTCTGTGAAACCAGATATTCTGGGTCCCAAATGAATATTTACCTTTAGAATGCTTGGGAGCATTTCCCAACAGAGTCGCCATTTGTTGTGCCCTTCACACACAGGCCCCATTTTGAATGGAGACCCTCTTTTCTTCCACCTTGTCGAGTCATTTTTTATTGTTGTTTGTAGTTGCCTCGTTTTGCGTGCCTATTTTATTTTTTGGTGCCCCAGATGGTCAGTGTTGCTTCTAAGATTCACCTTAAGCTAACCGTTCCTTTCCCTTTTAATTTTGTCAGGTTTTGGTGTTTTGCGGAGTCTCCCTGGCAGTTTTCCCTTGCCAGCGGCCCCAGGCCCTACCGGGCCCAGGCATTCAAGTTTCCTTTGTTGGGTTTCTTTGTTGCACCCGCCGTGCCAAACGACGCTCGGGTCATGTCTTCCCGGATGCCAGATTTTAGACCTCCATTTGTTGTCTGCTAGAAACTGCAAAAATCTTGACGGCTGCCAAACCCTTCAAGCCTGGGACCCCGGAGTTCTGCTCCCAGGGTTCCGTGAGTGCTTCACCGTTCCTCACGGTGAACTTCTGGTAGAGTTCTGCCTTCCAGGCCCAACCTCCCCTTTGTTGCAGTGATTCTTGAGTTGAACTTATCAAGTGCCCGCCAACCTGCACCTTCCTAGTCTCTGGACCCCAGGTCTCCCGCCACCGTCAGTGAATTAAAAATCCCCTACCTCACTGCTTGTCGTACCTACATTTAATAGGGCCATTAATGGCGGTAGAGGGTATAAAAGACCTACTCAAGCCTGTCATTTTCACTTGACAGCATTGTAGGGAGTGATCAGAGAACTCGCTAGAGGAGCCCACTATCTTCAACACCTTCACGCTCATTGCTCTCACCATCACTTCATCGATCGTAAGTGGATCCCACATCTCCCCGCATCGAGTGTTTGAGGTAGGTTCTCCATTCACCCTCCTGAGCATTATTTTCATAATTTCTAAGGATTAAAATGGACAATAGACATCAAAATGATGTATGAATGATGAACCATAGCGTCACGAGTAAAACCCATGTTTTGAAAACTTAAGAAAACCTTCAAGGGTACCCTCATGATCGATTCGGAGCTCCGCCTTGCTGCAGCTGTTCTTCCTGTGGGGAGATCATCCCTTTTGGCCCCGAGACCTCTCTTGGCTATCAAAACCAAGCGATGAACCTTCTTTCTAATGGAAATTTCCCCCTTCGGGCGCGAGCTGTCGGACTTCCTTTTTCGGAGGTCAGCAGGGATGCTGCCGTGTCAAAACGGTGAACTTTCCACGACCACCCATCCATTGGGGCCTGCCCTTCTCACTGCGGGCATTTCAAAATTGGTCAGGCGCCCTATGAGTTCATGGATCTCGCCCTCTGGAGCTCCTTTTAGATTCTGCCAGGCTTGCCTCTGAGTTTTGAGTAGAGCCCTGCCATCTGGGCCTTAGGCCTCCATTCTCTGTTGGAATCCCAACTAAACTCAGGGCGGCCTTTCCCCTCTCACGCTCTAGACACTGGATCTCCATCCTTTCCTTATCTGCCATCCCAAGGGGAAAATCTTGCCTATCCCTCCGATCTTCCGGGCTCCGCCCTTCTGTCTATTGTGGGACTGAAAACAAAGTCGAACGGCAGGCCCTTGTACCAGGTCTAGTCTTGTTCCTGGCTGTTGGCGAGACATGAGGCTTTCACCGAGACCTTTCTCCGAGGCAGATTTTCACACTGATTCAAGACTAAAATGAAATGATGGCTTCCTCTCTACCTAGACCTGAAGCTCTAGACTTCCATCCAATGTTTGTAGTCCCAAACACTGAGTGCACCACAGTCCCCCAGCCTTCTAGACTCGGTAATGTAAAACTGCTAGCCGCCCTTTGACCCACCAGACCCCGAACCCTAGAGTTTTATCTTCAGAATTCTGTTTTCAATCTGTTGTTCCAAACTACCATCTCCAGATGGCTCTTCGGCCTAAGACTTCTAGATTCTCCCAAACCAATCCAAATGAGCCCAAATTTGAAATCTAACTTCGACCCACATGCTTAATTTCGATCCTCTTCATTGCGAACCTCTCAAAGTACTAAAATTTGACCGAAGAGAATCTCTGGGAACCCTCTACCCTATTTTCCCTTCCAAATAGCATTCCTGCCGAGGAAGTCCGACCCTCTTGGCCCGAACTATCCAAATTCCCTTAATCAAAAGATCAATGACATCAGGAGATAAAAGGTCATGTTATGCTTAATAGATTGTGTTAAAATAGATGTCATCTTTAGGATTTCAGCTAACATGAATGCTTTTGTGATCCATTGTGCTGACTATGCCTTTTCTTGCAGAATATATGGATTCAGGCATGGGACCTTCAGGGGCAACCGTCAAAAAGGACAAAGGAAAGAAGTCAAGCAAAAATCCTCGAGGGAAAGAGGACAAGGACCAGATGAAATACCAATTCCAGGGCGAGCCTTTGTACTCAAAAGTCACCACAGATTGGAAGGAGATCGCCGATACCAACATAGGCCACATGAATATTGATGAATTCACACAAGGGGTCAGGGTCAATCCAACGACCAAAAATGTAAGGATGATAAGGAAAAGTGGAATCACAAAGGCTACTGGATTCCCTCCATCCCTCATGGCCCTCGAGTTGGTTATGGCTTGTTGGGAGGCATATCAAGCTGACATAAGGACAATCCTTGATAGAGAGGGCAATGTCCTCGCCGACATGTCGGCTAAAGGGATTACAAAAACCTTCCATATCCCCACATTTCAAGAAATGGAAATGCCCAACATAAAGGAATGCCAAGTAGCATGGGACGATAATCCGACAGGCTATAAAAGGTCAATAAATTAGCATTGGCTCAATGAAAAGCGGGGCAGTGCTTCAAAGGTTCCTCATGAACTCTTCTGCAGTGACTTCCACGAAGATTACCACGACTTGGTCACCATGTTAAGCAGGGTTATGGGTCTTCCTACGACCGCCTTCTTTCAGGAATGGATGGTGTACTTCATTGAGCAAATTCTTCAGGGGAATGAGGATGTCACCACAAAGATTTCATTCTATTGGGGAGGTATAATAAACAACTACTTCCATGAGCAATTCGTTAATATGAAGAAGAGCTCCAAATTTTATAGGACTTCCTATCTTGTCTATTCCTTGGCAGATCGAAGACAGTACAATGGGTTATTTGTGGCACCCGATCAAGAGCAGGGGCGAAGACTCAAGGCCTATGATAGTTACCTGCAGCTCCAGTACCAAAACTTCAAAAGGGAATACTACATAGTAAATGGTGCCTTCATTGGCCATATTATCAGAGTGATTTCCAGAGACTTCAAGAGGAGGGTCTCCCATAGTGTCAAGGAATTTTTGAAGTAGTATGCCTTCCTCTTCATTCAGTACCCAAAGTTTACATACATCCGTGCCCAAGGCTTCACTGAAAGGCCAAAGAGGTTGCCTCAATACTCCAACGACCGAATCATCCTTCTGGAGCTTTCTCGGTAACTCCAACACATACAGGCAATCTTTAGCAGCAAACAAATAGCAAGGATTTCTTATCCCATGACTCTGGGCTAGGGCATGTATAAACTACAAACTTCCCAGTGTGCTGGTAACTCCAAGAAAGAAATAAAAGATTACCATTTCTACCTACACACTACTCGCCCGAGGATAGACCCGTATGGCCATGTCAGAAAGGCGCTAGGGCTGGGATTCACTCATCTCCACCACATTGAAGACTTCTGGGGAGATTGCCAGGATGATAAAATGGTACGTGCAAGGCACTATATGTGAATGACTACACAGTTTGTAAGGTGCAGCCTTTCCCCATACTGAACCAGGTCGAGGAAGACGAGAGCACCATAATGCACCCCAGGTATCCTATGGTCACCAATTTTCTAATACCAACAATTGACTGGGACGAGCAAGAGGTTGATAACCTTGACATTATAACCAAGCCAATCTTGGCTCGTACTAAGGAGTGGGTAGATGGGCAAGTAGCCCAATTAAAGTGACAAGGAGTAATTTTGACTTATGAAGGGCTCAAAAGTGAGCCAAGTTCCACAGAGGATGCCACTGCCGCCACTTCAACCGGCAGGACCTCCAAGTCTCCTTCGGTCACCAGATCCAAGAAGAGAAAGGAGACAAACCGAATAGTCTCCAAACCCCAAGGTCTATGCAAGGAAAGAAATGGGAGGCTCACCCTCCAAAAGGCTCAAACAAGGGGGGAGCGCCATAGAACAACCCTCAACCCAGGAGGAGAAGGCAAGGGGTACAGATCAATTGAAACCTCTCTTAGCTCTCCCTGCCCCTGCCATTGTGCCACCTACCTCTCTAGCTATGATTGCCACATCCCCGTCGACAGTAGACATTTCTGTCCATCTTGCCCCTTCGCCTCTGGCGGAGTCTGTAATAATTGTCAACTCTTTTTTTGCCATAACTACGCCCCCTTCCTCTGCTGCCATGTCACCAACCACATTGCTCCCTCTGGCAATAGTGACAACACCTATTCCCACTTCTACTATGCCTGAGCCTCTCTCGAGACATATGCAGAATCTTCCCCCTGAGCTATCCCGGATCCTAATGAATCCCACTCTTCAAGTGGCCCTTGCACAAGCCCTCGCTACTGCTCAGCCTTCACAACCACCGACAGGGCCACCGGCTATGGAAGCCACCATGCTAATCTCTAAGGAGTCGGAGGAACAAGAACAAGAAGCATCAGGGGCCTATGAGGAGGACGCTGATGAATACCACAAGCACCCAGAATATGAGCACTGAGCAATTGATAGGGTTGCCTATGAAGAGGAGGGAATTAGTTCCTCGAAGAGTGGGGACGAGGAAGATAGCACTGGTGGCAAGGTAATCGTGCAAGCTTTTGATGATGATCTTGAAGAAGAACTGGCCTGGCAGCCAAAGGACACCAAATCAAAGGTAGAAAGGCTGCCCCTTGAAGAAGAAGAATGGCGGTAAGAAGACAAAATTGAGGGTGGGACCCAAGCTGTCGAGAGCCTCGAAGTCAGGAAATTCAAAGAACATGTGCACAAGATTGAACATGCCAAGGAAAAGAAAGAAGAAGAAACAACAGAGAAAAAAAGTCCCATACAACAACTATCCACCGTGCTTCCTATCAAATGCCTCGTGTTCGTCCAAGATTCTGGCGAGGAAGAGGGAGATGCTGCCAAGGAGAAAGAAATGTCACTAGAAGAAAAGGGAGTGGAAACCTTGGCCTTGACCAAGAGGGGCGAGGGTGGCCATGATTCACCTAAGGGAAAATTTGCTGTGCCTGAATGGTTAGAGAGGCAGCTTGAAAGAAAAACCCCTGTACTAAAGGACCCAAGGGCAAGGTTAGAGGCCATCTTGGCTTGAGCTCAAATCATGACAAAGAAGGAGAAGAAGCCCAAAGTCCTATCTAGGGTGACGATGGATGCTTCTGGGTCTTGAGCAGCGCAAATAGCAACGCCTATGATTGGCCAAGCTGGGGTGAGTTACAACATCTCCACCATCAACTTGGGGACCGCCACCAGAGAGCAGAAAGTCGGGTACCTTGAGGAGTCAGTGGCTACAATGGTGCATTTGATAAAGCAGGATAAGATCTCGAAGGATGAGCTCAAGGCATAGGTCGCGGCCTTAACGGATTACATACAAAAATGGTCTTTAGTGGATGACCTACCTACCACATCCACAGCGGCACCCCAGCTACTATCCAAAGAGTAGATCGATAAAATGGAAAGAAGGAAGAACTTGGAAAAGATCACAGAGGACTAGTTCCGACAAGTCTTATACGTTAGAAACATGGGAATTAGCCAGGCTGTGTGAATAGCCAACAAGTTCTTAGACCTGTTGCAATCTCTGGAGGGCACGAAGAAGCTCTGCACTGACTTCCCTGTGACCTAAGACTCCACCTTTTTGAGGATTGAGGCTATCCTTCAGTTGCTAGAAGCTACGTGGGAAAAGAAGCTTGCATTTAAGAAAGATGATCACTGGCTGATGGATGTGTGGCAATGGGACTTTAACAACTGAAGGGAAAGACTGGAACAAATCATGAGCAAGGTGGATCTGGACATTGAATGGATCAAGGAAATAAGGGCAGAGTGCGCTCGTTATCTCAAGCTGATGACAGAGTATGACATTCCCATAGTGCAAATGGATCTGGAGAAGATAAAGCCCCACTTCCAAAAAAAGATGAAGGACGGGATGTTTGGTGAAATCATAGAGGAATTCATGAGTTTTGCTGCCCGTGCCTTCGATCAATCAGGGCTATTTAGGAACCAAGGCGCAAAGTATGATGAGGATTGGAAAAGGCTAGAATATAATGCAAAAGAATGGAGCTACTAGGTGCTGCGATATGAAATCATTGAAATAGACAAGCTCCAGGCGGTCATCCTCAAGTTCATAGAATACACAGCTTCTAAGAGGCAGGAGGATAGCCCCATCAAAGATGAAGAACTCCCTAAAGAGTAGCTACAGTAAAATAGCAATCAGCTAAAAGACAAAAGTGCTACAATGCCGTCAATAGAGGGCAAAATAGAGAAAATGACAAAATGCAATTTTAAATTGTGATATATTAGGGGGTAGGTGAAACCCTATTTTGTAATGAATCTTGGCCACACAATAAGAATTGATCTTGGCCATTCATTAGATCTTTTGGGCACTATAAATAGAGCTTTCCTCTCATTTGCAAAGAGAGTTGAGTTGTTGTAAAGACATGCTGGAGAAATTTATAAGGAAAAGACATTGACTTGGTGCATTTTTTGAGTTTCTCACATGTTTCTTGATTCAATCTCCATTATTAAATGTTTGACTTAGGTTTTATTATTTTTCTTGTTAGCTTTTTTCTTGCTTTGGTAGATTTTAGGAATTCTGTTCTGTGATCATGAAAATCCCTATTGTGTTGATGCCTTCTGAGTCCATACTTTTTGTTGTTTGCTGATGGTAGATAGTTGTGTAAAGTTAGTTTGGGCTTGAATTCGAAGCAGCTCCAAAACTTTTATCTTTGTTCATGCATGCACATGGTGAATGAAAGACAAAACATTTGCAGACCTTATAAGATAGCACAAGTTCCACGATACTGTGAGATCTCTGGTTAAGTGGGATATTGTTTTAAGAAGCTGTCCATTGCAAGAATTTCATCATCGCTGTTGGCAGTTAGTTGCAGGTCTAAGAACTTTCTCTCTTTCCTGCCTCCATTTTTATTTTATTTAATGAGTGATCTATGCTAAGGTTCATTGCACAATGTAAAGCCAAATCCAATTAAAAAATGGAGTTCAAGATTGCTGTTTGAACCTACAGCAAATACATAACAACTCTCCCATATTAAGAACTCCATTTTAGGATCCAACTTCCCATGCTTTGTAATACCTATGTAAGACCACCTTGTGATTCTAGCAAATCACATCAAACAACTGAGATATTCCAAGAACTATCAAGACCTGACATTAGAGACCTTGGGATAGTATTCTACAATCTGATTGTGGAAGATTGTCTTTCAAGAGAGGTAGTGCATCTACGCATTACCTGTGTTGAGAAGTGCATAAAAAACACATCAATAGTTACTATCACTCAAAGTCACGGTTTTGGTGTTTTCCCTAACCTTAGTTGCTAGTCCTTAGAGTTTTATAACCTTGTCACGGAGCTCTAAATTTTCATAACTCCCTGATTCCCTGACATGGTTGATGGTTCACTTTGTTGAGCTATAAGTCTTTCTTGGTCATCTTTCTAGTCAACGGGTCGGAGGTTTGGAAAACTTCAAAACTTCAAACTTTGGTTCTAAGGTTCCAAGTTTTAGCGACCGCCGACTATGTGACATTATGGACTTATAACTCTTTTGACAATATGTCCAACATGATACACCCCTCTTCAATTGTAACTTCAAATTGTTTTAATTAATTCTATGTGCAAACATCTCATTTATTATTTTTAAAATTATTTACAATCTATATTTGAATGACAACTACACATGTATATACAAAGTCAATTTTAAGATATTTAGAAAAAAAAAAAATAAATGTAAAGTCAATTTTATAGATATTTAGCCAAAAAAATTGAAATGAAAAGTCAATTTTATAGATATTTAGAAAGAAATCTTATACCATCTTTAAAAAACAAAGATCATGTACAATTTATATTTAGCACAATTTTTACAATCTTTACCAAATATTTCATTTAGACAAATATATTTTATTTAGACATATATTTGACCTAACCATGATCCATCACTATTAGAGACATCAATTCATTCCACTTAATCCACAAATTAACCCTTATTTCTCACTTAATTTTTTATTTCTCCAGTGGCTCTTTGGACTAGATGTCTGACATGGTACAGTGCCTCTCTCCAACTAGGAATCTAAAACTTGTCTTAATTGAATCTATATACAAGCACCTCATTTATTATTTTTAAATTTATTGTGTGCCCATCCCATCCAAAGATTTTTAATTACAAGTATTTTCTACATCCTTGTGCGGATGATATGTCCGTTCTGGTTGAAAAACGTTTGCGTCTTTTGGTTCTCTTTTAATACCATATCCCCAGAGGTAAACCTCATTGACCAGAAGTCAGATATCTTTATTGTGGCTTCTTGCGAGAGAAGGAAAACAAAAATGTCGAAGAAGCATGAGGCTAAGCTACTAGAGGATTTGGGCGGGATTATCAAGCTTTACAGTGACAGATCAGTTGTGCAGGGAGATGAGTCTTCTTTCTTATCACATTTTCTAGATTACAATAAATATAAACATGTGGAATTCAATTACAAGCATGTGGAATACAAAGACGTCATGATGGACGAGGGAGTTGGATTGTGGGTGTGCCTCTTCCTACCGCCCAAAACAATGAACAGGTTGTCGGTAATATTATTTTAGCATGCAGGGGGTTTATCCTTTTTAGCTCGGCAACATCCCTCATACACCCAACGTGCCAGATGTGGGCGGCCACGCTGGGCACCCTCATCATTTCAGTGAATTAGAGGGTGGCTCCTAAGCACCGCCTTCCTGCCGCCTACGACGACTCCATCGCAGCGCTACAATGGCTTCAACTGCAAGCTGTGGCAGCGGAAGAAGCAGATCCATGGTTTCGCTCCCACGCCAACTTTTCTAGGGTTGTTCTGGCAGGCGAAAGCGCGGGAGGGAACATTGCACATCATGTTGGTGCGTGGGAGGCCAGTGCAAAGGAGGAGATCAAAATTAAGGGATTAGTTTTGGTCTGCCCGTTCTTCGGTGGTAAAGATCGCACGTCGTCGGAGTCAAAAAATGAGAACTCTACAGGGTTCAATTTGGAGCAGTCGGACGCAATGTGGAGGCTTGTGGTGCCTGTGGGCAGCAACAGAGATCATCCCTTCTCCAATCTGCTCATAGAAGGAGTCGTTGCCTCTGCTCTTGACCTTCTGCCCATGCTTATTGTTATTGCAGGTTGAGATATACTGGGAGATCGACAGTTGCACTACTGTGAGCTTCTTAAGAAATGTGGAAAACAAATCTGCGTGCATGTTGCAGACGAGGAAGACCGTGCGGTTTCCTTCTCTTCAAAGTGCAGTAGCCACGCTCAGTTGAGACCCTCCGCGCCATCTCTGACTTCATCAAATGAAAACAGTGCCCTCACAGGCACCATCGAAGTTGCTCTGCTATTCGATACTTTTAATTGCAGTTTATTTTCCCAAGTTATGTTTATACTATTAATATTAGTACGTTGGTAAGCTGAGACTCAATCCTCCTCGTTTGTACTTCGACTCTATCGGAGTAGTAGTCTGGTTGACAAGTAGATTAGATTAATAAGTATGTCTTCTCTTTTTTCCAGATTTGATTATGTTCAAGTTTGATTATCAATGTTTAAGCTCAAGAATTGTTGAAATTATTAATGTAATTATGATTGTGTATGAAATGTTGTATTTAATCTACAATCATGTTATTCAACCCGTCAATTGAAGCTTGCTTTTCTTTTAGATAGAATCAATTTTTTAGATTTACTTTTATTATTAGTATTTTAATTGAGTAAAGGTATGATTCTTCTACATTCTAGTTCTAATTGTAATGATTATAGCTTAAAACAAATTAGGATTTTATTAAAAAATTCTATAGTTTTTTATGTTTGATTTTTTAATTAAAATTGAGGGAGTAGTTGATAAATAAACATATTTGTTTTTCGATTTACCTTTATTATTAATATTTTAATTGAGCGAAGATATGATGCTTCTACATTCTAGAATAATTAATTGTAACGACTCTAGCTTAAAAAAAAATTACAATTTTTTATGATTGATTTTTTAATCAAAATAGAGAATAGTCAACAAGTATTTTTATTTTTTTGGATTTACCTTTATTTTTAGCATTTTAATTGAGTAAAGATATGATGCTTCTACATTCTAGAAGAACTAATTGTAGTGATTCTAGCTTAAAACAACGTAGATATTTATTCAAAATTTTCTTCTATATTTTATGATTGATTTTTTAATCAAAATAGAGAGAGAATAGTCAACAAGTAAAATAATTTATTGGAATTTACTTTAATTATTTGTATTTTAATTGAGTAAGGATATGATGCTTCTACATTCTAGAAAAATTAATTGTAATGATTCTAGCTTAAAATAGTTTAGATCTTTATTCAATATTTTCTATATTTTCTTATGATTTATTTTTTAATCAAGATAGACAGGGAATAGTTAACAAGTAAACATAACAGAATACTTAAATAGGCTTGAGAAAGATAAGACAATATTATTTAGTTGAAGAGAATTTTGTAAAAGGCGTAGAAAAATGTTAGAGAGCTTGAGATTGTTGTGTGAGCCAAGAGAGCCAAGAGAGAGTGTTCTAAAATGGATTATTTTTCAAAAATGAGAAGAGGATGGAGGAAGAAGTGGCTAATGAGCCATTTAGAATCATTCTGAGTCATTTTATTTTGACTTAGAAAGGTGACAAGTGGAAAAACACGTAGAAGTGAACTTCAAATTATAAATTTTTCACAAGACACTAGTGAGACATGTATATGTCTACACTAGGTACTAGTGTCCAAATAATTTATGATAAAACATGATAGGAGAATAGAAAAATATGAGGCAAACATGTAAGTGATAACAAAAGGTGACAACAAGAAAGGGGTCCTAAGCACTTTTAGTAGGAAAAAAATGTTGATGCAAGGGCTTAAAAGAGCTTGGAAAAATACTAAAGGAATACCAACCAAAGTGGATGCAAAATATAGGTGAAATTGCAAGGGTATGCAATTTACTACACTATATGACCTTTGAATGCTTCCCTTTATGGTTAGTACTCAAAAGGACTGCATACCCACATAAATAGTTCACAACAAACATAGATTGAAAAATTCAATTAGATATATTATATTTTGATCCCATTTGAAAGTGGTGTATGTAAGTAGTTTGGTGAGTGAATTGTGTTTCTAGCACACAAGTGCTTGGAAATGGGGTTAGGGTGTATTCAAGAAATATTATATCAACTTAAGTAATAATATGGGATTAATCATTCAAGAAAATCATTCAATTAAAGGTAAAATATCTAAGATAAATATCAAATAAAACACACTATTTGTATACTTGGAAGAAACCCAGATGGATTGCTTAACTCTCTAAGGCTTTAAGCCAAATTTGGAGGTGGATTTTGAGACATTATTTCCATATATTATACTATTGAGGATAAAGACCTTAGTGCACTCCCAATAAGAGAGTGTAGTCTTTAGATATTAACTCAAGTCTTGGATGGTCAAATATGTAAAATAATAAGACTTCACCCAAATTTCTTCCTTAGATTAAGCAATTCATTACAATTTAAGTCCAAAAAAGAGAGAGAGATGGTAGAGGGGGCAAGGGCAATGCAATGTCATGAATTCTATGACATCCAATAAATATTGCATTCAAAGATTGATCAACTTGCTTTGAACACATATCACAATCCTATAGCTCATCATAACATTTTGTATTCATTTTTTTCTAACTATCTCTTTTCAACATTGAGTTTTTTGTAAAAAAGGTTGCACCTAATCATATTTGACATGGTTATATAAGTGAAAAAATATTCTTGATATCAATTTTTGTGAATAAGCCAAAAAAAAGAAAAGAAAAATTCCTATAATTACTAACCAACTGTTGGGATGTGAAGCCTAACAGTTACATGACCGTTCATATTCTCCCAACCTTGTATAAATATGTGGTTGATCATGTATTGTACAATTAATTGGTGTTTGATAATAAATTGATTCCCTGCTTGAGAGTGGATGTAGGCAATTGTTGAACCACTATAAATTTGTGTCTCTTGTTTTGTTCATTATTTTTTCCTGTTTTATTTCGTTTCTCTGTTTGTTTAATATTTACAATTGTTATCAGAGCTATGGAGAAGTGTTGGGTTGTTGGTTAGAACCAAGGAGCAGAGATGGAAACTGAAGAAGCCTCTCGATACTTCCCATATATTTTAATGGGTATAACTAATTTTTTACTTGATGATGATGAGGTTGATTCGGCCGAAGAAGTGGGCTTGAAGCAATCGCTGGTTGATGAAGAGACTGCGGAGTTTTCCTTCCAAGATGAGGAGGATGCCTCCCTGGGAGAGGGGGATGCAATTTGGTACCAGGAGGAAGAGGTTGAGGACTGGGAGGAACATCTAAATAAATTGTATTTCTAAAGGAGGAGATTTTGATGCTGAGAGAGCGAATATACTGTATGGAGAAGGAAAAAAAGAAACTTTCGAAAGAATGGGAGTTTTCTAAAAAGAAAAGAAATGAAGAGCTGAAGGAGGAATTGGTTGAGGAATTGGTTGAGCTCCATTCTATTTTTACCAATTTCGGCATCGATTTCCAAGAAGTGGAATCGGTGAATATGGTGGCCGTTATGGAGGATTCCGAGAAGAAAGCCCTGCAGGCTGGCAGTGGTAGGAAAGGTCCAGACGGTGAATTTGGCAGAGAACGCGAGTTGGAGCACAAGGAGGCTGATGAACGCACCTTGCTTGCTTCTGCTGAAATTGAGTTCCGTTGCTTTGCGAACGGGCTTGCCTGGGCCTCTGATGACCGCAACCTTCATGACGCCTTCAACCTGTTTGGAGATGTTCTCGAGTCCAAGATTGTAAGTGACCGCAAAACTGGAAGGTCTCATGGATTTGGCTTCGTGACCTTCAGTGATGAGCAGGCGATGATGGACGCCATCAAGGCCATGAACGACAAAGAGTTAGACGGGAGGAATATTACCGTCAATCAGACCCAGCATGTAATGGAAGCCGGGGTATGGCCGAGGTTTTTGAGCGCACGACTGAAGAATCTGGCGATGTGTTGACCGAGGAACAGCTGCTGGAGTGTGCAAAGATTTCTGAGAATGGATCGACCCAGCTGGATCATGCTAAGGTTGAGCTTCAAGCTGGTTATAAGGACGCACAGAAGGCCAAATTTGAAGTGGAACAAATAAAAGCTTTGTTGGAAGGCACACAATCTAAGTTTGAGGCGATGCTTAGTGAAGCTAGCATTGAGGCAAACCACGAGAAAGAAGCAGGCTGTGATCCGCTGTCAAATGACGAGGACTGCCATGAAAATAGAAAAGAAGAGGCTGCCTTGAGGAAGCAGTCTGAGGATTCTGCTTTCTTTGGAGAGGACCCACCGACATATGCAGGAACGATTGAGGGTTTTGTGAAGTGCAGAGCAATAGACCAGGCCACAAAGCTATATATGGAAATGAGAAAGAGAGGTTCCTTTTTTAGCAAGCCAGTATTTTGTAATTTAATTGCCGCTGGGAGAGTTCAGGAGGATTTATGGAGGAAAGAAGAACTGAGGCAGGAGCGTCATATTACAGACACACTTTGTGCAGATGAGATACATAATCTCCATGATGAAGGGAGTTTGGAGGATGAGAGCTTAGAACTAGAGGTAGATGATCATTGGAAAAGTTTTAAGAATAATATGCAGTCAATTTTAAATTGGCGTAGGAGACTTGCCAGGTTGGAGAATGCGGATGATCCCACTCATAATTTCATTGTTGCTCTAGAAATAGCCTATGACAGACAGGCTTTGGAAGCCGCAGTAGAGAGCCCCATGGGTGAGTCAAATGAAAACTGGATGGAAGTTTGGGTTACAGAAATGCCAAATAATGACAGTGTTGGAAGTTTTGCTAGGTTGTAAGTTTTGAGGCTTATTTTGAGCCTGTGTTTGTCAGAGGATTTTGATACCTTCCCCTCGCTGTTGTGTGTTGATGGCTGCAGTATGTTTGACAGAATGGCAGAATTTGTTGTTTTAGTGCTTGAGGTTGGAGATGGTGTGTTTGAGGTGTTCTCCACTTCAGGCGATACTCATATAGGGGGAGATGACTTTGACAAGAGAGTTGTTGATGAAGCTGAGATGCAGGAAGAGCGAAAGTCTCTAAAGAGGGAACTGCTGATGACGCTAGACCAGAGGGTCCAATTACAGCAAATTATCAACTCTAATTTAACATGGAGAAGACTGATTCACTGTGTTTGTGAACAGTCATTGGCCAAACTCAAATCTTCAATGGGCCTAGTTGCGATCTGAAGACAAGATGGAAATGTAGGGGATGACAGTGCATGGTTGTGCCAGTTAGACTTCACGGAGGAGATTGTTGGAATGTGAAGCCCAATAGTCACATGACCGTTCATATTCTCCCAGCCTTGTATAAATATCTGGCTGATAATGTATTGTACAATTAATTGGTGTTTAATAATAAACTGATTCCCTACTTGAGCGTGCACGTAGACAATTGCCGAACCACTATAAATTCATGTCTCTTGTTTTGTTCATTATTTTTTCCTATTTTATTCCATTTCTCTGCTTGCTTAATATTTACACCAACCACCTACAAAACCTAACTATTGATCTCTATGAAAAAACTAAAAACTAGAATGATTAACACAATGCATTTGCTACTTGATTATATCTTGTATTCCTATACGCAACATTGACATTGTAATTCTCTCCGCAATGCTTTTTCACATGACACCACAAGACCTGGTTTCCCCTACAAATTTATGCCCCTCACCGACTACGCCACCAATACATCCAATCTCTCTTACCAGGCTTTGTCGATGTAATTAAAACACTTATCTGGCCGTCTACACATTCTCTTCATACTACTCCTTGAAAACTCTGCATTTCACTCCGTGACTGCACCAATTAGAAAACATTATGTTTATTAGCGAAGACTAAATAGAGGTCCACACATAATTACCTCAGGGCAGCAGGAGCCCTAGAACTCAAATATATGCATTTTGCTCTTTAAAATGCCACCTATTTTATGCAGCGAAAGAATCCGGGGCGAATTAAGGGCAATAGCATTCCAGACTGTACAGAATCATAGATCACTTTTTGGGGTAGAGGTCATATCGAAGTCCATGGAGGGTTCCACACTTGTGGATTCGATCCTCCTTAATCCAAATCGTTCCGATTTTGAGGCCCAAAATACGGGCAGAGAGTGAAAGAAAACACGGAAACAGAGAGAATTCAGAATTTGAGCTCTGAGATTACAGACTCATACATTTAATTTATAGATAAACACATAATAAATTCTTCAAATACTGTACACTGGTTTTAGCTTAAGCATTTATCATGGGCAGGTGAAGGTAGACAACGTGAATGGCATGAGACGGTTGAAGAGGCGTGAGGTGAGTTTGTCAGTAGGTCTGTGCCGACAGACTTATAAGTAATTTACACATTCCAACAGAGAGCACTCTTTTCGAAATTAAAGGGCAATGCAATATCAAATTCGAAATCCAAATTCAGGAGACACCATTGATTGCATACATCTTCTCTTTGATAAAGATGACCCTTCTTCAATATTTGTGAGGATACATTCTAACCCTCTCATGCATTCTTTACATGTTCATTCTTCACAGTTTGATTGCAAATTCAGTAGATACCATTGATTGCATACATCTTCTTTTTGATGAAGATGACCCTTCTTCAATTGTTGTAAGGAAACACTCTAACCCTCTTATGCATTTTCTACATGTTCATTCTTCATAGTTTGATGTGAGTGTGGATACTTTTGGATAGCATTTGGAGCAGGATTCTTTGTCTTCAAAAGAGATATCATTATGTTTGGATTATGTTCTACATCCATATCCTAAAGATTTTAGAATGTCCTCTTCAGTAGTGTGGCCTAGAATGCTTGTTTGGAGTGTGTCAACTTTTTTCATCGACATGAAGATACTTGAGCATGCTTTAGAGACATCATATATCATTCTTCTTTCCTTGTATTCCTTTTAGGAATAGGAAGAACTCTTGCATACATTTTTTTTTTGTTTCTTCCTAAGGCGAGGAATGTTGTTTGGCGATCATGGATAATCTTCAACATTCATTGACAAGCATCTACCATCATTGCAAGAGAAACTACTTTGATGGGAGGCTACATTGTCTTTTTTTTCTTTCTTCTCTCATTGGGGTGTCATCTTCCTCAACTGGGTTTTTTTCCTTCTCATTGTTTAGGGAGAGCATTTTGTATTTTTGTCTCTTTTGGAGAGGAATTTTGCCCCATTAGATTTTCTCTTTTCTCCATTTATGAGAGATTACATTTGTGTTTGTACATGGGTACCTAACATGGTCTATTGATTGGCACCCATCATCATCTTTACATCATTTGTATTTGTTTTCTCTTCCCTAAATTACATTTAAAGGGAGATGTTGGTGTTAATAAGTTGTCCTATCTAACTAGTTCATGTTGGTATATTACATTGTAATTACATTATAATCAGGCATACAACTACTTAACTGTATCCGTTCAACCGCTTCACTCCTTGACTACTTCGCTTCCTCTTTTCTATATATGTGAATGTAGTATTAGATCAAGGTGTTCAATTCAGATCAATTTTTTATGCATTCACCTTCATATGGTATCAGATCATTAATGCTTTTGTCCCTATGCGTGATGGAGGCTTGTGGCAGTTCTGCAAAATGGTGATGAGAAAGGTGTATTCTTAAAATTTGATATGAGTTTGTCTTGCGTATGCAATGAGAAATATGTGTTCTTCACATTTGATATGAGTTTTTCCTGCGTAAGAGAAAGGATACCAATCCATGATTGCCAGGAAAAAGCAATGTGATTCGACAGTCTTGTGGAGCATCTATGCCGATGCGTAAAGGAGTACGAGTTCTCAATATATATTGGGCCTCTCTGTGTTGAATTTTGTGGGATTATTGAAGAAAGACGCTTCAAATTCTAAGATTATATTCTCCTGCTCGAGTCACAATGGTTTGGAGTTGCCAACCAGTATCGGTTCCCCCTATTGCTAGCATCGGTATCATCTGGAGACATAGTGGACAGAGAAAGACTTAATGTTAGATGAATCTGGTGGGTGCCAAGGAATGTTGAATCAAAACTGTCAACTATTGCGAGCTCTATTATATTTGATGGTCGATTAAGGAATGTTGAATCGAAACTGTCGACTATTGCAGGCTATATTATATTTGATGGTCGATTTCTATCAAGGCATGGGTATGTAATGCTGATACAGAAACCTGACAATTGTTAATAGCTGATCCATATATATATATAGTTTACACGTAAAGTATTGTTTTGGTGGTGTGAGATAGACTGATCACCCAAATGTAAAGATTTATTTCAGTGAATTGCATAGGTGAGTTGGTGAAATTTTTGGGATTTTAAATGAATGAATTCAAATTTGATTAAATCTTGCTTATGTCTCTTAATAGTGTTTTAAAGATTTTGTATGTGGAGATAAGTTTGATCTCATGTATGTCAAGTGTGCCTTTGTGCACTGGTATGTTGATGCGGGTATGGAAGAAGGAGAGTTGTCTAAAGGCCAAGAGGATGAGGACAGACAAATTATTCATTTGCAATATATGAAGATTCTTAAATGGTCACAAAGTCATTTGAATGTGTATCTTATTATTGGTAACCTAGAGGTAAGTTGCTTTGGAAAAGAAGATGTTATAAGATGTCAAGTAGTTTATATATCTTCCACAAGATGTACCAGTCAAGTAATATGTCTTCTTACTACCGATTATTGGGAAAGTACTTTCCAGAAGATTAAAACAACTATTGAGTATCTAGTAGATGACTTTATCAATGAAACTTCAAGGAGTTATGTTGAGAATTTTGAGGTTATCTTTACTACACTTGATGATACCTCCAAAGAATCATCTAAGTCATCAATCAGATAAATTGTAATAGGATCAGATTAGAGGCTAGTGGCACTGGATGATGGAGGAATTTGCATCATATCAAGTTACCTTCTCGCTTTGATATGATGCTTTGTATGAGTTTGAAGATACATGTATTCTGAAGGTTAATTTTTGGAGACAGGTAAGGAGTTTGGTGAAGAGCTCAGTATGGATTGTTGTCTAGATAGTTCACGAGACTATGAACAAGGATTACACCTTTACGAGGGTCAAGGAGACAACCTGTTGAGGGTGGTTGTCTAGTAATCACAGTCTAGACCAAGGGTTATACAATTACGAGGGTCAAGGAGACAACTTGGAGGGTGGTTGTCCAATAACTATGGTCTATAATTCAAAATGTTCATGGGAGGAAGAACTCAGGAATTCGGTTCAAAGATTTTGGTGGAGTTCCACCTGATTCAGGATTTGTTTCTTCATAAGGAAAATTTTCTCAAGAATGTATACTTGTTTTGTAATCAGCAAGTTTTGTTTTGTCAGCCTTAAGGGGGGGGTCCCTAGGCAAGGTGTTTTTGTGGTTTTAGGAATAATGTAATAAGGGGGAATGTTAGCATATTACATTGTAATTAGCTACATTCAAATCAGTTGCATACAATTACTTAACTATATCAATTTAACCGCTTCACTTGTCTACTACTATGCTTCCTCTTTTCTATATATGTGAATGCAATATCAAATCAAGGTATTCAATTCAAACCAATGTTTTATGCATTCACCTTTAGTTCACCTAGTAGGTCCTATTCACATGTTAGGTTTACTTAGGTCTTAGGAATTTTTCTACAAGTCTTAGTTGTCATGTGATCTTATCATGTTATTTAATACTTTTTCCTAGGTAGTTATGAGAAGTTGTATCATATCATAAGATTAAGACACTTGTCATAATCTTATGACATGTTATGTATCACCCTAACTATATAACCAAGGGTCTCTCATACATTTTATAATTTAGATATTGAATTCTTATTTTATAATTGACAAGAATACAATTTATTCTTTTCATATTGATATCTTTTTGTGCTTTTCATTTGGCCTCTAAATTTGAGTAGGCTATCTCCATAGCCAGCTCTTACACATGCAAGGCTCAACATTTTTGTGTAAAATTACTAGGAACTTGATGATATGCATGGAAAGGGAAGATTTGCTTGAATTTTTTTTATGAAATTTCTTATGTGTAGGAAAAGGAAGAGTGATTAAGTGATCTCTTTGAGAAGCCTCAAAAATATATTCTCTTTCCTAGATTTAGGAGATAGAGTAGGAAGCAACCATTCCTCTTATTGAGAAAGGCTTATCTTTTTTGTAAGAAAAATTCATAGAGACATAAAAAAAATAGACGAGGCGATGTAAATAGAGGAGAAGGTTGCTAACCTAAACCCACTATAGAAAGGTACAATGTTGATTCCATAGGGACCTTATCTCCTTGTTCCATGTGCCCTAGACCATTTCCTATGTATCCATGCTTAGAAATACTTTTAAATCCAATCCCATAATGTTTCTTCAAAGAAGATAGATAAGGAGAGTCAATGTAACTAGCCTTAGAAAAATGAGAAGTGTGTGATTAAGAGAAGAACTAATTGAATTCATAGAAGGGGGATTGATTCTAGCATGAGAGTATGGATCCTTGTTAAATGCAGGAATGTTAAAAGTTAGAAGGGTCAACCTTATACTCACTAGGCCCATGAGGGGTGAAGTATAAGGAACCCAAATCATCACCAATATATGCATTAGAAGAAGGCACATCATAGTAAAAAGAAGGTTATGATGGTGTTTTAGAGTATTTTGTAGAAGAAGGTAAAAATTTATGAAGAGAATGAAGAGAAGGATTCATATGATCCAATTTAGCTTGTTGAGAGTATTGAAATGGGTTAGGATCTTCTAATAATGTATGTACTTTATTTTTATGGATGGATATAATGGATTGATGTAAGGAAGATGGGACTACACCCATAGTATGTATCCATAGTCAACCTAGAAGAAGATTATATTGTAAACTACCTAGAATTACATATATTAGGACAAGTAAGATAATGGGTCCTAGTTGAACAAGCAAAGTTACTATGCCAAGAGATTATTGACCACCATTATCAAACCCACAAATAGAGAGATATGTAGTAACAAGAGAAGAAGGATCTATGTGAATATGATGTAGAAAATCAACACCACAAACATTGAGACCTAATCCAAGATAAATGTGTGTTCTTGATACCTACAATATTAATAGTAAAATTCAGCATGAGAGGGTTATATTGACTTTGCACTTCAAGATGGCGAAGCTAATGCTAATGGAATATAATTTCTAGAGTATCAAAGTGAATAAATTCTATTAAATAATTCACATTATCTGGTCTAGTAGAAGATGGCACAAGAATCATCTATAGAGCCTCTTGAAGAATAATATGATAGAGAAAAGAGGTTTAAAGAATGTGGGTATGTGCAAGATCATCATGGAAAAAACAGGCCTTTAAGTGGCGATAAAATTTAGAAAAATTAGAGCTAGGCAACTTGACATAAAAATTTGAATAAATAATCTATATTATTTCAAAAATATGTAAGCATAGAATCTATAGTAAATTGAATGTAGTTTCTAAACTACTAGGTTTTTTTTTTTTTTAAATCTATTTGGTGAAAATTTGTAATTTCAATGTAGTAGGACTTAAATTTTAGGGAAAAAATAAGAAGTAGGTGTTTGTCTGACCACCCTAACCACAATAAAATGATAATAGTTTTTATAAGATTTTAGATAGAAGTAGAGGACTCATGTCCCGATGTGATGCATATTTTTTTATAATTTTTTTCCAAGTAAATAATTAATTATGAATTTTATTACAACTTTTAAAAAATATAAAACTCGTATATTTGACCACCTTAACTTGGTCAAAACTTTATGAAATTCATTTTTTATTTTTAATCCTATAGTATGTGAATCATAGAATGTGACACATGTTTTGGATTCAAAAAATGTGATACCATTTGAAAGCTATAGATGTTTTTCAATCAGCCTATCACTCAAGACTTTAGTCATAGTTCAAATAGAAAATTATTAATAATTATTTATTAAATTCAAATTAAATCATAATTTATATTGGTGGAAAGCTAAGAATCTCCTTTAAAAACCCTTTTCGTTTTATCAATTTTGGGTAAAAAAAAAATTGTCAGCCACATACCCTACACATACCCATCATATTGCCACTTTTTGGCCCATCATGATCTTGCACATACCCATGTCTTAGAGAGAGATCTTCCCAAGAGTGACACAAAATTTCTTAATAAGATCATACACCCTCACAAACTTAGAAAAGGTTTAGGTGTAGATGAAAGAATAGGTTGTGTAGGAAGAGAGGTTGTGATCTACCTGTAGACATGCAAAATTAACATTCTGCATTCGATTAGGTTAATTCATTAACTAAACTAGATTTCACATTAGGTCCATTCATCACTTTCATCCATTCATTAAAATAATCTCATTTCCTAAGGTCATTTATTTAAAATCAAATAAACATTATCATCAACCTTTTAATAAATCAAACATCCATTTAAATCAAATCCAAAATCATATTCCATCATTTTCTAATTGAAATAAATCAAATATCAAAGTCCTAAAAGTCAAACTCACCTAATCACCATTAAGCTAACCTAATCCTAATTAGCCTAACCTAACCCATCCACTTGCATCCTCTAGATATCTCCACTTGCACAAATAAATCAATTTATTGATTTATTAAAACTCTCATTTTCACTCAACATGGCCCTCAAATTTGAAAATCATGACAAGTTGATTTGTCCCTCCAACATAGCATTTATTGCTCTTTTTCTTGTCCCCCTCTCTAAATTTATTGCAAAATTTGAATTCAAATTCTCCCTCTCATGGGCACTCTTCCCAAATTTTGCACATCCATTGGCCTATCACCACTTGACAAGTGTCCTCCTCTCATTGGTGGATCTTTAGTCCCACATTCACCCTCTTGGCCAATCTCTCATCAAGAAAATATATAAAAGAAGGCCTTAATCCTCATTCATCCATCCACAACTTTCATGGAAGGTTACTCTCTTGGTTTGAGAACTCATCTTGCTCTTCATCATATTTGCATTTGCATCATCTTAAGCTTTGATCAAGGATTGGGAAAGGGTCACTTGCACATGTGACACCAATCCACTATGGAATAGGTAACTTGTTATTGCTTTCCTAATGCTTTAGTTTTTCTATTTTCATTTGTTGCATTTGGAAGCATTCACAATGTATTTCATAGGAGTGTTCTTGAGAGATTTGTGGGTGCTAACCCTTGTTTGAAGTTAGTGTTGCAGATTTTGAAAGCATGCTCACAATTTGGCGCTAGAGGGAGGGCTTTTTTTTGTTGTTGTTGTGTTGATTGTTCAACTATTTAGTAACATAACATTGAAGAAGAGTTCCAAAGTTTCTAAGATAAGTCTATTTTATACATAGGCTGATTGCATTTCTTTACAAAACTATTTCAAAAGAAGGAATGTGCCTTTCCTATTCCTTTACATTTTGAATGTGTTTTGTCCAGCTTTGAATGATAACTTGTTCCTCAATATGGATACATAAAGATTCAAGTGAACTATGCATTTGATAACTACATTCCTTGCATACAAGGGATGAGTGAATATAAATATATGTTAAGAAAGACACACATGCATATAACTTAGGTAGGAATTCGGTCCATGTTAGAAGAATAAATTTTATTTTTTGACAGAGACATGGCTGTATGATTCATCTCTGCAGTACTAAGGGCACACCTGTTAAAATCCTACACTCTTTTCATTATGCTATTTTGTATGACTGCTAATCACATTTGAAGCTTTTATTTTATAAGTCTATTCGATGTCATAAATACCAAATCCCAACTATGCCTGATAATCACATTTTCATTCTCTAAGTGGTGAACACTCCTACCTTCAACATTTAATCTGTGCATTATTCATGTTATCTACATTGTAAGCTGATTGATATTATTGTCCTGGAGTATTTAGCACGCAGGCAGTGAATCTATTTTGTGTAGGTCTGGCAATCATTGCATTCCCATGAGTTATCATAGAGAAAAAGATGTGTTCGCTAGTGCACCATTACATGGAAAATGCAATGGATGATAAAGCCTCTCTTCTCCATGGCACGCCAGCCTTCTCTTTGTGCTTAAGACTTCACCCACTCCTTTGGTTATGTGCGCTCTGGAAGTCAAACATTATTTGAATATTCATCACAACCTCCCTGCGTAGGTCAAATTGAGGTATTGACTATGGCCAGCAACACACACTTTTTCTCGAAGCAACCATGTGAAATGTGGAAAATTAACCATTTCTTGTCTATAAGTACTCACCTGTCTATGGGTTTCTTGTCATTCTGGGTTGATGCATTATTTCCTTACCATTTAAATCTAACTCCAATAATATGAGAATGCATAAAGTGCTGAGTTAAGCTGACTTTGAAATCACTCTTTCTGATCTGTGCAGTTGAATCATTATTGTCTCCTCTCACAGTTATTGTCTTCCATCATAGTTAATGAAGAGTGATGAACCCTTACTGTCTTTCTGACCTGCACAGTTGAATCATTATTGTCTCCCCTCATAGTTACTGTCTTCCATCACAATTAATGAAGAGTGGTTGAATCTTCACGTACTCCTTGTGTGTGTTGACTGCAAACAAATTCCAACGCAGTTTGTTCTAGTGTATCTGGCACAGACTTAGACCATCCCACACATGAATCACTGATCTGTGCAAGGAAGATGCAAAAAAATAAACTGGTATTATATATCTGAGCTCGGAAAACAATCTTTATAATACCATCCTCGACACCCAGATACTCATTAGGATAATCCTTACAGTCAACCATCACAATCTTCCATGGAAGGTTATGTAGGATTTGTTGTTCACTATCACCGCATACTTGGGTCTCATACTACTAGCAGGTTGCCATACTTTCTTATAGCTTAGAAACTACGAATGAGTGAGTATGTTTTGTTTGTGGTTCGAGGTTTGGTTGTGTTTATTTTAAACAACTTAAATGACTTTATGATGACTGCATAGATGAGAAGCTAACAGTGATTAAGGAGTTGGAAATTTTGGCTTTTTCTTGCTAAAGAAATTATCTATCATAAATGTGGTAATAAAATCTGGGCAGAATTAAGATCTGATTGATTTGCTTCGAAAGGGATGCTGTGATGACTTGTTAGCTATATGATTTATTTATTTTCTTTGTTGAAGTCAATAAAAACATTGAATGCACATGTAGGTGGCGAACTTAAGAGTTCTGAAGTATGTGGGATGGCTATCTAAAGTGGAGCATTTTATGTGATTTTAATATGCTACAACAATAACTAGTGCTGACAACCTTCATGATTGGATTTTCCTGACAATTTATGTCTTTAAAAGAGCTTTTCATGCAAAATATTGTTTGGACTAATGTTTTCTTTAAAACATAAAGGAATGTTGTTAAATACCTTTTTTTGTTTTGATGAGTCTTTATTTGAGAACATTATTTTACTTAAGATCAATAATTAGGTCTAATATGGGAGTGTATTGATCTTTATCACTTATTCATCTAAAATCATTGAATCTCTATTATTTGAAATAGTTCTTAATTTAATATTTTTATCTTCACATTCTTTCCTTTTTGTTTAATAGGTGAAATTCAACAAATGTACAAGATACAACGAACAACAAAGGTACAAAAGAAAGCAAAGGTACAAAGGTGAAAGTCAAGTGAGGAAACAAAAGCAAGATTGGAGTTAAGGAATTGGGCATCGAACGTGAGATCCACAAAGCATTTTTTAATGCTTGGAGCTTTCATTTTACGCTTTAATTTGTTGTTTTAGATTAACTCACTTGTTTTTTTGGGTTTTAAAAATGAACAAAAGCTTTCAATTTTCAAAGGGGTTAAAATGAATCTTAGGACAAACTCACTAGATTTTATTTGAGGAGAATAATTGAACAATCAAAACTCACACTTCATCTTGGTGCTTAAAACAAAATCACAAATGCTTTGGAAGGATAAAATGAATGTGTGTTTGCTTTGTTTTGTGGTTACTTACTTAGACTAAAGTCATTGAAAAGGACGTATGCACTTCTCTTGTGCTTCCAAGCGATCTTGAGAAACAAAAGGCCTTTTTGGTGATTTTGGCGTAAGATAAAGTGATCACCTCCACACTTCGATTTGGGCTTAAAATTGAACAAAATATTGTGCGAGTGTAATTAAACATACGGCATGTGTTCTCCCTTTGTTTCTAAACAAAGGTTGATCGAACTATGAGTGTGTTTTTTCGCTATTGTTTATCCTAGAGGGCTTGCCTTGGGGAAAAAGTACTCACCCAAGGGAACGACTCAACCGGTAACAGTCTAACGCCAAGAGTATTTCCAGCCGGGATATAAATGTGGGTATTGGTTAAATGCGAGTCTCACACGGTTGGCTTCGACAAGATGGATCCAAAAGGGGACTCTTTCCGTATGGGTCAATCTCCAGAAATGGAAAGTCCGAACTAGAACCCTTATTTGTAGTGGCCTATTGATCCATTGAGCGAGTTTATCAAAGTGTTGCATTGGAACTTAGATTCCAAGAAGTTACTTGCCATGTCTGATCTTGGTTGAAATATAGAGGTTAAGACTTCATTCTTAACATACCTATATATTTCGTCCTTGGTTGCATGTAAAATCATCTCTTCTATGAAGGGCATGAGGCAAGCCCACTAAGAAAAACGTACCAATTGAGCTAGGGTGTTACATTGCTTGAAAACACAGTGTTGTATTCAAAAACATTTGCAAACAAACACTTAACAATATCATTCAAATTTCAAACCCTTTTGGAGACAAATGCCATTGACTCAATCCATATGTTATTTCTTTCCCTTGGGATTCACATCCTTAGGGGTTTCTAAACATTGGATCATATCTCAATTTGTCTCCTTAAGTAAACAATAGGAAACCCTTGCCTTAAGTTCATTAAATTTCCACCTAACATATCTTGTGGAGTTTGAAGAAATTAAGACATTGGACATCTTAGTTTAAAAAACTTAATCAAAGAAAGTGTTTTTGGTAAAATAAAGACATTAAGCAAAGCTAGGAAAAATGAATTTTCATGTGTGATTAGAGACTCACAAATCCCAAAGCATTAAATCATTGGAAATCCAAAAATGAATGATCAAATAAAATCATTTCTTGGTCACAAAGGTCTTTAGGAATCATATGCATGCTCTTCAATACCTAGGTCTAGGAAAACAAAGTGTCTTTTTAGGTTCACCTAATGATCAAAACAAATCAAGCCTCTTTCATCCATCTTTCAAAACATCAAATCCATCTCACAAATCATCTTTTGGAAAATCTTGAAATTATCCTTGATACTAGGGTTTGTGGCAAAATAAAAAATCATCCAAAAAAAATTGTGACCAAGTCCTTGAAAACATTACCAAAATCACCTTTGGCTAGGCATGTGTAGATGCATCCTTTTGCATATACTTATTCAAAGTTATCAAAATCATCTTATCTAACTTAGTGTATGTGGATGAATCCTTCTTCATATACTTAGTGAAACTATCATTTTATTTGGATAGGTGTGGGTAGATGCATCCTTCTCCTCACACATACCCAAAATCATCATCCTTTGAACAAAACTATCCCTTAGATCATTATCAAACATCTTAGGGTCCTTTTGTTCAAAATCGAAAACAAAATCAAAATCAAAGTCAAGGACAAAATCCCAAAATCCAAAATCCAATCAAATCCAAGTCCTAAAGCCTAGTGTCTCATTCAAGATTTATCAAAAGCCAAAACATTCATATCATTCATCATGGAAATCTCACAACTAGCCTTCCAACATCATCGCAAAATTCGAAAGAAGAAAACCAAGGAGAGGACCCTACTTTTGGAATGTCCCGCGAGGAAATGACAGAAATGCTCCAAAATTCAGATAATCATCAAATCATCAATGTCATGATGAGACTCAACCCTTTGTTATACATGCTTGAATTAGCAAAAAAAGGGGCCAAGTTGCCTTTAGATTTTGATGTGAGTACCATAGTGGAGACATCATTTCCACCAATCTCATCCACCCCTATCACACCCACCATATCTCAACCACCTATCATCACATCCAACACGATTCCAAATCTGCCACCACTACCACCAAAACCAAAATTAGCGAGACAATATGACATTGCGCTAAAGGCTCACCAAACCTACCAAAAGGCTATTCGACAATATCTATCCACATAACAAGCAAGACAAGCTCAACAAGTGCAACAAGCCTCTCAAGCTGCCCAAGCCTCTCAAGCTACCCAACAAACAACTGTTGAGAACAAGGATCGAGATCCATTCATCACTGAGCCCCTTGAAGCTATTTCTACTTCATCCAATGATCAAATCAACATATGTCAAGAGTCACTTTTCAATCATGATCAAATTCCACCAACCAACAATGATCCAATCAAAGAAATGCCAACATCACTCGACCCTATGGTTGAAAACATTGAAAATCCCTCCACCACAATCATTGAAAATAATGATCAAGATATATCCATCAATAAAGATGTTTTCACCTCATCCAATGAGGCATCAACCAATGACCATGTTGAAAATGTCTCTACATCACCTAATGAGTTAGAGGGCATATCTCAAGAATTTATTCTAAAGCATGATCAATATCTCTCACCAAAGTCTAGCAATGGTCCTTTGCAAGACCTATTGACATCCTTCAACCTCATGATTGTCGATATTGAAGGATTCTTCAACTCGACACCTGATCCAAGTCCACTCAAAGATCAAGAAGATATTAAGCCACTTCCCATGCCTAATGAAGATATCCAAGAACCATTTGTAAGCAGTCCATTCTTTGAAACTAACTCATGTCAAGAACTTGATCCAAAGCATGATGAAAGCAACTCCAGAATCATTCAAGATCAAGAATTTGTATCTTCAAGATACTACAATAATCTAATGGACACTCTGCTATCTATGCAAGATGATCATATCCATGCAACACATACTCCTCCATCTAACCATGAGATGCTTTCTATGGATGGGCATGTAGATGATCTTCAGCTAGAACAAGATTCTATTACACATAAAGAGCAGATTATTAACTCCTATAGTTAAACAGAGTTATCAACATCAGGATTAGATATATCCAAAATCCAGGCTAAGGACATCATGAATAAGGATATCCAACATTATCCACTCAAGGAAATGATTCAGACATAACAATATAATCTAGAGTTAGCAGAGCAGCAAATTGAAAGAACGTCACCTACGGTGGTCATTTTATCAGAGAATACATTCTGAACAAGAGCTCTTAGAACATGCGGAATCAAAGCATGAAGGTACTACTTCCACAATACTGGGGGCAACTTCGTCTCAAGCAAACATCAACATAGGGAGCATGAGGAATCTTTATGAAGAAACTGATGCCAATACTACAACCAGTCACATCATGAATCATCATCCACCCATCACCCCATCCATGAATTGGGACCAATGTAAAAAGAAATAATTGAATCAAAGTACGAAGAATGTTATCAAAGAAAAATAAGCTGAGAAGCATAATGGACAAATCAAATACAAATGGATACCAAAGAATACAAAGAAAGACCATCTCTATCAAACTCCATCAGTCAAAGAAACTGTGGGGCAAAATAAAAAAGGGAAAAGTATCCATCAAGGATGTCCACAAAAGCAAAAGCAGGCTTTTCAAGCGACGTACAAAGTGTATCAAGTAGTTGGTCCTAATTCCACCCACACTTTTGTATCCACCCATCATTGCTCATCATCCTAAGTTTGGAGAGTCAAAGGTTCCAAACTGTCAACCAATCCATCTTTTATCCCTAAGCACACTCTATCCATGCCTCCACGCATGATATCCAATTCTTACATCGACCATGTATTGGCAACGAACCTTTATCATAAGGATTCAGAAGGCACTCTATCACGATGTGTGTACAGAGACAGAGTTAACCCTGGTATCAATGAAGCAGATCAAGAATCCCAAAAGTTGCATTCAAGTGCATGTATCTTAGCAAAGCAGCTCCTTCAAGCAGGATATCGATGGCACATTATGACAAGGGCATCTACATCAACACCACCAGGTGGTTCAGCATGAATCTTTCAGAAAAAACCAAAAAATCCAAAAAATATGAAAATCCAAAAAAAAAATTAGAAAAAGGATTGAAAAAAATAAATAGAAAAAAATCATCCTCTAGTGAAAACCGCATGGGCAGCGCTTTGGGAAAGACCATGAGGAAAACCTGGCAAACAGGCATCATGTGTAGAATGAAGCATCTATGTGCACCAATTCAGTTGAAAGCATCTCATCCCATCCATTATAAATTGAGCATTCCATGCATCTTATCCATAATAAATCCATTCATCCATAAACCATTGATCCAATCCATCTCTATCCATCTACATCCATCATCCAAGTTATCTTGATCTTGAAATATTTTGGTGTACACTTTACACTTGCTTATGGTAAACATCTTGGCATGGGCTGTTTTCATTGATCCTATCCTATGTAGCATTATCTGAGCCATGAAGCATTATCCAATGAGCATTCTTTATTCAACACCTTATCTTATCGCAAGATAATTCATGGCATCCTTTGCATACTTACCGTACCCATCCATCCATACACCTATCCGAGCATCCATCCATGACATTCCATACATTGCTAGACACTGGGGGCAGATACTTACATCCTACTTCAAGAATAAATCTTGATCTATATCCTCCAACTTATGTGTTGATCCAAACATTAGAAAATGTGAAATCAAATTGGTCAAACCACCTGTGAGCAAAATTTCAAATCACTAGCCCATGGCATATTTTGACGAGAGGAAATTCCTTATTAGTCTTCATCTTTCATCGAACATCAATCCAAACAATCGCTATCAGTTGCACCTAGGTTGCACTTCACACATCACATCAAATCATTTGAACAACTTTTGTTCCAAATCAAGCTTCATCAATCCTGATCGATCAAAACATCTAACCCACCATCATCTTGGGGATATCTTTCTGAATCATTGTGTTGCTTAACACTATCCTTGCATTGTTGTGCATCCTCAATAATGTTATCATCATCATCAATCCATCGATTTGATTAGTCAACCTTAGCTTGATTTTCAACAAAATCTCAAAGAAAGCACTGATATAGTCACACATGTCCATATCAAAATCATCAAAATCATGCGAAAATACAAAAATATCACAAAATCAAAAAAATCCAAAAACATTCAAAACATATCAAAATCCAAAAACAAGTAAAAAATTCATTCAAAAAGCCAAAAACAAGGTCGTCTTGTCGAACTACATCGTCTCTAAGCTTGAACGTAGGCAAGGTTGATCTTTGATCATCCCCCGAGACATTTAGGTCAGTTCTATAGTCCTGAGTCCGTCATAATAAACTGACATCACATCATGTATATTGTCATCTATAAATCGGTCAAGTCATCAGTTGAACTACATGGTCTCTGTGTGTATAATGTAGGCAAGGCTAATCTCTTGATCAGCCCCCGAGGCCCCTAGGATAGGTCTTTAGGTTAGTATCTTGGTCAAAATCTTAGAAAATCCCAAAAACATTTAAAAATTTGAAAAATCAAAACATTTGTAAAACCTCAAAAAATACCAAAAATAGCCTCAAAACATTGCAAAACATCAAAAACATCCAAATATTTGAAAAAATCCATCCACCTCATCTCACTTGCACCCGCAATAAACACCATTCATAATAAACTGATTGTCATCCTCAACCTTTGGTGAAACAGTTAGAAACAAGTCTAGCAGGTTAAAAGTAAAACTCAAAAGCGTCAAGTCTCAAGTCTCAGTCAGTACGTAAACAAGTTGGTCAAGTCTTTGTGTCGGTAGTCCATCATCCAAACAGTCCCATATCAATCATCTGATAACATCATGTCCTAGGATGAATCCTTCCTACAAGGGGGCATTATTTATCAGAAAGAACATTTTGGATAAACGAAATGACATGTCGCCATCCACTAACATGTCCTAGGATGTATCCTTCCTACAATGGGCATTATCTTTTGGCAATAAGTTTCGATTCTTATCCTTAAAAAACACATTCTCTTTTGGTTAGCGGTATTGAAGAACATCAACTTGTTTGTGTGCTTTATCTTTGTCTTTTGACTTATCTCATTGCGCCCACTCCAAGGACCTCTCGATGATATCCGAACGAAGGATTTAGAGAGATAGGAATGGGGCAACGATCATTATTCTTTTGTCTGCTGTGCTTGTTGGACATTCTTGTAATATAACCTTGGTGAATACTTGCTTTGTTAGGCATATATGGAAGAGGTCTAGGACAACTTGTTGACTATTACAGGGATAGGTTTACCTTTCTGTGTTTTTGGTCCGAGATGTCTGAAACTTCTGAAGTGCATCCTAGCAAGGTTTCCGTATGTCAGGTGTGAACAAGAATACTCCTATCTGATTGTTGAGTCAAATTCCATCACACTAGGTACCACGCCATCCTGGTCCTTTATACCTTGATGCATCGTACTTAGGCATGTTATCAAACATAAAGTAAGTGACCCTTTGAAAACCCCAATCCTTGATAAGCAAATCATCCATCTATCATCATCATTCACATCATCCATCTCATCCATCATCACATCATATAATCATTTAAGTTGTTTAGGATAATATAGATTTGTTATTCTAAGCATCTTAAAAATTCATCTCATTTGCATCATCATCCATAATCATCCATTTTGAACCTCTTTATTGCGAGATCGACCCTCAAATCGAATCTTTTCGCTCAATCTCTCGAGGGGCAATGTACCAGTGTACTTCTTTTGGGGCATCCAAAAAATCAGAATTTTTTTTATTTTGATCGCGGCAAGTTTATTCTTTGAACCAATGCAACAAGGACATTGCTTCAAAGAGGGGAAAAATGTAGACATGCAAAATTAACATTCTGCATTCGATTAGGTTAATTCATTAACTAAACTAGATTTCACATTAGGTCCATTCATCACTTTCATTCATTCATTAAAATAATCTCATTTCCTAAGGTCATTTATTTAAAATCAAATAAACATTATCATCAACCTTTTAATAAATCAAACATCCATTTAAATCAAATCCAAAATCATATTCCATCAGTTTCTAATTGAAATAAATCAAATATCAAAACTTCCTAAAAGTAAAACTCACCTAATCATCATTAAGCTAACCTAATCCTAATTAGCCTAACCTAACCTATCCACTTGCATCCTCTAGATATCTCCACTTGCACAAATAAATCAATTTATTGATTTATTAAAACTCTCATTTTCACTCAACATGGCCCTCAAATTTGAAAATCATGACAAGTTGATTTGTCCCTCCAACATAGCATTTATTGCTCTTTTTCTTGTCCCCCTCTCTAAATTTATTTCAAATTTTGAATTCAAATTCTCCCTCTCATGGGCACTCTTCCCAAATTTTGCACATCCATTGGCCTATCACCACTTGACAAGTGTCCTCCTCTCATTGGTGGATCTTTAGTCCCACATTCACCCTCTTGGCCAATCTATCATCAAGAAAATCTATAAAAGAAGGCCTTAATCCTCATTCATCCATCCACAACTTTCATGCAAGGTTACTCTCTTGGTTTGAGAACTCATCTTGCTCTTCATCATATTTTCATTTGCATCATCTTAAGCTTTGATCAAAGATTGGGAAAGGGTCACTTGCACATGTGACACCAATCCATTATGGAATAGGTAACTTGTTATTGCTTTCCTAATGCTTTAGTTTTTCTATTTTCATTTGTTGCATTTGGAAGCATTCACAATGTATTTCATAGGAGTGTTCTTGAGAGATTTGTGGGTGCTAACCCTTGTTTGAAGTTAGTGTTGCAGTTTTTGAAAGCATGCTCAGACTACCAATGCTTTGTTTATTTATTTGAGTGTTATACATGTGGGCTATTGATGTGTATTCATTAGAAACATGCACTTTAGAAGTAATACATTGAGAGACATGAGCATAATGACCCAAAGGTCATGTTATATATTAGGAACACCACCAATGGTTATTATATGATGAGAACATGGAGGTGAATAAAGTATTGCAGGTGCAAATATTTTAGGAAAATAAAGATTATTTTAAAAATTAATGGACTTATCCAACATCTCCTTATCAAGTGGAATCCATTAACCATTATTGAATTAACATTATTATGTTTATGAGGAATATTAGAAGAAGTACATTCCTAACATTTATTCATGGAGGATGTAATGTGAGGTGAGATTCTTTATTCATTAATGCTTTGAATCTCTATAAGGGAGAACACATGAATGAAGGGAAGGTGAAGTTATGTTTAAGGAAAGTGTTAATGATTTCATCCTCTTGCAATAAAATATCTTTAAAATAGGAGAAATGTTGAGTTCACTAAAATAAAATGAAGCAATTTATCTAGAAGATTTTTTTATAAGAGGGTTTTAAGTGTAGGAATATCAATTTCACTAAAATATAATGAAATAAATTTGACTCAAACCAATGACAAGGTTTCTTTGAGAGTAAACTTCACTTATTACACTAAGATGAATCAATATTTAAGATTACCTTAAACTTGTATCAGTTATCCTTTATGGAAAATTAATTTTTAAATGAAAAGATAATAGAAATTAGGATTCGTTAAGGGAACAAACTGGTTAAAAAATATGAAAATAAGAAAATGACTATAACTTCTTAGCTACAAAAATGAAAAATGCAAGCAATGAGGAACTAGAGGTTGAAATCTGAAAGTATCTAGCAAGGACTCTAGCATGTCATGTGAAAATTCTCATTACACTATCATCCACTAATATTCATGCCAAAAAGTCCTAGAATAAATAACTCAAATTCCAAAATTCATCTAACCTACAAACACAACAAGACACGAGAATTTTTTTATATTGTTTAGGGGCTTGCATTAGTGAAACCTCCATTTTGCTCTTTTGACCTTCATGGACAACTAATATAGATAAAGAGAAATAAAATAGTGTGTGTATGCTCTTATCCCAAGTGTGTTTGGGAATGGTAAAAACCACGAAGTTTACTAAAATGAAAGAGGGATGTGCTAATCCCAAGGGACTTGAGGGCACAAGAAAAAAGGTTGCAATATAAATGAGAATTAAAGTGATATTACCTATAGAGGCTTGAAAAAGATAAGAGAATAAGAAAGTTGAAGAGAATTATGTAAAAGGTGTAGAAAATTGTTAGAGAGCTTGAGAGTGTTGTGTGAGCCAAGAGAGCCAAGAAAGAGAGAGAGTTATAAAATGTTTTTTTTTCAAAAATATAAGAGAAGGGAGGAAGAAGGGGTTGATGAGCCATTTAGAATCATTCTAAGCCATTTTATTTGACTTATGAAGTTGACAAGTGGAAAAACACTTAGAAACACACTTCAAATGATAAATTTGTCACAAGACACTAGTGCAACATGTAAATATCTATGCTAGGTACTAGTATCCAGTTAATTTATGCTAAAATGTGATAGGAGAATAGAAAAATATGAGGCAAAATCATAAGTGACAAAAAAAAGTAACCATAAGAAAGGGGTCTTAAGCACTTTTAGTTGGAAAAAGGGTTGATGCAAGGGCTTAAATGAGCCAAAAAAAATACTAATGGAAAAGAGACCAAAGTGGATGCAAAATATAGGTGAATTGCATGGGTATGCAATTTACTACACTATATAACCAAATACTTTTGAATATTCCCCTTTATAGTTAGCATTCAAAAGGACCGCATACCCACATAAGTAGCTCACATCAAACATATCTTATATATATATATATATATATATATATATATATATATATATATATATATATATCCCATTTGAAACTTGTGTATGTAAGTAGTTTAGTGAATGAATGATGTTTCCAGAACACAAGTATTTGGATATGTGGTTAGGGTGTATTCAAGGAATATTATATCATCTTAAGTAATAATATTGGATTAATCATTCAAGAAAATCATTCAATTAAAGGTGAAATGTCTAAGAAAAATATCAAAATAAAATTCCTTATTTGTATACTCAGAAGAACCTCAAATGGATTGCTTAACTCTCTAAGGCTTTAAGCAAAATTTGGAGGTGGATTTTGAGATATTATTTCCATATATTATACATGGAGTCTATCTTGATGTTGTTTAGAACCTCATTAAGGAGTTTTTTTTTTTTTTTTTGAGACTATGCATGTTGACACTATCTTTAAGCATGACCACTAGTTTGTTTGTGTCTTTGTTGGTATTTCAAATCTAGATGTGATAAATCATCATCTAAAATTTAAATAAATTGTGTGTTAGTCTAGCTTAATTTTTGGGTCTATATCTTCCATGCTGAATTTTCTTTTCATACCATTCTCACCTCATTGGGGAAGGTTATCTATGTTGATCTTAATAGATTTTGTGAAGATCATCCATAAAAATGCATTTTTCCTAAGATTGATATATCCAAAAATTTGAAAGATTTTTTGACATTTTAAATTGGTAACATCTATCATACCCAATGGATGCTTTACCTTAATCTACCCAACATTCATTCTCAATGTCAATCTAGAGTCAAGAATAAAATTAAGTATTTACCTTTGGTAGCCTCTTAGGTAAAATCGCTTCCCTTGTTGATTAAGATTCTTTGATTTGTATAGGTTCCTACCTAAAAATATAATTAGAAAAAATGGACTATAATTTCTCACCATAAGGGAAAAATTCCAATGCTAGTGAGTCACAAGTTAAAAATTGTTAGAATTGGCTATGGAGATACCTTGCCAAGATCTTGAAGACAAATGGAAAGCACAAAGAGATAATATGAATATGACAACAATAAACTGTATTCTTATCAATTATGATTCAATGTTGATGTGATGTACAATGTAGTAGAGACCCCTTGGTTATATAGCCAAGGTGAGATATAAGATGTCATAAGATTATGACAAGTGTCTTAATCATATGACATTAGACAACTTATCACAACTACCTAGGTCACATGTGTTACAAGTCAAAAGATAAGATAACAAATAATGACAACTAAAACCTTCTAGAAAGATTCCTTCCTAGGACCTAAGTAAAATTAACATGTAAATAAGTCCCCTGGGTATGTGTAGGATCATGATGGGCCAAAAAATGGCAGTATGATGGGTATGTGGTTGATGGATTTTTTTTAACCAAAAATTGTTGAAATGAAAAGGGTTTTTAAAGGAGATTCTCAGCTTTCCACCAATATAAATTATACTTTATTTTGAATTTAATAAGTAATTATTATTCATTTTCTATTCAAATTAAGACTAAAGTCCTGATTGATAGGCTGATTGAAAAATATCTATAGCTTTCAAACAATATCACATTTTTTGAATCCAAAACATGTGTCACATTCTATGCTTCGCATACTATAGGATTAAAAAAATAAATAATGAATTTCATGAAGTTTTGACCAAGTTAGGTGGTCAGACAGACGAGTTTTTATATTTTTAATGGTTGTAATAAAAAAATTCATAATTAATTATTTACTTGGAAAAAAATTACAAAGGACATGAGTCCTCTACTTATATCTAAAATACTATAAAAAAATATTATCATTTTATTGTGGTTAGGGTGGTTAGACAGACACCTACTTATTTTTTCCCTGAAATTTAAGTACTATTGCATTGAAGTTTCAAATTTTCACCAATTTTTTTTTTTTTTTAAACAAACCTAGTAGTTTAGAAACTAAATTCAATTTGCTATAGATTATATTCTTACATATTTTTGAAATAATATAGATAAATTAATTCAAATTTTTACATCAAATTGCCTAACTCTAATTTTTCTGAATTTTTTGCCACTTAAAGGCTTATTTTTTCCATGATGATCCTGCACATAACCCCCTAGTAATGAATTAAATAGATACAAGAATTTATTTACACAACCACCCCCCCTTAAGTGTAACTTAGGGAGTAGTAGATTATTATGCAAATGGCACAAAGATGCAAGGGTGGGTCCCAACTACTAGGCCATGTTAGGTACCCATGTACATATGCAAAAGAAGTCTCAGAAATGGAGAAAAGGAGAAAACCTAGTGGGAAAAAAATCTTCCCCAAAAGAGAGATGTAATACAATAAATGAAATTCTCTCAATGATGAAAGAGAAGGCCAAAACCGCATGTGAGGAAAAATACCCCCCATAAGAGAGAAGAAGTAGAGAGACAATGCAACCCCCCTCAATGTTGAGTCTCTTCCAATGATGGCAGAAGCTCGACATTCAATATTGAAGATGATCTAAAAGCATTGAACAATGTTCCTCCCCTTAGGAAGAAATAAAACCAAGAATGTATGCAGGATGTTAGGAAAATGGATGATGGATGATGTCTCTGAAGCATGCTCAAGTGTCTCCATGTTGATGCCAGAAGCTGACACACTCCAAACATGCATTTAGGCCACATTGGTGAAGAGGACAATCTAGAATCTAGTAGAGATGAATGTAGAACATGATCCAAAGAGAAATATATCCCCTCTAAAGACAAAGAAACCTCCTCCAAATGTTGTCCAAAAGTATCCACAGTCACGTTAAACTACAAAAATTGATCATGTAGAGATTGAACATGAGGGTCAAGGTGTTCCCTCACAACAATTGAAGAAGGATCTTCTCCATTAAAGAGAAGATGAATGTCATTAATGATGTCCCAAAAATATGCAAGATGAGACTCAACAAGCAAGTCTGAAATACCTATCAAGAAGCCATCACAAGTAGCCAAATTTGAAAGATAATGAATGTCTTGCTGCATTGAATCATAAGAAGCAATATTTGTAGCAACACATGGATCATCAAATGCAACAATAGATTAGTATGTGATCTCAATAGGAGGAGGAGAAGCAAGAAGAAAAGTCTCATTTTTGTAATGTCGTAAAATTGCACCCCTTGTAGTTTCACATGCATTTTTGTATCTGCTTTAGTGTCCACTCCCCTAGCATTTGTGTAGGCCCATTTTAGCCCCTGCATTATCTTTTTTCCCCTTTTAGGATACTCAGGACCCCTTTTCAAAAGCTACCTTCACACATCAACTTTGCATTAAACATTGGGATTTTCCCATTTGTGTCATTTTGTAGCATGATGTGTGTGCACACTACTGCGAGCTGCGTAGATGTCTGGGCATCACACTAGCATCTTGTGACATTTTGACATTCAAATGGCCGTTTCCAAGCATCTTTTCCACTTGTCAGCAAGTTTTGTTGGTGGTAATGGCTCAAGATACCTTGTAACCACCCGCGAAGCTTCTTTTCCCTCTTTAAAAGCTATCTTTTCAACTCATTTGAGCTTCTTCTCCTCCTTGGCTTCTATCTTGGAAATTCTCCCATATTCCTCTTGCTCTTGCTTGCCCAACTTTCTTGTTTGTTACAACAACCTCCTACAACACTTGCAAGCTCTCTTGGCATCTCTCTTTGCAAATCTCTTAAGCTCTTACAACATTATTTGTAGCTCTCTTGGCTGTCACGTTCTCTCTCTTTCGTCCTTTCTCTCTATGGCTTCCTTAAGCCTTGTAGTAGATATCCCCCTTGTCTTGTGCTTGCGAGCATCCTAATATTTCACACATCCCCTATCCATTGCATATTTACTTTGTGATACAAGTTCTCCTCCTCGAGTGGGGATTTCTTTTATCACCTATACTTTGTGATACGAATTCTCCTCCTTGAGTAGGGATTGCTTTTATCACTCTTGCATTCATTTCATTTCTATCTATGGGTATGTGCAGGATCTTGATGGGCCAAAAAGTGGCAATATGATGGGTATGTGGCTGACGACTATTATTTTACCCAAAATTGATGAAACGAAAAGGGTTTCTAAAGGATATTCTCAGATTTCCACCGATATAAATTATGCTTTACTTTTAATTTAATAAGTAATTATTATTTATTTTCTATTCAAATTACGACTAAATTCTTGATTGATAGGCTAATTGAAAAACATCTATAGCTTTCAAATGGTATCAAATTTTTTGAATCTAAAACATGCGTCACATTCTATGCTTTGCATACTATAGGATTAAAAAATAAAAATGAATTTCATGAATTTTTCACCAAGTTAAGGTGGTCAGACATGAGTTTTATATTTTTAATAAGTTGTAATAAAAATTCATAATTAATTATTTACTTAAAAAAATTACAAAAAAATGCATCACATTGGGGCATGAGTCCTCTACTTATATCTAAAATCTTTTCCATGATGATCCTGCACATACCCCTATCATCTCTCTATCTATTTGGTTGTTCGTGGAGGTGGGAACACCAAAACGGGGGTTTGATTGAGGAAAACCCCTATACAGCCCCAACATTTTCTCCTAGATCTTATAAATGCAAGTATTGAAGACATTCATTTGTTGGAGGCTCCATTACTTGGGTTTTTGTGAGATTATTCTATCTCTCATCCTCTTCTACTTTATCACCTACTTTACTTGATTTCAGTTCTATCATATTATGTTATTTTCCGGTACTCTGGGATTTCTTAGTAATTAGATCACTAGTAGTCACTTTGTTATGGGCCAATGTAGGATCATGGGGGTCCAAACTAGGCCTCTAAGTGGTGATGAAAATTTAGAAAATAAGAGTTAGGCAACTTAACATAAAATTTGAATAGGTTATTAACATAATTTGAAAAATATGTAAGAACAAAAGTTGTAGCAAATTGAATGTAGTTTCTAGGCTACTAGTCCTTTTTTGAAAAAAAGTAAATTTGTTTTGAGAAAATTTTAAATTGCAATGCAGTGGTACTAATTTTTTAGGAAAAAAGAGAAGAAGTAGGTGTATGTCTAACCACCCTAAGTACAAGAAAAAATAATATTTTTTTCTGAATTTTGCAATATAAGTAGAGGACACATCCCTGTATGTGCCAAATAATTTTTTTGTAATTTTTTTCCATGTAAATAATTAGTTATGATTTTTTTATTAGAAATTTTGAAAATTATTAAAACATCTATGTCTAGCTACCATAACTTGGTAAAAAAATTATGAAATTCAATTTTATTTATCCTATAGTATGCAAAGCATATAATGTGGTGCATCTTGTAGATTCAAAAAATGTTAAGTAGTTTGAAAGTTATAGAATTTTTTCAATCAGCCTATCAATGAGGACTTTAGCCGTAATTTAGCTAGAAAATCAATAATAATTATTTATTAAATTCAAAATATGGAAAAAGTTATGTTGGTGGAAAGTTGACAATTTTTTCTATAAACCCTTTTCATTTGATGAAATTCGGATAAAAAAAAGTCGTCAGCCACAAGGACAAACTTAAAAAAACTAAGCAAATTTTCAAAACACATTTTTTGGGTTGACTTTCTAGCTCAAGTGATCCTGAACCAAATCCCAAGCCAATATTCATTTTGGTTTGGTAATACCAAACTGAAATGGATATTCATTACTTGTATAATTTATAATACATAATGTTATATAATATGTATTATGTATTATATATTTATAATACATAGATTTATAATTATATATTATTATACTATATATTATATATTATATTTAATACATAGTATATATTATACACTACATAGTATATATTATATATTTATTGATGTGTGGCCAATTCACAAGAGAGAAAGGAGTGGAAGGGACTTGAGAGAGAGGGAGAGAGAAAGACCTGAGAGGGAGTGAGAGACCTAAGAGGGATGGGGAGAGAGAGCTCTGAGAGGGAGAGAGGGATGTATATAGTTGAGAGGGAGAGGGACAGAGAGAGACAGAGAGACAGAGACAGAGTTGAGAGTTGAGAGGGAGAGAGGGAGAGAGAGGGACTTGAGAGGGAGAGAGCGAGAGAGAAAGACTTGAGAGGCATAGAGGTTGGGAGAGAGTCTTGAGAGGGAGAGGGAGAGAGGGAGGGAGAGAATCCAAGAGAGAGACTTGAGAGAGAGAGGGGGGACTGAGAGTGAGAGGGAGAGAGAGAAAGAGAGAAAGAAATGAGAGAGAGAGAGGCAAAGAGGGGGAGAGAGAGAGAGAGAGAGAGAGAGAGAGAGAGAGAGAGAGAGAGAGAGAGAGAGAGAGAGAGAGAGAGAGAGAGAGAGAGATGGAGAAAGAGATACTTGAGAGAGAGAGAGAGATAGAGAGAGAGAGTTGAGACAGAGAGAGGGAGGGAGAGATAGAGAAAGAGATACTTGAGAGGGAGAGAGGGAGAGATGGAGAGAGATACTTGAGAGAGAGAGAGTTGAGACAGAGAGAGGGATGGAGATACAGAGAGAGAGGGAGAGGGAGAGAGACACAAAGAGACAAAGAGACAGAGAGACAAAAACCTAAGAGGGAGAGAGAGAGTTGAGAGGAAGAGTGTTTTCTCATGTTGGGACCCTCTAGAATATGAAGTGATACAACCATAAAAAAAAACCATTACAACTCAATTCAACATTCATTAAATTGAAACCTTCAAGGTTAATAACATGTCATTAGATCATTCATGTAAAAGGTATAAAATCACAATGAATAAGAATCATTATCTTTCAATCATGATACATAAACAAGAACATTATGTACAATAAAGGGGTTTGATGCAACTTTCAAACAAAATCCTTAGAAGACATCAAGATACATGTTCATTAGATTGGTCATGTGAAATCTATACAATAATTATGATCAACAAATAGGACATCATTCAACGATGATGCATGAATAAACACTTGGACTGTAGATTTTTGGCACCCTAATCCTTTCTAGCACTTCTAGGGTTTTTCACCTAAAAGGAGAAAGAAGGGCCAAAAGTTTTGGTAGGTTCACTAAAATTGGTAAAAATGTGATGCAATTAAGGTTAAATGAGATGATCTAAATGAAACTAGATAATGAAATTCATTGATTAAGTATGTAAAGCCTAAGAAATGTTACTTGTTTGAAAACATATTGTGTAATGCAACAACCTAGAAATGAATGCAAAACTAAATAGAAATGAATCAAACCAAAAATATGCACCTTGAATGTGGATGAAGACTAGAAATGACATTTGAAAAGTTGTTGATGCTGATTTTCAAGCCTGGAGGTACTCATTCACCATTTTGGGTGAATCAGTCCCAGTTCTGCAAGACTGTGTCGGAACCTATTTCTGACAAAAGGGTATCTAAAAATATAGGAAACTAAAAATTGACCTGGAAGTGGGACTCATTCTCCACTCATGGTGAATGAGTCCAATTTTGAATTTCTAAATATTCAAAGCTGGATTCTGGAACTTTCGGTCTGCACTTTGATTCTCTACAGGTGTCCTCTTCTGAAACTCTAATTTCTGAACCCAAAAATGAGTTTTTGTTGATATTTTGACTTGTTGAATGAAGAGAAGACTTGAACAACCTTGAAAATTGATATTCAATGATTTCCAAGCTTCCAAGGGTCCTAAATCTATAAACACACAAGACAAGAGAGAGAAATGGTGAATGTTAGGGCATGGGGTTTTCCTTGGTCAAACCCCTTTTAGGTAATTAAACCAAAATGATGAAAGAATGGAATGAAACATGCAATAATTGATTTTATTTCCTTGCCATGATGTTTGATCTTGGAAGTCTACAACAAAACATGAAGAATCTGCCCTTGAATGTCTGAAAATTGATCTTGAATGGGTTGCAATATTAAAACCCTAGCTTGCTTGACTTGAGATGGAAGAATGTTTGATGAATGAATTATAAGAGATGTGAATTAGGGTTAAAATACTTATATTTATAGGAATATCACCTATTTCACCCATTAATACCTCATCATAGGCCGACATGAAGAAATAATTAACTTAAATTTCACTTTTTTCCCACTCAAAGGTCAAAATTGGGCCAAATGGGACTCATTAGCCACACATGTTGAATGGGACCCACCTGGATGGGACTGATTCACCATGCATGGAGAATGGTTCCCACATGGGCCATTTTGACAACTAGGAAGCCAGGAGATAAGGAAATATGGTTTAAATTGCAACCTTGTCAGTTATTTGATCAAATATTTCCTCAAGATACACAATATGGCTTAATAGGGGCCTATTAGTGATGATGTAAAGGTCATTTAGGGCTTGGGACACAAAATTAAATCTGAAAGTGTGATTAAATACACTTTACAACACTAAAATGAGGTCCACAGCCTAGAAAGGCACAAGAACCAATGTGAATTTGTGGGACACATTATAACACTAGTTTATCATTAAGATTAAGTTACAAGCCTTCTAAATTGATGTGATAATGTTAAATTTAAACATATTTTATAATTTTGAATTAGGGGAAATAGGTTGATTAAGTCTAGAAAAGCGTGAAATTCCATTACTAGACTTTACAACACTTTTACAAGACATCATTAAAAGCATGTTATTCAATTTGCAAGGGTCCAAGACCTAGTATGGATGCATAAAATGCCTCAAAACACCTAAATCAAGGCCTCATTAAGTCCAATTTATCATGAATTATTCCCATGTCAAGCAAAGGGTACTTTTTTCTACGATGCATTTAGTCCCCACTTTAGTGAGAGGATGAACTTGCTTCAAACTCACACTAAAGTAGACATTCAAGAGAGATCTGAGTGTACAGATGGAGATGAAAAAGAATGAAAAAGATCAAAGGAGGTTGCGCAAGCCCCCAGAATCCAAGATCCTAAGACAAACCATCAAGATACATAATCATGCAATGGCAAGGAAGAGAAAGATTCAAATGAAAAGGTGGATCAAGCTTCAACTATTTGTCCAACTAGTTGTGGATCAGATCTAGGATGTTTGTCCAAAAAAAAAGAAAATGCATACTCACTCTGGGGCGATAGAATACTTGGCTATCTATTGGGTGAGAGGTCCCAAAAGGTGAGAAACATACACTAGTTGGTATGCACTTACAAACATAAAGGTGGCTATGGGGAAATTCGTGCCATAGAATGGGCTTCTCGCTCAACCATGTCAAAGTTATACCTCCTGATAACTTTAAAAGGGTGCCACAATGACAAATGATTTTTGAGATCTATGAGGTAGGAAAAACTTTGTATTCTTGACACTCATAGACATTGTTAATGGAAAATAGTGTAAGGATGTTCAAAGGGAGTTTTCTTTGTTCGTGCAAGGTCTCATCTTAGGGAACATCATTCTCAATGTCTCTAAGAGAGGATAAGTGCAAAAGAACTATCACACTCTTGGAGGGAATCAAGCCTAATGAATCTACCAAGAAAAGGACACATCACAAGAAGAAAGAAATAGTACCATGAAATGTGAGTGGTGATGTATGCCCCCACTTTAAAGTAGTTGCGAACACCAATATTGAAAGAAATTACTTTAAAGTAGAAGAAGGAGAACATGAGAGCTTACTCAGAAAGCCCTATGCCAAGTCATATGTTTTCGAGAAGCTACATCATGAAAAGGGTAGTATGTCACATGCGAGCCAACTTAAGTCACATCATCCATGCCCCAAGCTTGCTCTTATATGTTCATGAAAAGTTAACAATTAGCTGAAAGAGGCAATATCAAGTAACATACGAGGACAAGGCTACTAAACCCCTTGCCCCCTACTTAGTGTAGGACAAGGGTGAGCTGAAATGACTAATGAAATGTAGGCGAGAGTGAAATTGGTATCAATTAGAGGAATTAGGTGCCCCTATAGAGGGAAGCATACAAAACTCCTAAAAATGTTGGATTTTATGACTCAAAGTATTACATTCAATAGTGGAGTGACCATGAACTCTATGATAGGTGCATAATGAAGTCTTGGAATAGCATTTTTTATGAGTTCTAGGAGGGAGGGTGATCAAGCGATCTTGGAGGAGTCTCAACGAGATACCCTCTTGATCAATGGTAGAAGGTGGTTGTGTAGGCAATGAGAAAGAAACATATTGCTTAGTATTAGTTGTCATACTTACGGAAGACTGTTTAGATTGTGAGATTTTGTGCTCAATCTTATGGGAAGAGGGAAAATCTATCAAATTCCAATCATTGGTATCTTGTGAGATGAAATTGACATTAAGCGAGGATGTAGGTGGTTGTTTTATGTTTGGTAAAGGATGATTCTCAATACCACTAGTGACGGTTAAGGTTGATTTAGGAGTATGTTGTGTGAGAGTGTTGATGTTGAGTGAAGGTTTGTTGATCTCGATAAAAGGATATTAACTAAGACCATGAGTTGTTTGTTGTGTGATAGAGTCAATAGGGTTGGAGATACCTTGTTCATGAGCACCACATCATTTTCCAATATATCCAAGTTGTTTAATGAGATCATTACCTTTTCCATAAAATTGTTTCATGTCTTTTGAATTGGGTAGTTGTTTGGTAGTGTGTTCGTCAAAGGTTGTTGTGTAGTTTTCTTCTTTGTCTTAAGTGGTTGAGGTAGATGCTTTTGAAATTTCATTTGAATGGTGTTGTTTGTCTTTGTGTTGAATGGGTTCCACTTGTGTAGGTGATGTTGATGTGTAAACAAGGAATTTGCTTTATTTTTCTCAAGTTGTAAGATGCTATTAGGTTCAAGATCAGCGTCAAGTGTGTGGACTTTGTTGTTGTAGATGTATTTCATTTTACAATGAAGAGTAGAAGGCACACCTTTCATGGCATGAATCCAATGTCTGCCTAAGATAAGATTACATGAAAGTTCATAAGTTATAACATGGATTGGTGCATCCAAGGTGACCACTCCAACAGTAAAAAGCATAATGATCACCCCTAGTGGTTTCTTTTTGACATTGTCAAATCCTGTAATGAAGAAAGAATCGGGTTGAATGGTTGATTGATCAATGCCAAGCCTATCCAAAAGGATCACACTACACACATTGAGAGAAAAATTAGTATCTACAAGAGTTCTCTTGATCCCTTCTTTTTTGTATTGAGCGATGATCATGAAAGCATCATTTTGTTTTTGCACATCCAAAGAGGGGAGCTCACTTTAGTGGAAAACAATGTCAACATTTGGGCCTTGAATCATTGTTGCAAGATCTATTAGTGGCACATTAGAAGGGACAAGAACTTGTTGTAAGGTGATTTGGATCATGTTGTGATAATGAAGGGAGGCTTGAATAAGGTCCCACAATGATATCTTAGTAGGAGTATTCTTAAGTTGTTCGACAAGATCATACTCCTTGCGACTTGGTAAAAAAGGGTTAGGGGGGATAGGATTAAGCAATGGTAATGGTGTCGGGGTTGGTTGTTGGGGTTGTGGATTATTTTGAGTGTTATATGTATGAGCAATGGTACTATAACTTGGTTGCTACAATACATTAGTTCGAGGAGGCTAAATGATAAGTTCAGGTTTATATTGTTTGTGTGAAGGTGGGTAAAGAACTAGAGGGTTGTTAGGATGTCCCATGGGGTATGTATGAGGTCCATTGACCAAGGGGGATATAAGGGACACTTGTGCATTCATAACCTCAATGGTCTTGGTTTGATGTATCGCTAATGAAGGGCAATCGAGAACCACTTGTTTAGTGAAGGAAGAAACATTATTAGTGTTGCCACATTCTAACACCATGATATTCTCCCTAGAAGGAGAGTTTTTAGGAGAAAAAAAAGTCACATGTTCTCGAAAAGTAAGGCTTAGTTCTTTGAAAATATCTTCATCGCCAATAGGGGAATGATCCATGGTGGGATCATCAAGAGGGGGATGATCATGAGAAGGTGTTAGTTGAGTGTCCATTGTCTTTAAGGTCTCATTCTCTTGTGCCATGTTATCTACCCTACTAGGAGAGCTTGTAATATTTCCATCCAAGTTTGAGGTTTGTACAGTAGCTTCATCACAAGTGGGGGAGGTATCAAATGAAGGACGAATATGGTTGTCAAATAGATTCTCCCAAATGGGAGGAGCATTAGGGAAGGGAGGATCAAGGTTTTCATGATTTGTAATAGGGATGTATTCTAACACCAACCTATCCTCTTTACATCGACGAGGGATATTAGGAGATGAACATGTTTGATTATCATGGGTATGGAGACTCGGTAAGGTGATATAGAGAAATTTGTTTATTATCTCATGTCTTGTTCTCTAACATCATCCAAAGGGGAATGAGAAGATGGAAAATCAAGACTCTCAATGCTTGTAGGTTCCTTCACCAAGATACCTTCATCACTAATAGGAGCTCTAGGTATCGGGGGAAGAACAAGTATGATTGTTATAATTGTCTACACTACCATTCTCACCAATGGCAAATATAAGGTTAAGGATTGTGTCAATGGTTTGATTATGTGTCTTAAAGTCCTCATTGTTGTAATCAAAATTGAGCTCATAAGAGGGAATGTTGTACTTATATAATCCACTATTAATGAAATCAAAGCCAGGTATTTCAAAAGAAAACATGCTATGATGAAAAAGGAAAGAAAGTACAATGCAATGACTTAAAAGGAAATGCAATTTTTAGTTTTTAAGCAAGTTCATTTTCTATTTACACAATGCAACAATTTGAAAATGAAATGTTGTGAATGCAAAATTACAACTAAGCAATGCATGAAAGGAAATTTTTTAGGCTAGATTTGATGAAATACATGTTACAGAAATGCAACCAATTGATATAGGTATAAAATGGCACCAAATAGAAGCCTAAAAATAGGGTTTTCAGATCTGTAAAAGATAGTTTCAAGGGTCAGAAGGGACTGATTCACATAAGGTGGCGAATGAGTCCTAGTATGGACTTTTTTAGAATTTTTAGAAAATATTGAGTGATTTTTATAGTTTCTGAGTGCTATGATGCAGAAATTTAGAGAATTGAAATGAATTTATATGTTAAAAATGCAATCTAAATGCACATTTTATGAATGCAAAATTTGAAACCTAGCATGCAAATTAACTAATGAAAATCCTAACATGAAGTCAGTGGAAGATTAGATCTTTGATGAAGGAATCTAAAATAAGACAAGAAATTATTCTAAAATGCAGGTTCACTAAAATGAATCATAGATTTTTGGCACCCTAATCCTTTGTAGCACTTCTAGGGTTTTTCACATAAAAGGAGAAAGAAGGGCCAAAAGTCTAAGTAGGTTCACTCAAATTAGGAAATATGTGATGTAATTAAGGTTAAATGAGATGATATAAATGCAACTAGATAATGAAATTGATTGATTAAGTATGTAAATCCTAAGAAATGTTTTTTGTTTGAAAACACATTGTGTAATGCAACAACACCTAGAAATGAATGCAAAACTAAATAGAAATGATCCAAACTGAAAGTGTGCACCTGGAATGTGGATGAAGACTGGAAATGACATTTGAAATGCTGCTGATGCTAATTTTTAGGCCTGGAGGGACTCATTTTCCATTCTAGGTGAATCAATCCCAATTCTCCAAGACTATGCTAAAACCTTATTTTGACAAAAGGGTGTCTAAAAATGTAGAAAAACCAAAATTGACCTGGAAGTGGGACTCATTCACCATCAATTTTGAATTTCTAAATATTCAAAGGTTGATTTTGGAGCTTTCGGTCTACATTTTGATTCTCTGCAGGTGTCTGCTTTCAAAACTCTTATTTCTAAACCTAAAAGTGAGTTTTTGTTGATATTTTGACTTGTTGAATGAAGAGAAGACTTGAAAAACCTTTCAACTTGATCTTCAATGATTTCCAAGCTTCCATGGGTCCTAAATCTGTAAACACACAAGACAAGAGAGAGAAAGGGTGAATGTTGGGGCATGGGGGTTTTCCTTAGTCAAACCCCTTTTAGGTAATTAAACCAAAATGATGAAAGAATGGAATGAAACATGCAATAATGGAGTTGATTACCTTGCCATGATGTTTGATCTTGGAAGTCAGCAACAAAACATGAAGAATCTACCCTTGAATGTCTGAAAATTGATCTTGAATGGCTTGCAATGTTAAAACCCTAGCTTGCTTGACTTGAGATGGAAGAATGATGGATGAATGAATGATAAGAGATGTGAATTAGGGTTGAAAAAAATATATTTATAGACATCTCACCTATTTCACATGTTAATACCTCATCATAGGCTGACATGAAGAAATAATAAACTTAAATTTCACTTTTTTCCTGCTCAAAGGTCAAAATTGGGCCAAATGGGACTCACTCGCCACACATGGAGAATGGGTCCCACTTGGATGGGACTAATTCTCCATGCATGGTGAATGGGTCCCACACGGGCCATTTTGACAACTAGGAAGCCAGGAGATAAGGAAATAAGGTTTAAATTGCAACCTTGTCAGTTATTTGATCAAATATTGCCTCGAGATGTACAATATGGGTTAATAGGGGTCTATTAGTGATGATGTAAAGGTCAATCATGGATTGGGACACAAAATTCAATGTGAAAGTATGATTAACTACACTTTACAACACTAAAATGAGGTCCACATAGCCTAGAAAGGCACAAGAACCAATGTGAATGTGTGGGACACATTATAACACTACTTTATCATTAAGTTTAAGTTACATGCCTTCTAAATTGATGTGATAATGTTATTAAACATATTTTATAATGTTGAATTAGGGGAAAATAGGTTGATTAAGTCTAGAAAAGCCTGAAAGTCCATTACAAGACTTTACAACACCTTTACAAGACATTGTGAAAAGCATGTTATTCAATTTGCAAGGGTCCAAGACCTAGTGTTGATGCATAAAATGCATCACAACACCTGAATAAAGGCATCATTAAGTCCAATTTATCATGAATTATTCCCATGTCAAGCAAAGGGTACTTTTTTCTACTATGCAACACTATATATGCACACTATATATGAACAAACACTAAATTAAAAGATTATAATTTAATATTTATTACTAAATTTTATCTCATCATTATACTATTATATTCATAAATTCAACAGTAAAAATATCCATCCAACAAAATTCTTTATTAAATATTCCTACAAGATAAATTTTTTTATAAAAAATAAGATCATTGTCTTAATAAAGTTTTGCGGCTCTCAATTGCGTCTCTTCATTTCTTTGTGTTTTACTCTTTAGATTGGGACTGTCTTCTTTCCTCTAGCCATTGTTGGTGTTTGTCTAAGTCCCCTTCATGGACGTAACCGCATCAACAATAGTTTGCATTTTTTTATACAAAATGACTCAATAATGGGTGAACACATTCTTCATTTTGAATAGTGTTAACTTGATCCTGAATGGTTCCAACATTCATATTGAGTTGTTCTCAAAACTGATCACCATTGGATGCAGGTGGTGGAGGTGGGGGGTTATGAGGTGGAGTAGTGGAGTTGAAGGGCATGGATCCATGATTTAGATATAAGTGAACCTACATTAAATTTGTAATTTCAAAATGTAAGATACATGTTTAAAAATCCCCTTAAACCATTGAATATAAATGACCTAATTGAATACAAATGAAAAAATGTGTAAAGCTCATTTATGTGTAAGGCATGTAAATGAAAAACAAATAATTGTTAAAGTGATGTGAAATCTCATTTAAAAATGCATTAAATTTTTACCTTGTTGCAATGTGGAAGTGTTAAGCTCCAAATTGATTCAATAAAGGTGGAAGTGTTAAGCTCCAAATTGCCAATACTTAGTGAATATGTATACATAGTTAGTAAAGGTTGAACAAAAATTGTCGCTACAACCATAGGGAAATGGGCAAAGTTAATGGGTAATAATTGATGGGTTGTGCAGGAGGATATCATACAATATGATACAATATGATAGCCTCCTGCATAGCCCATCAATTATTACCCATTAACTTCTCCCATTTCCCTATGGTTGTAGGGACAAGTTTTGGTTGGCCAATACTAACAATGGATCCAAATTCACCAAGTATTAGAAATTTAGAGCACTTCCAACAAGGATCCTTTCTATTTTGAGAGTTGAGGAGAGTCAAAACAATTAAAAAAATGAAGAAAAAAAAGTTTAGAAAAGAATTACTAACTTAAGAATAAGAAACAAAGCAATAATTTGAGAAACGTGAGAATAAGTGATAAAGAAGAAAGAAAAATAGACAAGAATGTAAAACAGTTCTAAAAAATGCAAAAAGGGAGTAATGAAGGTTGAATTTTTATGCTTGTTTAGTATGAGCTAGGTTCAATTTTACATTTTTTTTCTAGTAGTGAAGGTCTAATTTTTTGTTTGAATTGTTTTTTTGTTTTGCAATAACTAGGGTTTCAAAATTTTTAGTAAGTTTAGATAGAAATGAAAAAATCAATAAAACTACAAAGAATGCAAAAAAAAAAACATAAATTAATCACTAATTAGAAAAAAATAAGAAAAAAATGCAAAAAACACATACTTGCAACTCATTGGAGGTCATTGGAGGTCATTGGAGGTCATGAAAATGAGGCAGAGTTCATGAAAATGAGGCAGGATTTGGGTGATAAAGTCCTCAATGAAATGGATATCCATTTCGTAACACTAAATTATATTCCCATGAGGCTCCAAATCCAATAAAATTAATAACGGCTATCTGTTTAAAATGGATATCCATTTATTATACAATAAATTTATTATATATAAATATACAATAGTATATTTCACATTTACTATAGATTACATATTATATAATATATCTTATATATTATAAAAATATTAGATATATATTATATTATATATATTATATATTAAATATATTATATATGTATACACCTAAAAATGGTCTAGAGAATATAATTAATTAAATATAATTTATTCGATTAATTAACCTTAAATTCATCTACTATTGAATAAATAGAAACATTTATTTATATAGTTCACATTTAATTCTATCAAATTATTTCCTCTTAATTGAATAAATGAATTTAAATACTTTGTTTTATTTAATTATTATCATTATTATTTCTTCTATATTTATTCATTTATTCTATCTTAAATAAATAAGCAACTTCAATAGTTGGTATTATTTAATTATCTAATCATGTTTCCTCTTAATTAAATAAAGATATCCTAAAGTTTTTATTTAATTATCATATCCCTTTTAATTAAATAAGAAAATGTCAAATATTTGTTTCATTTAATTAAATATCTTCTTTTTCCTAAATTTGAATAAAATCCAAAAAATTCAAATGAAGGAATAAAGGAAATTTCCTCTATTCACTCACCAATAAAATTAGATATAAAACATATAATTAATTCAACCGCTATCCACGGGAAAGTTGTGAGGACAAATTTGGAGACAAACTTGTAGGCAATCCTCTTCAATCTCCTTCCTTTGATTCTTCCTATCATCTGGCCATATGTTTTCATGGGGAGGAACAATCCCCCTGATCAGCTCAAGCTTCTTCATCTCTCACCATTCAATCCTCTGGATCAAATCCAAGCCTTTGTTGTGATATCCCTTTGCAAATGTGTTGTCGTAAATCTATAAATACAACCTTCTGAAGCAAGAAAAATATCTAAACTTTTTGCCGACTTACTCTGCAGGAATAACAATCAAGCAATCAAGCATCATAGCAATAGCATCTTAGTAATAGCAATCATAGCATCAGTAGAATCAATATCATGGATGCATCGTAGATTACTGTAGCTTCCTCCATCAGGTTTCATGTCAGCATAGATTATAGTAGCATCAATATTATCTAGAAATCACCATATAGAATTAGATCATTGCATTTAGCAGCATCTCATTCCCTAGATTGGCATTTTAACAGTCACAATGCTTACCAAATCCGAGAGACCCATGAATTAATAAATATTTAGAGATAGAGAATGATATGACGTTTTCAGTAGATTTTTTTCTTTTAAATTAGTTTAATTTATTTTAGATCTTTGATATAATGTCTTATTAACAAGTGTTTTCAGTTATTTACTATTTACTTATTCCAAACTTACATTTTGGCACCCACTGTGGGGCTCTTAACCCCATCTTTTAATTTATTTTTTTGAAAAGTGTTCGTATAGGATTCTGGCGTGTTTTCTTTTAGCGTGACTAAGGGATTTTGTAGCACATCTGACTAAAAATTTAGCGCTTCTAACTGTTTTAGTGCATCCAACAAAAACTATAGCACTTATGCAGACTATTTTAGCTCATCAACCAAAAGCTCCTAGAATGGTAGACTATTACAGGGTGAAATCTATTTTAGCGCTTCTGACAAATTTTGCAGCACTTCCAACAATTTTTGTAGTGCATCTGATCAATTAAGTGGCACTTATAACCTCTATTACAGTGCATCTGTAACTTGTTATCTGGATCCGACATGACCATGACCAGTAATTTCATTTTTACATTTGGACTAAAATGAACCAATCCTAGGGTAGTCATTTTGGATTAAAATATATCAATCCTATGGTAGTCATCATCTTGGATGCTTTGGATGTGTTGTTGATATGTGGTTTTCATTGATGTCAACACTATTAGCATTTGGTGTATCAGAGGTTGTATATGTCAAGGATATTGAGAAAATTGTAAAAGAAAGTGTTCCAGGTTCCCAATGGAACTGTGAAGGTCATGAAGGTGTCTTGTTTTGTTTGTTGAAGATCAATTGGTGTAGATTAAATGGTTTTCTTCTGAGTATATCTAGATCATCTACCGTAAGTTTCAGAGGTCCACGTGAAGATTTGATCATGCTATGAATAGTTGTGTTCTGACAGTATTTATGTGGGTTATGTCAGTGTTCCTGAGTGAAATCTATGTGTTTCTGGTAATCTCTATTGTTCCAAATGCTTCTATGTTAGTTCTTGTTTATTTTGGATGCTTCTAGATCATGCTCTATCTTTTTGGTACATCCACATTGATCAGTATGCTCGTGGTTGAAATTTTTTCTTTGTATGTTCAGTTTTTCATGTTCTTGGCCGACATGATGATGGTAGTGTGTTGTGGATCTTCAAGGAGAAATTAATTGAAGTCTTTTTGTGTTGGAGTTGTTAATTTGGGTCCCCACTATGTTGTGGCCGACCTTGGTGGATTTGCATCACAAATTTATTTGTAAATTTGGGCTGACATTGAAAATATGTTTTATTTCATTGGCCGATTAAGTTGTTGGTGGAATCTCATGTTGTGGATATATAAGAGAAATTGTTTCATCAGTATAGTGTGGAATAAGAGTGATTAATGTGCCTTGAATGCTTAGATGTGTATATCTATGAATATCATTTGCAGAGCAGAGTGTGAAGAATATTGAGCGAAGTGTGAAGAAGGTTGAGCAAAAAGTAAAGAAGGTTTTTTTGTGCTTAATTGGAACTATAATCAGGCTTGTGTAGAAGCTAATTTCTCAGTTCACATTTTGGATGGTTTTAATCCAAACTCCTTTTAGATAGTGATTCCTCTGTTGTATTTGACCAGTGAGCTCTAGGTAGTGTGCTTGAATGCATGTGCATTCCTATTCATACTTCTTTATACTTTTAGCAAGGTATAATATTGTGGACTAACATCCACTGTTGTTTTTCCCCTAATAGGGTTTCCACATAAAAATCTTAGTGTTCTCTGTCTCTCTGATGTGCTAATTTTTTATGTCTAATTGCTTATTCATCAGATCTGAGATTAAGCTAAGTAAAGTTATAAAAGGCTCATTATTTTGTGATAGTAGATTCACCCCCCCTCTTAGTTGTCTGTCCTTTTTTTTCCAACACATCATACATTACTATTTTGGATTAAAATTGACATCATGTCTTTTGTGAAGCAATATCTTCACATAGAATAGGAAACTATCTTTTGGGATTTAAAACTGAATAATTGATTACTGTGATTGTGTAGTGATAGGCCTATGCTCTCCCCTTAACTGGGTGATCAAAATGTGAGACTCATCCTTTAATTTCATGCATTTCATGCTTTATTAAATCCTTTAGAAGGCCTTCCATAGTGGGAAAAAGTACTCACCCTATGGGAATGACCTGAGTGGGAACAACCAAAGCCAGGTTTTCCAACCCACTATAAAATAAATGTAAATCTGGGAAAACCCTCATTTACCGAAAGTGTGCAAGATAACCATCCCCAAAATATTTGTTCTAAATATTGGGAGGTCTCTTGAGGGAATTTATCATTTTCCTCTCCAAACGGAAACCCTATCTATGAACCATAGTGTAGAATCCAACTTGTTAGTTTTTGAACATTGTAATACTCAACAGTGCAAGGGGAGGGAAGAATCTACCCCCAAGACACTCACCATATAATTTCCAAGGACCGTTTTCTCAAGGGATCAAGAAATCTAACTTTGAGTACGCACTTGGAAAAGACAAAAACACTAGCTCCCTCTAGGGGGTGATACTTGCGGCTATGTGAATCGATGTAATTTTAAGATGTGGGTTGTTTGAGTATAATGATGAAATTTTGACCTTAAGAGTGATCTGCCTAAAGTGTATTATTTGTCAAAAACTTGTAAAAATCAAGAAGGATCATGTTTGATTCTTGAAAATACACTTACTATTTAGATTCTAAGACTTAGAAACAATTGTTCTACAATTGCTTGTTGTGTTTTGAAATCATTAAATCAGATAAAGATCATCTAAAAGGAACACAAAACATTTGAAAATTCAACCTATGAAAAATTATGATTAGGGATTGGAATTCCACAAAAAATTGTCAAGAAATCCCTTGCAAAAAGAGTCAAGAAACAAAAGAAACAATTTAGTTACAAGAAAATTTTGGAAAGAAGACAATTTTTTATATCAAAGTAGGAAAGTCTTGCTTCAACATAGAACTTTCATCCATAGGTTTCATAATTTTTCTAGGGGATATACAGATGATTTTTCCTTAGAGCCTTTATATTCACAAGCTTATTTCCAAAGAAGAGCTCTTTCAATAAGGAATATTAAAGTCAACCTATTCGTCAATCTTCTATCCCACAACTAGCAATAGAGTATTCCAACAGGCCAAGTCAATTCTTACAGTAGAAGAAAAACTTGGAAACATTAGGCTTGTCATCCCAAAATTAGAGAGTTACTAGCAAAGATATCCCGTCAAAATACCAAAAACCCAAAAAATTACAAACAAAAAAAATTAGTCTCTTCACGAAGAATAAAATTAGACAACACTGTGGAGTCCCATTTGAAATAGCGCATTCGTGCTATCTTTTAGCGTATCCACAGTTCAAATAGCATATTTGCAATCTATTTTAGTGCTTTTGAAAACTTCTCTAGCGCATCTGTTGACTATCACCAAAAATTACCAGTGTCAGAAATACTAGTATTTTAGCACTTACACAGTCTATTTTAGCGCATCTGCGTTGTCTTTTGGCACATCCATAGTTCAAAGAGTGCATTTGCAGCCTGCTTTAGTGCATCTAGAAAATCTTATAGCACTTCTGCAAACTGTAACCAAAACTTGCTAGTATTAGGAAATTTATCAGTATAATAGCACATCCACAATATGTTTTAGTGCATCTACTCTATTTCACAGTGCTTTTACCATATCTTTTAGCGCATTAGTATTCTGTTTTAGCACTTCTACCCTTTGTAATATCGCATCCACTAAACAGAAGAACAAAGAGCTTGTAGAAACATCTGTCAGACTATTGACATCAGAAACTTAGGTTTTTACTAGACAAAAACATTTTCATAGGCTAGACAGTGTCTTAAACCTAAAACAAATAGGATCCTACAAGTCAAAATTATTTTCAAAGTTAAACCCATATATTGCAAACTATAAAGTGCCAAATTATCAAACAAACATATATTGATTATTGAATTAAGATTCATCCTCAGGATTTTATCATCCTACAATCATGAAACAAAACTCAATAATCAGATTAATAGAGTATATAATTCTATTTGACTTTGTTAAAATCCATTGGCACTCATCCAAACACAAAATATCAAAAGTTTAGTGAGAATAGAAAATACTTGTATGCCAATTTTGACAAGGTTACAAAGCCATAAACTTAGGGAAAATGAAATTGAAACATCAAATATCATGGTAGAAGAAAACCCCTTTCATAGATTCCACTAGAATGATGGAAATGAAATAACCCAAGAGGATGTCAACATAGCACAACAAGATCCAAATTTTCACAAATTCATGGAAAAGGTTTTAGAACAGGACATGGAAAAATATCTTATGATGCTAGCTAAGCTGGGTGCCAAACTTCCAAAAGAATTTGACATCAATTGACTGAAGGAAACACCTAAAGTAGTAGAAACTGAATCACACAATACACATAACACAGATCAAGTGGTTTCACTAACATGTCATGCAAAACTTACAACAACAACTTCAAGATATGCAAAAGGGAACCACAAAGAGGTACTCATTACAAGACATTTGTCCTTACCCTTTTCATCTGAGTGTAGACATGATACCATTTCCAAGACATTGTGAATTCCCCAAATATGACAAGTACAACGGTAAAACAAATCCAATTGACCATGTGAGGGAATTCAGAAGAATAAGTTTATAGTTTGCACAGGAGGATACTTATCTAATGAGGTTATTTCTAAGGAGCTTACGAGGTCACTTTATGGAGTGGTTTTCCAAATTACAACCAGGGATTTGATCCTTTGAAGAACTAGTCAACAAATTTATCTCACAATTCTCCTTCAATATTCAACATGAAGTGACCATAAAATATTTGTACAACATGAAACAAAAGAAGGGTGAGACATTCCTATCATTTCTACAACATTGGCAAAAGTTGTTCACTAGATATCCTCGATCTATACTTGAAGAGGAAAAGATCGAATTATTTATCAACAACTTAATTGATGATATGAGTTATAGATTGGAACTGCAATGACCCCCGACATTTGAAAAAGTGATTGAGAACGGGCTTAAAATCGAAGAAGCCTTGGTTAAAAGAGGAGTGATTAAACATTACAATGATACATCAAACAATACAAATTCCTCAAATCACTATGGAAACAATGATAAACCTAAGTTTTGGCAGAAAAATAGAAATACTAGAAATAATGATGCTACAACTGACACACAAAATACAAAACTAGTATTCAATTTGACGACAACGACTATAAAGACGAATCAAAATGATAATCAAAATAACAATCAATGAACCACTAAAAATAACAATACAAACAATGGAGAATCTTGACAACCATTATATCAAAGACAATCTAATCAATGAAGATTTACACCATTAGGACAAACATTGGAATCAACAATGAGAGGCTTGTTACAAATAAACTTATTATCCTACCAGAAGTGAGAAATTGGGAGCCAAAAGTAAAACCATCTTGGTGGAATGATGCTAACTATTGTAACTTTCATAAAAATAAAGGACATAAAATGAATGATTGTATGTAATTAAAGCATCTGATACAATATTTGATTGACAACAAGAAGGTATTTGTTGAAGGACCTCAAACAAACAACGATCGCAGTGAGTTTACAAATAATTTACCCAATTATGAAAAGGGAGAATCTTCTTCAAATAGTAAAGGAAAATGTGTAAACTATATTTATGACAACACCATTCTTTTCATTTCTGAGGTTTAGAAAAATAGCATGTCAGTGATAATCAAATGGATAACATTATCATCAATGACACCGTATCCCTGAATGTGATCCCAAACATAAACACATTCGACAAAGAAATCAATGTCGTAAAAATCAGGGAAATACAGGACTATCAACTAGTCAATGTAACAACGAGGGGGAAATTCCAAAGTGATACTAAAAGGAGTTGCACCCAAAATCACTACTCCCCCTCCAAATCAATATAGCATAGTTGATCAACTACAGAGGATGCCAGCACATATATCCATATTGGAACTCCTTAAAATTTCACCATCACATAAGGAGGTTTTAGAATAGGCTCTTGTGGCCACAATGGTACCCAATAATCTAGATGTATGTCAATTTCAAGCTATGGTGGGACATTTGACCATGCCTCATTGTCTGTCATTTTATGAACAAGATGATATGTCACTTAATCATCCACACAATTTGGCCCTTCATATAGAATTTTTAATCCATAAACATGATGTCAAACATGTCTTAATAGATGGTGAAGATGGATTAAACATTTGTACTTTAAAATTGATTCGTGCACTAGGTTATTCTGATAATGTTGTTGATGCAAGAAGAAAGATCACAATAAAATCCTATGATGAAGAAGAGAGATCTTCCAAGGGGTTTATTGTATTACCAATTCAAGTGGGGCCAATTGTCAAAAATGTATTTTTCCAAGTGTTAGAAAAGGAGCTAACATATAATATACTCTTGGGACATCCATGAATTCATGAAATGTAGGCAGTTCCTTTGACCTATCATCAGTGTTTAAAGTTTCTAGTCAATGGACATGAGATCACTATATCAGCTGATTACAATAATCCCCAGACTTGTAACATGCTTAAGACAACTCAAGACATTTTGGTACCCCATAACAAGGAAGCAAATTCTTCTAGTTCATCTAGTGGTGAAAAGAAACTAAATTTTATATCCAAATGGGTTGAGAAAAAGGACTAGTCAAAGGAAACAACTATTGTATACCCCACTTCATCAAGTAATGATGCTCAACTAGATTCTCTATCACAACAATTCAAAAACAAAATCCAGCTAATAGACAAGGGCATGGGAGAGTATTCCCTTGATCAATCTTTACGTCTTTCACAATTGTTTCCATCTCCAAGAACATATGGAAAACCATCAACATCGACACAACCATCATCAACACCTACCATGGCTTTAAATGATAGATTTGTAAAGGTGGGGACTCTAGAAGAAGAATCTAAAGACAAAGCCATACTCAATTGGCTCTATAAAGATGAGGAAGCCTCTACATCAGTAAATATCAGCATTAAAACATATCAGTATGGAAAAGGAAAGGATATCTTAGAGAACATGGGATATGAAGGACAAGGACCCATAGGCAAGAGGAAAGAAGGCATTGTAGAACCCATCCAACTTCTCACACTTCAGCCAAAAGACAAAACAAGACTGGGTTATATAGGGGAAACAAAAGAAGAAAACACTCATAGAATTGTAGAAAGAATCCTTCAAATGTGGGATAGTTTTGAGATAGATTCTAATGAATATGAGTGGGATTCTTTATAAGAAATATCATACAAAGACATATAGGTTGATGTTATAAAAGAGTATGCACCTAAACGCGAGGAGGGACAAAGATCAGGGACTAGACCCCTTGTATTTGGATCACAAAATATCGATGAATCAAGTGAGGATGAACAAATATCAAGTGAGATAGATGACTTGGAGGAGATTACTATCATAGATCTTGACATTAGCACTGAAAGTTTTGACAACATTGCTATCAGAACGTTTTCTACCGTTGACCTTACCCAATCCAATGAATTCTTACCATTAATGCATCTTGAGCTTATTGACTGGGAACCAATTGAACCTATCAGTATTCCTATCTTTGAGAGTGATGATGCTATCATAAATTTTCTTTGTTGTGATGAACTTGACACAAGTGAAAATCATAAATCTCATAACAACACTCTAGGTCAGGAGGGTGTCAAATCTTTTAGTTGGAAAATTAAAAATAGGAACAATAGATCTAATGGTGAAAACCATTCAATGGTAGTATTAGATCTTAAAAAAGTAAGAATAAAGAACATATCTGACAGTGAAAAAAATCACTGAGACACCAAAAAATGGAAGATTTGACACCCTTCCAAAAAAATTTCATGAAATATCATTAGTGTTGGTGGAACCTACACAGTCAATCAATATTGGCACAGAAGAAAATACAAAAATGCTACATCTAGCAGCATCAATAATAGAACAAGAAAAGAAAGAATTCGTCAAGTTCTTTGAAGAGTGACATATCAACTTTGCTTGGTCTTACTCTGATATGCCAAGGCTAGACCCAGATCTTCTGATGCATCATCTATCTTTACCATCCAGAATCAAATCAGTCAAACAAAAACTAAGGAAAATGCATCCCCACATCGCATTGATGGTAAAAGCTAAGCTGAAAAAATTGTTGGATGTAGGGTTCATTAGATCCATTGATTATGTTGAGTGGATTTCAAATATTGTACCTGTATCTAAACCAGAAAACAATATTATAATATGCATAGATTTTAGAGATCTAAATAAGGCATGTCCAAAGGATGATTTTCCTTTACCGAACATTGACATTATTGTTGATTTAACAGAGGGACATGCAATGTTGTCACTAATGGATGGCTTCTCAAGGTATAACCAAATCAAGATAGCACCTAAAGATTAGGAGAAGACAACATTCACCTGTCCTTGGGGCACATTCTATTGGAACACCATGAACTTTGGGTTGAAAACTGTAGGTGCAACATATCAGCGTGCAATGACCACAATTTTCCATCACATGATGCATACTTTCATGGAAGATTATGTTGATGATATATTTGAAAAATCATACACCAGGGAAGGACATCTAGAGATTCTGGGAAAAATCTTTACAAGATTGGAAAAATTCAATGTCAAATTAAATCCAAAGAAGTGTGTGTTTGGGGTTACATCGACAAAGCTCCTTAGATACATAGTTTCAGAAAAAGGCATAGAAGTGGATCTGGCTAAAATTCAAAGCAATAATGGAAATTCTACCACCCAAGAATATCAGTCAGCTACGGCCTCTATAGGGTAGGTTACAATCAATCAAGAGATTTATCTCCCATTAGAAAATAAAAGTCATCCATTCAATCATCTACTACACAAGAATGTTTCTTTCAAGTAGGATGAAGGATGTGAAACAACTCTTATCAAATAAATCAATATCTAATGTCGCCTCCCATACTCATGCCACCTATAGAAGAGAGACCATTGTTATTATACATAGCAACAACAGATATTTCTTTAGGATCTCTATTAGCACAAGAAAATCCTAAAGGAAGGGAATAGGCTATATACTATATCAGCAGGACTCTGAATGGTTATGAAATAAACTACACCTTCATAAAGAAAACATGTTTGGTAGTAGTATTTACTACCCAATAGTTGAGACATTACATGTTGACCCACACAGTTAAGCTCATTGCAAAGATTGATCCCTTAAAGTACTTACTCAACAAAGCTACTCTAACAGGGAGACTAGGCAAACAGGTCGTGATCTTGAGTGAATTTGATATCTATTATGTGGATAGGAAAGCCATCAAAGGTCAAGTGATTGTCAATCAATTACTTGAAGCTCCAATATCTGATTATCATCCAATGAACATTGAGTTTCCTATTGCGGACATTCTTATAGTGACAACACAACCATGGAGGCTCTATTTTGATGGGTCATACACACAATGTGGGTCTCGTGCGGGCATTCTTTTTGTCACACCTCAAGGAAATACAATCCCAAGGTCTCATAGAATCATGTTTTCCTCCACAAATAATGTAGCTGAGTATGAGGCTTTGATTATTTGTATCAAAGTGGCGGTTGAATGGAATATCAGAGAATTGCAAGTATATGGTGATTCACATCTAGTAATTTATTAGGTAAATGAAGAATATCAGACAAAGGATGAAAAGCTAATACCATACAAGAAGATGATAAATGAGCTCAAAAATTACATTTTCTCATTAATGGATTGAGTATACTTGACATTAACAAAAACATCATCATTATCATGTCATCTCTTCATTTGTGCATCACATCGTATAATTTGCATTAATCATGTCATGTCTTCATTTGTGCATCACATCATAAAATTGGATAAGAAAACTATAAAAAAAATCCTCATGTATTTACATTTTCATTCATTCATCATATCATATATCATACATTTGACATACCATTATATTCATCATTCATTAATCCATCTATTACATCATGTATTTGCATTTAAGAATAAAGTACAAATATCTCATTTTATCATGTCATTATAACATCATATCCATAATCATGCATATAGGAACATTATCATATAATTTAGAAACACATCATACATCTATTTTCATCCATGTAAATACTACATACATCATGCATCCATACATCATACATCCATACATCATCATTATACACATCATAGATAGAACATCATAAATCATAGCATTTTATCATGATTGTAATTTGCATCCATAACATCATAATATAAGGATCATCACATAGCATATAGAACATAGAAAATAAATGCATCCATCATAGAATCATATAGAGCACATAATAGATTGATAGAATTTACCCCATATCATATAGATCTCAAAATCATAATGTCAAGTATACAATGATGTCTGACGTAAAAAGAGATATATCATCAAAAATGGTTGTAATTGGAGTGTACATCACATCTCAAAATATAACAGAGGGTACAATCATGAAACTATGTACTACTAGCTCTTGACGGTGTAGGCATCTCAGGACCAGTCCCTCCACCACCAGATGTACCAGGATCTCTCAGGTCTCTAGGGAGAGGTTGTATCACACACACACACTGATAGTCCTAGTACAAGTCCTGCCAGATCGGGTTGGGTGTAACTCACTCTCTGCTCTAAAGGAACAACATCATAGTATTTACCTCTATAATACTCTACCTCCTGACCAACATAGACAGCCTCTCACATATAATCTACTATAGTGGTACCATCCTCCAATCTCTTCAATCTCTCAGACTAGGCCTAATCTTGCTCTGTAGCCCATCTAGCAACATCCCTCTCGGATATCAATGCTGTAATATATGTCTAAGCCACAACCAACTAAGCCTGTACTTGTGCTAAAGCCTGTGCATGTGACTAGGCCTGTGCCTACATCTAAGCCTGTGTCTATGTCAATAGACCTTGCACCTAAACCAACTGACCCTATAAGGTTTGTAGCTTCACGTGTAGGCTCACAATCTATGTCTGCTCTAAAGAAGCTGACACTACTTGCCTCTTATGAGGCACTTTATGATCATGCACATCTAGGGTTGGATTCAGCCTACCTCCTCCATCATCTCTGATGAGCCTTAAATATGCTCATAGTTTGAAATCTTTGATACTCTTACTTTTGTTTAATTGTTGTTTAAACTTGTTGATTAAGACTTTTTGGGTGGTATCCTATAGCAACAAATTCCATATTCCTATAGCTTGACAACTTAATTAATTACCTTTTTGACCTCCCGCATGGCTGATGTATGCTTATGATTTTGGATAATGGAATAGGATTAACATGTGATTAATGAATGGATGTCGTGTCACTTGTGTGTATGCTTTCCTTCACTTCTGTCACTTATTGCAGGTTGTTGGAGGGAACTGGAGCTGATCAAGCGCAAAGAATTTCGGTTCTGTTGAAGAAGTTGTTTCAGTAATAACTCTTTGACCAAATCTTTGGGATGGAGCTCAAACAGTCCTTTGATCTAGGAAGTGTGTAATGCTATATTCTCTCTTGGTCGTGTCGAGCAGATAGACTTTCATTTATGAATATCTGTTCCACGGATTTAGAATGTATTTATGATCATGACTTCCTTTGTTAGTTAGTTAGTTGCCTTTTTCATTTAAATAACCGTTCCTCCTACGTGAGTGAATGAGGAAAAAAATAGTATGTATTAAAATTAGGTTGAAGAAGCAATAGAGTTCAGTGTTAAGTTTTTACTTTCAAAATAGAGTAATCGATGTATCCTAGTTCTGAGTATGAATAAAATTTGAATGAAGCTTTGAGTCAACTTCTTGTGTAATCTAGTTGATGCTTGCTAAGGGGGCCCACTTAGTAAGTATTCTGTAGCAAGTTGTTGTAGTTAACTATTCATCTCATGTTGATTACTAGTTAGAGTCTATTTCTATAGATTTCAATGCAAACTCAACTTTGTATTGCTCCTGCAGCATTGGGAATCCATCCGTGTGTCTACTCCTGTAGCATAATGCCAGTTCACAGTTTGTTCTTTAATAATAGCTACTATGATTTATGTTTTAGCTGAGTCGTGTTTAAGTTAAAAAGCTTTGTGTTGCATTTATGTTAAGCATTTGTTTTCTATAGATGATGACTGGAAACTAGTTCTTAGTGCACATACCATGCTGCTCCATTTAAAGTAAACGTGCCCTAGTTTGACAAAGAAAATGAACATCCATAAGGAGATGTCGGTCGCCTGCTGGAATGTCCAATTCCTAGGTTTAGTTATGTTGTGACTTTTATATCATTTTGTGGGCGTGACCAATCTCCACTATCATCATCCCCACTACTCTCATCATCACCACTGCTCTCATCATCACCACTACCCTCCTCATCACCACTACCCTCAACATCCTCCACATCCTCACCAATATTCTCTCTCCTCCATTGACAACCATGTGTAACAACAACCTCCTCCTTAGCAGGTAATGGTACTGGCTCATCAGGAATGGTAATCCAAGGGAAAGGATATAAAGAAAGATACTCTACATAATTTATAGTAACTGTAGTAACTGAATCCTCCACAATATTAGGATGAATATCCCAAACCAAAGGCTATAAAGCATGGTACTCTTGAACTATAGTATCATATGGTAGGAAAGGTCCCCAATCATCGGTATCAACCTATTACTGAGCATAATGAGCAACACCCTAGGGCATGCACTATACTATGTCATACTATCTGAACACCCTCCTAAACAAAAATATCTCCAAAAAAAAATGAGTCCTGCCAATTAGATACATCAAATCACAGAGGTATCCCATCTCTATATCATCCTCATCCCAATGATCACAATCCAGATACGACCGCCATGTAATGGTCTCTATGTCATCCAGGATTCTCCTCCAGTGCTCCAACTTACCCAACTTGGGATGAGTAAGATGACCTACGTATCTATGAACATAAGGCCTCATAGCTGACATTTGTCTAACTTTCATTGGACGCATAACAATATGTTCCCACACCCACACCTATAGTAGAGTAATTTTGACTGATAAAAGTTTTGCAACCTTTGAGGTAGACAACCGAATGTAAATCATGATAAAGATGGGCAAGAATGCACATTCCCCAAGCATATCTCGTACCGTGCATGACCATGCTCTCCAGCATGTGGCCCCAACCAATGGAAAATCCATTTAACCTACGATCAGGACAAAGGAACCCTCCAATAAACCCAGCAAGAATTGTAGGAAAAGTGGCATAAGCATCCACCATCTCATGCCATGAAATCCAATATCCAACAATACTATCATCTTGAAATACTCGACAAAGAGCATCGGTCCCACCCTACTCTGACAAATCATAATCTATAATATCACCAACAAAAGGTATCTATAGAATCTGCCAGACATCCTCAAGGGTGATTGTCATCTCACTAGTAGGTAGGTGGAAGGTATTATGCTCGCTATGCCACCTCTCTGATAGGGCTATCAGGAGACCCCGATTAATCCTAATCTAGGGCATGAATAAAAGAGAAGCCAAACCACATCGTCTGATAACCACTGTCTCAGGCTATGCTAGTTGGGGTATCAAGTCAAAAGTTTGAGGAAAATGTTGTCAAACCTAAAGGTTCTTCAAAGCCTCCTATCATCAAGAAATATTCAAAGTCAGTACTCTTTGTCAAATCATCAAACATCAAACATCCTATCAAATCTAATCAGCTCTTGGTGAGAATTTTGATCAAATATCATGAGCAAGCATCAATGAACCTCACCTATCATGAGGTCAATCAAAAATCTTAAAATTGTACCTCTCCTATCATGAGGTCAATTAATCAAATCATACTCTCTTATCATGGGGTATATCAATCAAACTATAATTATTCCTTACCTATCATGAGGATAATTATCATCAATCAATTATTAGACTTTTCCTATAATGAGGTTGAACATCATCTACTCGATCAAGATCATCAATCATATAAAACCAACAGCTGACACAATTGAAATCGACAAAATCATAGACAAATTTGACAAACTACATCAATTTGACTTGGATGTGCTAAAACAATGTTTCTATGCACCATAATATCAAAAGCAAGATTAAAATAATTAAAAGTGCTAAAACAGGCACTCAAAGCGCTATTTTATGAGGAAAATGCTCTAAATCAGGCAGTTAAAGCACCATTTCAGTGAATGCACTATTTTAGGAGGTGAAAGCGCTAATCTACGGGGAAACCGTGCTAAAATAGCGAAAGCGCTAAAATAGAGAGTGAAAGCACTAAAATTCCTATCCTAGGTGCTAAAACATTGAAAGTGTTAAATAAATCTACCTAAGCGCTAAAACAGAGGTTATAAGTGCTACATCAGCCTTCAAAAGCGCTAAAAGAAACACAAAATTTAAAAACCAAAAAAATGGCATGAAAATTGAAATGCACAGAAAATAAGGAGGTTAATAGGTATGTACCAGAGGTCCGTAGGCGGTCAGGTGGTTGTCATCTCACATGCTTGAACCGGTGAGTGGTAAGGGATTGGCATCTTACTCAATTTTCTCTCTCTCACAAATTTTACAAACTCAAATTGCCCAAATGAGTTTGAAAATGACCTTTTTGACCTTTTATAGGTTATTTAAGATGTGATTTTTGTGGGATTAATTAATTTTTTTTAGGGGAGATTAATTCAAATTCATCACAGGGACAATTTCTACATTATTTGTAGGAGATAAATTATTTCAACATCGAATCTTTCATCGAATCATCAAAAATCATCACAAAATAAATAAATAAAAAATTGAAAAATCTAATTATTTTATAAAATTCATCAATTTATCTCCCAAGGGGGCATATATCCATCATCAACTAAATTCAATGTCTGGGGCAAGTCTGGGGCATTCTAATTTTTTTTTGTCAATACTAGTAGCAACAACAAAATTTTCTTTGAAGCAATGCGTAAACACATCACTTCAAAGAGGGGCAAAATGTATAGACCTAAAACTGGTCTAGAGAATATAATTAATTAAATATGATTCATTTGATTAATTAACCTTAAATTCATCTATTATTGAATAAATAGAAATATTTATTTATATATTTCACTTTTAATTCTATCATATTATTTCCTCGTAATTAAATAAAGGAATTTAAATACTTTGTTTTATTTAATTATTATCATTATTATTTCTTCTATATTTATTCATTTATTCTATCTTAATTAAATAAGCAACTTCAATCATTGGTATTATTTAATTATCTAATCACATTTCCTATTAATTAAATAAAGATATCCTAAAGTTTTTATTTAATTATCATATCCCTTTTTATTAAATAACCAAATGTCAAATATTTGTTTCATTTAACTAAATATCTTCTTTTTGCTAAATTTGAATAAAATCCAAAAATTCAAATGAAGTCATAAATGAAATTTCCTCTATTCATTCACCAATAAAATTAGATATAAAACATCTAATTAATTCAATTGGTATCCACGAGAAAGCTGCGAGGACAAATTTGGAGGACAACTTGCAGGCAATCCTCTTCAATCTATTTCCTCTGATTCTTCCTATCATCTGGCCATATGTTTTCATGGGGAGGAACAATCCACATGATCAGCTCAAGCTTCTTCATCTCTCACCATTCAATCCTCCAAATCAAATCCAAGCCTTTTATGTGATGCCCCTTTGTGTTGTAAATCTATAAATACAGCCTTTTGAAGAGAGAAAAAGATCCCAACTTTGTGCAAAATTACTTTGCAAGAATAGCAATCAAGCATCATAGGAATAACATATTATCAATAGCAATCATAGCATCAGTAGAATCAATATCATGGCTGCATCATATATTACTGTAGATTCCTCCATTAGGTTTCATGTCAACATAGATTACAGTAGCATCAATATCATCTAGAAATCACCATATAGAATTCGATCATTGCATTTAGTAGCATCTCATTCTCTACATTGGAATTTTAACAGTCACAATGCTTACCAAATCTGAGAGCCTCGTGACTTAATAAATATTTAGAGATAGAGAGTGATATGATGCTTTCAGTAAATTTGTGCTTTTAGATCTTTGATATAATTTCTTATTAAGAAGTGTTTTCAGTTATTTACTATTTACTTATTCCACACTTACAATATATTAAATAATATATTTAATACATAGTCTCCCTTTGAAAACAAGGGAGGGTTTTCCTCAACAAAACGGATATCTGTTTGCTTTATAATAAATTTATTATATATAAATATACTATAATATATTTCATATATACTATATATTATATATTAAATATATTATAGTATATATTATATATAATATATATTATTTATATTCTAATATATTGTATATATATTTAATATATTATATAATATATTTAATACATAGTCTCCCTTTGAAGTCTCCATCTCCCTCTCAAATCTTTAACATATATTTAATCATTATATAATAAAGAGACAAAGAGAGAGGGGAGGCGAGTGGGAGAGAGAGAGAGAGAGAGAGAGAGAGAGAGAGAGAGAGAGAGAGAGAGAGAGGGGAGAGGGAGAGAGGGAGAGTGGGAGAGGGGAGAGAAAGATAGAGGGAGAGGGAGAGAGGGAAAGAACTGAGAGAGAGAGGGAGAGTGTGAGAGGAGCGAGAGAGAGAGAGAAAGGGAGATAGGGAGAGGGAGAGGGAAAGACTTGAGAGGGAGAGTGGGAGAGAGGGGGAGAGAGAGAGGGGGAGGGAAGGGAGAGTGGCAGAGTGGCAGAGAGGAGAGATTGTGAGAGAGAGAGGTGGGATAAAGAGTGGGTTTAGGGTTTAGGGAGAAAGGGAGAAAGGGAGAGTGGGAGATAGGGAGAGAGGGAAATACCTGTGACGAAGAGAGGGAGAGTGGGAGAAAGGGAGAGAAGGAAAGACCTAGAGTAGGAGAGGGGGAGTGGGAGAGAGGGAGGGAGAGAGTGGGAGAAAGGGAGAGTGGGAGAGTGGGAGAGAGGGAGAGAGGGAAAGACCTAAGAGGAAGAGAGGGAGATAGGGAGAGTTATAGAATGGGATAGAGGGAGAGAGAGAGAGTGGGATAGGGAGAGATAGAAAGACCTGAGAGGAAGTGAAGGAGAGTGGAAGAGAGGAATATAGGGAGAGAGAAAAATACTTGAGAGGAAGAGAGGGAGAGAGGTTTTGGACACTAGGAACACTGAGAGGGGGGGTGAATCAATTTTTGACATGTATAAGAGTGAATTTGCACCATAGGTGCAATTCCCCTTTTTGCCTTATTACACTTTAGAAAACCTAAGTTGGGGGCTTAATCCACTTAAGCCCACTGATGGTAGTCCACTTGGTGCTTGTTTTGTGTGTCAGTGGAGGCCTTTCTCTTGGAGATGCCCATGCAGTGCATAGACATCCATGCGGCGTGCTTACATCCCTGGCAGATTCCTATGGTTGAGCCAGCAGAGTCGTTACTCTTCCCATTGGAAGTGAATTTGTAATGCCTCCTTCGGCCACTTGACCCAAATATGGTCGTTTCTTTCCTCTCTCCTTCATAATCAGTCTTTGTAATTGCATTTTGAGGTTGGATGAAGGTTGGATGAATGATTGGAAGAACTCTACATCACTTCAAGCTCGTTTTGCACTCACATTCTAGCATTCCAAGCGTTCCATAGTAGCAATATCACACTCCATCATGTTGGTAGAGCAAGTTTGGGACCACGCCATTGCATCAGAGGCTTGAGTTCCTCTCATTTCTCCCCCAAGAAGCCTTTAGTGCTCTTGGTGGAGGTGGTAAGCTTCCCTCTCCTCTCCTCTATCATTTGGTTGAGTAGCATAGTACTGTTTTTGTAGTGCTTATGTTTTATCACTTCTTTATCTCTTTTCCATTGGCTATCTGTGGAGGTGGGAAAACCTAAATGGGTGTCAGAATGAGGAAAACCCCTATACAACCACCCCCCAACATCCTCTTTCTTACTATGTGTAGGTGGACACACTTCGAGGAGCTAGTTGGCGAACAGGGTCTTCTATGAGATCATCTTCATCTCCTTGACTTTGGTATATCTACTCTATCACATTCACTTGTATTTCTCATACTTCATAGTGTTATTTTGTCCTCTTAGAAGTCATTAAGCTAGGTTGTTAGTCATTCTAGTGAGTCTAACCTTGTCTCTGTTGTAATCTGACTGTATGGCTTACAATGCACTTCTGAGACACTAGTGTGCCGCATTGTCATCCGAAGTCCACGCTGACATCCTCGGGTAGGTAGCTCCCTAAGGAAAAAAAGTTGGACCTAAAGATCAACTTGCCTAGCCCTGCACTAAAACTTGGGATTCTAGAGTGATCGTAGGAATCTAAACTCATTATTCTCATCCTCACTCCACACACACTTAGCTGAGGTAAGTTAGGGTAGCCTCTCACTTCTTGACCCTCCGTGACCTAGGGTCATGCACGCAGTGGTCACCCTCCCTTACATTTTTGGTGAACCTGACGTGGACCAACGTTTGTTCATTCATTGGTGTTAAAACTCCCTTTGGATATCTCATGGTTATTGTGACCTCGTGTGTTGTGAAGGTTTATGAGAATCACAATCCAGTCCACAACTTTTGGGCATATTGTGAGGAGAAGTATATGATACCTCTCGATGGATAGAACAAAGGTCTCAATTGGTATCTCTATAGGTCTTTTCTCTAGTCCTACAGTTAGTTTGGCCGCACAGGAAAAATTATCGAGGAATGAGATGGGGTTCATTGACAAGACTGACCACATTCCCACTCCTCTTGCGTCTCCCACACAATCATCAATGGATGAACATGAGGCCATCCAAATTCCCGCTGATTATGTATCTACCATCGCTAAAGGATTGCGTGACCTTGAACACCATTTGGAAAGAAATTCAAAGATGGCTAGGGCCACTTAGGTTGTTAGAAAATTAAAACATATGATGGGAAAAGATCGAATGGGCATCAAACTTCTAAGTAGTCTCTTTGGCATCACCGAAATGTGCACTCCTTTGGGAAAATCTAGTTCTACGCAAGGAGTCACCTTCGGAGAGCTTGAGAGACAATTAGGAGTATCAATGCCTCCTACTTTAGTTTACATGACTGATGGAGTCCCTTCCATTAGAACCCCTTCCATCCCCAATCAACCGAAAACTATCAAAGTGAATAAGGTCCCATTGGGCTTTACCTTTACCCCTTCTATCACCTCTGGGGGTGGAGGTTTTGGTGGAATAGGTGGTGGAGGCTTTGGTAGTGGAAGTGGATTTGGTAGTGGAGGTGGTTTTGGCAGAGGCCCTACTGGCGATAGTGGCTCTAGTAGTAGCTTTGGTAGAAGTCACATCGGTTGCAGTTCTAGAAGTGGACCTAGCGGCGGTTCTAGAGGAGGAGGATCATCTGGCCCTCTATCTTCTCAAGACCCTATTCTGAATACTTTACTTTAGAATATGGGTAAGATGCAGAGTCAGTTAGTAAACCTCTCCTAGGCCTCGGCCCAACCCATTTTTTAGCCCTTCTTTTGACATAGTCCATTGTCGATTGTTATCTTAAACACTCCCTTTCCTCAAGGAATGGAGATTCTGAAGTTTGATAAGTTTAGTGGCAAGGGAGATCCACATGCACACGTGTCTACCTTTAATGCTCTATGCATCAATTTATTCCATCATGATGCCTTAATGGCTAAACTATTTCCCTGATCTCTCAAGGACACAACACTTGAATGGTACTGTTCCTTGCCTGATAATTCTATTTTATCCTTCGGTCAACTTGCTAACCAATTTCTTAGGTAGATCTAAGCAAACATTGGGCTGAAGATGACTTTCTTAGATCTCATCTGATGTTAGAAAAGGGAAAATGAGAAGATCATTGATTTCATAGCACGTTATCAAGCACTTCTCTCACAAACCTCGTACCAACTGCCCGATTATGACGTATAGAAGGTATTCATAGGAAACTTGTAAAGGCCTTGGAAAGATAAATTTTCCTTGATGAGATATCCCTCTTTCGCACATCTATGTTCAGCCTTACGAGAGTACCAACAGACGATTGCTCAGTTCGGGGGATATTCCTCATGCTCCCATCCTAAAGGGAAATCTATTGTATCGATCTCTGGAAAAGGAAAAGCCATTGTGAATGTATTAGCTACTGCTAATGACAACGGCCTCAAATGCAATCGAAAGTTCACAAAGTTATTAGAATCCTATACCTCCATCTCACAGAAGTTTTAGAGAGATAATATCATAACTTTTTTGGCTCCTAATCCCGTTAAGCAACCTTACCCTAATTGGTATGATGGGAGAAGTTACTTTCAATAGCATCATGTTAATGGACATGATACCGAATGTTGTATGTAGTTGCATCATGAAATACAAGACTGCATCAAGGACAATAGCATTCATCTTGATGGGAATAAGAACATGAAAAAATCAGTGGCAAAAGAAAATAGTGAATTGTAGATATACATGGACCTATTTTTGTCACATTCTGCTAACATGATTATCGATCCCATTGATTTTGCTTCTCAACCTGAGCCCTATGTAAATATGGTCATGGTAACTTCCACTACTTCACCCATGCCCAACTCGATGGATGTTACATTTACAACACAAGATATACCTTTTAACAACAAGCCCTCACCTCTTTACATTCCCAATAGAGTCAATGGTAACATTGTGACAGGAGTCTTGATAGACCCCGTGAGCCATGTGAATGTTGTTACTAAAGAAACATTGGTATTGAACTCAATGCAAAAAGAAAAATATGGAGAAACAAGATCTACCATCCTCACTCACGATGGTATGAATCTCAAAGCTTATGGCTTGATCACTTTGTCTATTCTAGTGGGACCTAGGACTCTTGACATAGTCTTCGACATTATTCCAGAGTCGAACTTGTTCAGAGTGAAGCTAGGCATTCCTCGGTTAGCTTCCATGAATGGGATCGCCTCTGTTATTCACAAATTCTTAAATTTTTCCCATGAGGATGTCATGCATGTAGTACATGACGCCAGATACTAGCCTTTGGTATCTCATGGTGGGTATTCATTGGATCACTTTTGGCCCTCTCTGGTTGGTTCACTCCCTCTGAGGATGAACCTACTTTACAAGAACTATGTGAAGTATAAGACTAGAGGAAAAGGGGAGCCAAAGTTGACCCTTCCTGTGGTAGATCAATTGGTTACCTCCTCTCCTCGGGAAGAGAAGAAGAAGCCCGCACCTATGACTAGTCCTTCTCTGAAAGAGAAAGAGGAGTCCATGCTAGTCCTTTCTCCTTCCCGCAAAGGTAAAGAGAAGATTACACCATCCACTCCCTCTTCCCCAAAGAGGGAGGAGAAGCCCATAGTGGCTCCCTCTTCTTCCCATAAGGGTAAAGGGAAGATAACCCTTTCATGGACTGCCCCATCCTCTCCCCTCTCCTAGGAAGAGCGTTGGATAAGCAAGCCCGATGGCTATCCGTTAAATTAGATGATTCCTCCTTGGTGTAGGCCCAAGATCAGAATCACAGACCTTCCTAATGAATTTTCAGGCCCATGGTACTACTTGTACAATAGAAAGAAAGGTTCTCACAAAGAATTTGATCTGCGGCCTCCTACTGCTCTTGCTCCTAAGGAAGTGATTAGAAAGAGGCCCACTGCCGAGGCTCTCAAGTTGACTCCTCCCATCACTCCTCAGCTTGCTCCCCCTGATCCTACATGTGAACCCGTTCCTCCACTTGAAACGGTCATACTGGATGTCCCTATAGTCGAGTAGGAAACTCTCATCTCTTCACAAGTTGCGGCTTCTAACTCCAAGAGCCATAGGAACCACCTTGTATGAGAACGCAAGCACCGGAAAAAGGCTCTCCTGGCTGAGCAAGCCACTTCACAACAGAGGGAAGAAGAAATGACCGCCCCCACTTTAGGGCCCTCTGCAGCGTCATCTTCTTCCTCTACTATTGTGTCTCTTCTGCCTGATCCGTTCTCGGCTTCCGTTGTGAGCATGAAAGCACTTAACCCTAATCGGGGTACAAGTGTTTATCACTCCCTCGATGGAGCTGCCTTTTCTAATTTCCATTCTAGATATTCAGCCCTTCCCAAAACCCATGGATATGGTTAACACTTCGGTCGTATCCACTATGGTTATGTCCTCTTCCTCCTTTGCACCTCTAGCTTCATCTATGGGGAGTTCACCCCTCCTACGAAGGAGGCAGAGGCTAGTCCTTCTTGCGATAAACGACATAGGAAGAGCCCAGCTTTGCAAGGTGGCCTTGTGATGACTTGTTCTATCCTTGTGATAGAATTAGTCCCAGCCTCTCCTAAGTTTGTCACCGCTCTCGAATCATTTAGTGAGCCTAGTGGTGGATCTAAGGCACAACCCATCCCATCCACTAAAGTAAGACATAGTGCTCCCATGGGGTGCATGTTCAACTCTATGGATGAGGTCCTGACCCTATCAGTAATCTTCATGAAATCGTTGACCTTGACTCCACAAGAGCTCGGTGGAGAGGACCTTGAGGGTCCCTCTTCCTTTGCCCTTGTCACGGGAGGATCGGATGCCCCTCCTCTTATCATTTTGCCTTTACAGGCTCCTCCTCCTTCTCCTTAGGAGGATTTGGATTGGGAAGCAGACGACCTCTTGTCCGAGCAGTGTTAGGAGGAGGCCCTTTTTCTTCTTGATCTTGTGTGCGTGTGTGCATGTTTTGTGATGTGTTCCCCTATACTCATACTATGTGTGCCTAGGTGACCCTCATCACCCTTGTTGGTGCTTAGATATAGGTGTTGTTTTTGTGTCATAAACCTTCTATTTGTGCCATCATTCCTCCATGTTTGTGCTTGATTTTTGATAGATTGGGGATGATGCAAAGCATCGGGGGCATTTAGGATTCCCTTCCATGTTGACCCATTTTTTAATTTTTACTTTGTTTTCTATGCATTCTTCTTGATCTGGTTGGGGATTGATGATCTTTAACCTTGCATTGTGGTTACCTACTATTATATGAGCTCAGACAGATCTAACCCCGCTAAACTAGATCCCCCTGTGCCCTTTGTTTGTACTTTTTACTTTCTCTCTTCTTTGCTTGAGTTGTCCTTCCTATGTGGGACAATGTTCTTTAATACTTCGAATTTCAGAAAATGAATTCAAAGCCGATGAATCTTTTCTCGAAAGTCCTCACAACACCATTTCCTTGGAAGCACATTCTCAACATAGAATCCTAACAGAATGTGTTTCCTTCATCACGGGTTCGTAAAGAAGGGACTTGAAGATCATCCTCTGAAGTAGTAACTACTTTGACTTCCCATCGCATGGGGACATGACCTTCCTTTCGAATTCCTTGATGAAGTGAACACCTTTCAAAAGGATCCCTTGATGACTAATCACTCGAAGATGGTGACTTTTGAACTGCATGTCCCTTAAGTGGACCCCCTCTTTTTCATGGTAGGTTCCTCAAGGAGCCTTTCTTCAAAATACTTTGTAATGAATGGAATCTTTTACGTCTAGTCTGGGGGCAACCCAACTAGACTTGTTCCATTCATCCTTTCGCGTCTAGCTTGTGGGAAGCCTAACTAGACCTTACTATTTCAAACCGTGCATCCCTTGAGTGGACCCCTCTTCTTTTGAAGGGTTCTCGAGGGATCCCTTTGAAATTTTTTTGGTCTATGTGACTAGGTGCTTTAGACATGTTCTATATGTGAGTAGACGTGTCACTGCTTTTAGATGTGTTCTATCTGTGGGTAGATGCATCAAATCTTTAGACATGTTATATCTACGGGTAGATGTGTCGCCACTTTTAGATGTTTTTGTCTGCGAGTAGACGCATCGACGCTTTAGACATGTTCTATCTATGGGTAGATGTGTCACCGCCTTTAGGTACATTCTATCTATAGGTAGATGTATCGATGCTTTAGACATGTTCTATCTATGGGTATATGTGTCGCCACTTCCTTGGGGCTTTCTCCATGCGAGAGATCTTGGGGGTTGCCTCCTTGTCGGTCTGCGGGCCTGTAAGATGCTTTTTTGTTCAAACTTCATAGTTCTGAGCAGCTATGGAGTCCTTTGTTTTCCCTTCATCTTCAGGTTCACCAGATCATGGTCTGCATCCTCGACAATTCAGGTATACTTTTCTAACCCTACTCTCTTCTTGATCTACTTTACTGAGCACTCATTAGTACTTGTGCTCGCTAAAGTGGGGGAAAATGTATAAGAGCGAATTTGCACCCTAGGTGCAATTCCCCTTTTTTCCTTATTACACTTTAGAAAACCTAAGTCAGAGGCTTAATTCGCTTAAGTCCACTAATGGAAGTACACTTGGCACCTATTTTGCATGGCGGTGGAGGCATTTCTATTAGAGATGTCTGCGCGATGTGCAAATGTTCGTGCAGAACACTTACATCCCTGGCAAATTCTTGTGGCTAAGCCAGCAAAGGCATTACTCTTCCCATTGGCAGCCAAGTTGTAATGCCTCCTTCGGCCACCCAACCTAAATATGACCACTTCTTTCCTCTCTCCTTCATAATCACTCTTTGTACTTGCATTTGGAGGTTGGATGAAGGTAGGATGAAAGATTGGAAGAACTCTACATCACTTCAAGCTCATGTTGCACTCACATTCTAACATTCCAAGCATTCCATAGCAACAATATCACACTCCATCACATTAGTAGAGAAATTTTTGGACCACACCATTGACGCAAAGGCTTGAGTTCATCTCATTTCTCACCCAAGCAGCCTTGAGTGCTCTTGGTGGAGGTGGTAAGCTTTGCTCTCCTTTCCTCTAAAATCTGGTTGAGTAGCATAATATTGTTTTTGTAGTGCTTGTGTTTTTATCACTTCTTTATCTCTTTTCCATTGGTTGTCTATGGAGGTGGGAACACCTAAACAAGGGTCTAATTGAAGCAAACCCCTATACAACCACCCCCCAACATCCTCTTTCTTGTTGTGTGTAGGTGGATGCACTTCGAGGAGCTAGTTGGTGAATAGGGTCTTCTACAAGATCGTCTTCATCTCCTTGAATTTGGTATATCTACTCTATCACCTTCGCTTGTATTTCTCATACTACATAGTATTATTTTTTCCTCTTAGAAGTTGTTAAGCTAGGTTGTTAGTCGTTCAGGTGAGTTCGAGCTTGTCTCTACTATAATCTGATTGTATGGACTACAACGTGTTTCTAGGACGGCAGCGCGTCGTGCTATCATCCGAAGTCCATGCTAACATCCTCAGGCAAAGAGATCCCTGAGGCATAGAAGTTCGATCCAAAGATCGACTCGCCTAGCCCTGCATTGAAACTCAGGATTGCAGAGTGATCATAGGACTCTAAACTCCTCATTATTCTTATCCTCACTCCCTAAACACACAGCTAGATGAGGTAAGTTAGGGTAGCCTCGCGTGTCTTGACCCTCGGTGACCTGGGGTCTTGCACGTGGTGGTCCCCCTCCATTACGCGACAATATTTGATTTTCAAATCATATCTTAAACTATCAACAACAATAATTAAACCCTCAATAGCATTCACAACATATAAATAGAAGGAAACATGTAAACAAATTAAAGAACACCATAATACCAGGATTTTTACATGGAAACCCTATTAGGGGAAAAAACATAGTGGAGATTAATCCACAAAGTATACTCTATTAAAAGTATGATAAAAGGGAATGTACTTGCATTCAGGCACACTACCTAGAGCTCACTGCTCAAAGAGAAGGCTCACTACCTTACAAAATATATTTTATATTACAATAAAATGTTGAACTTAGAGTATAGCATCTACAAATGATTGGATTCAGTTGCAATTAAGCACACAATCAGATTATGGATCTTCTATCCAATTCACACTTCTACTCTTCTCTGCTCTGCTCTGCTCTCCTATAGAAACCCTTCTAAAAAATTCACTCAATAGATCTTTTGAATTTTTATTTTTTTATTTTTTTATTTTTTTTTTAGACTACAGGAATCGGGTAACACGACCCCCTATAAACTGCAGTGTGCCTGGTAAACTTTTTAATGTGACCAGCAGTGCTAGCGCGACACGCCCTCCGGTACCATGGGATGGGGGGAGACTAGAACTCATGACCAGCAGAGCCACAACAGAATTACTTAGCCAACTGAGCTAGGGCCCCCACCCAATAGATCTTTTGAAATTAACCCATATAGTTTTTATGTAATTTTTTGGACACACATGCCTTCTTACAACTTCATATTCTCTTCTTTCATCATATCAAAGTGATTTTCTGATCTCCTTTATATATCCACTAACAAGAATTTTATTATATGTTGGCTTCAAAACAAAATATAAAGTACCCTCACAAGTCGGCTCAAATCACTAATTGTAATTGATACGTACCCTCACAAGTTGGATAGACTATAGTAGGGACCCAAACCAAAATTTCAAACATAGTAAATAGTGAAAAACATACTTCTTATACATCCGCGACATACCATACGCAGCAGGTCGACCAGATTGAGAAAATAAATCATTCTTTTGAATCTCTTAACTCTTACTCTGTCTAATGTGACACCACAAAACTTTCCAATAGGATACCATAAATGTTGAACATGCTTCTCTAGGGATCCACACAATAAAATAGTGATCTGGTGGAGTATTCAGATCAACTTATCAACCGGATACCCTGTACTTCATACTTTTTGCTGGAAGATTACAATGTCTTGCTTCTCTTGCCGGTAGGAGAAATTTCAACACTGCAGACCATACTGCTAACTCCAGTTGCCATCAATGACAACACAAGAAGCCAAAAAAAATCTCTCAAAGCCACATGCCAACAATCTCCCCCTTTTGCATTGATGGCAACACTTAGTTAAAAATGACTAAGTGTCAAGACTCAAAAACTCATCAAAACCAAAATTACTTCTCCTCCTTAGGATTTCAAATTCATTTCATTCTCTTCCCCTTTTACATAAATGACAAAGATTCCACTACTTTCACTGCACTTCTCTCCCTTAAACAAAATTTTACTATTGTCTCCCCCTTTACAAAATAGAGAGTTTGATCAAAATTTGGAAAACTGTTACACAAATCAGAAGATTATTTTATACTTGACTTTCATTTTTGAAAGAAATTTCTTCCAAGAATCGACCGTGATCCCAATAGCTATAATCAAGTTGTTATTCTCTAATGTCCTATTGATAATATGGACAAGGGATTCAAGAATGGTGATGGCATCAGCCAACTTTTCTCCTTTCTTTATAATTTCAATCATTTGCTCCAACCTGCATTCAGTATGATCTTTTACTTTCTAGAAAGAGTCCATAAGAGTATTTCTGGCATAGTAAACCTTTGTATGCTCAACCTATAAAACATGAATCTTCTTCTTAAATTCTCCATCCTGATCCAAAAACATATTGTAGTCCTATCCGATTCTGACAAGATCATTCTAAATTTCCTACAACTTGTCCTTGTATTTTCCAACCACATGAGGCCACCTAAGAAAGTAATTGAAGATCTTATTGATTGATTCAATGCACTATCTTAGCATGTTCATTTTCTTCTTCAGTTTAGCAAGAGATAGTCTAAACTAAATCTTCAGATGAGAGATTATTTCCTCCTCTTTTATCTCTAGAGGTACAGAGTCCATAGCCTCCTTGATACACTGAATCAACTCTTCTGAAAGTACATTTTGTAGATTCTCCAATTCAATGTTGTTATAAACAAAGTATCCTCACATTGAACATTCTCCAACAATTGATTCTTCATCAAACCACATAGGTCAAAGTCTGCATCTTCTATTATCATTTTGTGAGGGATATACACTGCACCTACCGAGATTGATCCTTCTCTATTTCTCAAGAATACTTTATATTAAATTCCATGTGTAATATACCTCGTTAAAGGATCTTTGATCATTGTAATCATCAGAGCCCTCTAATCTCCCATTATTCCAGTTAGGGCTTCGACCTCAGCATTTCAAATTGATTTATTTTTTAGAACATCACCAACTTTGGACAAACCTGTTAGATTTTTTATTACATCCCTAGAAATTTGATGGGGTTTATCCAGAGTAAGGATATCACCATCCAATCTGTTTAGAATAAACTGAACTACCTCTAAATTGAGGAAATGAGGGAATTCATTCCAGATATCCAAACTCTTATGTTTTGTTCCTCCAAGCTTTTTCAATTCGATGACGGACATTGAATTTCTTATATCCTTGACCTTCTGACTGCTATATTCATCCAAAGTTAATGTTCCTTGGATTTGCTTCATTTTCTGTACCAAATAGGGTTCTATTGATCACCAAATAAGTATGAAATTAATAGGCAACAGAAATACCTGGAGAATTCACCGCTAAATTGACTTTTCACTCCTTCAAAATTTTGTTGAAAAGGTTCCCCAACTGTTCTTATTTGAAGCACAATGAAAAATTAGGGTTCCAAATGCCCTTTTATAACTTCACCTACTTAACTTCAGGATTTCTGCATTAAATGTGTTTCCCTAGAAGTTCTGGTTACACTGAAAACTCAAACAGCAAGCGAAGAATCTGACTTCAGAGCTTCAACCTTTCATCCAACTCAACAAATGATTGCTGATACATTTGACAATAAATAACACAACTGCTGATTACATCCTACGATTTGATGCCAACTATACATAGGGCGATAGATAATTTTCATGAGAGACTGCCCCTAGGCCTCTGGCTTGAAGTCAATTGTCAGAAGAATTACTAGAGGGAGCTTCCAGTATAGCCTTATTTCCTTCATCAAATTCACTTTTCTTTACCCACGTTTTCTTCATCTGATCTCTTATCTCTTCTATCGATGCTTTTTCCTTCCCTTTGTTGTCTTTCTGTGAATTTATCCCATGATAAATCGAACCTCTTTTATTCGTGTTTTTGTTCTTGTAGAATCTTGTAATATGACCAAATTTGTTACAATTGTAGCATACCAGACTTTTCTGTCTATATCATCCATTCCACTAATTTCCTCCAGATTTGCATTGATTAACAACATGTCCAAATCTTCCATAGGTATAACATTTAATGTTACTTGCACTGACTGGTATACTTCTGCATTCTAATGACTTATGACCAAACTTCTTGCATTTAAAACACTGACCAAAAAATGGTGGGATGCTAAAGTTTAACTTTCTCCTACACTGAGAAGCCATATGTCCAAATTTATTACAAACAAAGCAATATCCATTAAATTTCTAAGCATTGGGTTGCCTTACTAGATGTCTTCTACCTTTTTTCTTCTTTTCAAGGTTCTTCCATTTACATCCAGAGCACTCGTGCCCTTCTCATAGCCAAGACCTCTCTTATCATTTGCATCCTTTTGTCCTTTAGCTATCTCATCAAGATTAGCATAACTTATCCTAAACTTATCCTTGAATTCATTTGCAGTAGTAAGCTCATTTATGAGAATAACTACATGTCTCTCAAGCTCTTGTTCACTATTTCTGGATTGTTGCAGTTTGATCCCCAACTGAATGAATCCACTATTAATTCTGGTACATTCTTCAAATTTTTCTTGCAAGGACTGGACCAGATTCTCCTCTTTCTTCTTTCTCTCTTCAGTCTCTTTAGTTAACTTCATCACCACATATTCCATTTCAAGCTTTAGAGTTGCATAGTCCTTAGCAAGTTTTTCACATTCTTCTATTATTTCTCTTAGGTTTTTATTTAGATGGACATCATCCAGACCTTTGCTTTCTTTTTGCTTCAATTCATCACATAGTTCCTTCCTTTTTTCCCTTGACTCATTTATTTTATCCTTTAATGATTGAATGAATTTTTTTGCAACCACAAGATTTTCTTTTAGTTCCATGACCTCTGCTTTAGACTGATCAAGATCATCAAGTTCCTCCATAAGCTATTGTTGAAGACCACGAATGTCCATTGTAATTCAAGATACACCTCAAGTTGTTAAATTCCAGAAGAGGAACCCGCTCTGATACCAATTATTGGACACTAGGAACACTGAGAGGGTGGGGTGAATCAGTGTTTGACAATATTTGATTTTGAAATAAGATCTTAAACTATTAACAACAATAATTAAACCCTCAATAGAATTCACAACATATAAATAGAAGGAAACATGTAAACACATTAAAGAACACCATAACACCAAAAATTTTATGTGGAACCCCTATTAGGGGAAAAACCATAGTGGAGATTAATCCACAAAGTATACTCTGTTAAAAGTATGATAAAAGGGAATGCACTTGCATTCAGGCGCACTGCCTAGAGCTCACTGCTCAAATAGAAGGCTCACTGCCTTACAAAATATATTTTATATTACAAAAAAATGTTGAACTAAGAGTATAGCATCTACAAATGCTTGGATTCAGTTCCAATTAAGCACACAATCAGATTCTGGATCTTCTATCCAATTCACACTTCTGCCCTGCTTTGTTCTACTTTTCTCTCCTACATAAATCCTTCTAAAAAAATTGCTCAACAGATCTTTTGAAATTAACCCATATAGTTTTTTTGTACTTTTTCGCACACACATGTCTTCTTACAACTTCATACTCACTTCTTTTATCATATCAAAATGATTTTCTGATCTCCTTTATATATCCGCTAACAAGAATCTTATTATATGTCGGCTTAAAAAAATATATAATTTTTTTCCCATGTCGGCTCAAATCACTAATTATAATTGATGCATACCCTCACAAGTCAGCTAGACTATAGTAGTGACCCAAACTAAAATTCCAAACATAAGAAATAGTTAAAAACATACTTATACATTTGCGACACACCATATGCAATAGGTTGGCCAGAATGAGAAAATAAATCATTCTTCTGAATCTCTTAACTCGTACTTTGACTAATGCGACACCACAAAAAATTCCAATAGGATAGCATAAATGCTAAACAGGATTCCTTGGGCATCCACACCACAAAATAGTGATCTGGTGAAGTATTTAGATCAACTTATCAATTGGATACCCTGTACTTCATACTTTCTATCGGAAGATTACAATCTCTTGCTTCTCTTGCCGATAGGAGCAATTTCAACATTGTGGACCATACTGCTAACTCCAGTTGCCATCAATGACCACACAAGAAGACAAAAAAACATGTCAAAGCCATATACCAACAAGAGGGAGAGTGGGAGAGTGAGAGAGAGAGAGGGAGAGAGGGAAATACCTGAGAGGAAGATAGTGAGAGTGGGAGAGTGGGAGAGAGGGAGAGTGGGAGAGAGAGAGTGGGAGAGAGGAAGAGAGGGAGAGTGGGAGAGAGAGTGGGTTTAGGGTTTGGGGAGAGTTTGAGAGAGAGAGCTAAGAGGGAGAGAGGGAGAGAGGGAGACTAGGAGAGAGGGAGAGTGGGAAAGAGGGAGAGTGGGAGAGAGAGAGAGTGGGGGAGAGGAAGAGAGGGAGAGTTGGAGAGAGGGAGGCAGAGGGAGGGAGAGAGAGAGAGAGTATGTGGGAGAGAGGAAGAGAGGGAAATACCTAAGAGGAAGATAGGGAGAGTAGGAGAGTGGGAGAGAGAGTAGGTCTAGGGTTTAGGTTTTAGGGAGAGATGAAAAGTGGGAGAGAGGGGGGGAGAGAGAGACAGAGACAGAGACAGAGACAGAGATAGAGACAGAGACAGAGATAGAGACAGAGACAGAGAGAGAGAGAGAGGGAGGGAGGTAGGGAGGGAGAGTTTGTGTGAGAGAGGGAGAGTGGGAGAGAGGGAGAGTTGGAAAGAGAGAGTGGGAGAGAGGAAGAGAGGAGAGAGGAGATTGGGAGAGAGAGAGTGGGAGGGAGGAAGAGAGGGAGAGGGGGAGAGAGAGGGTTTTGGGTTTTGGGTTTATGGAGAGAGGTAGAGTGGTAGAGAGGGAGACAGAGAGAGAGAGAGAGAATGACCTAAGAGGGAGAGTGGGAGAGAGCTAGAGAGGGAGAGAGAAATTCCTAAGAGGAAGAGAGGGAGAGAGGGAGAGAGGGAGAAAGTCCTGAGAGGGAGAGACTTGAGAAGGAGAGAGGGAGAGACAGACCTGAGAGGGAGAGAGGGAGAGTGAGGGATAGAGGGAGAGATAGAGAAATTCTTAAGAGGGAGAGAGGGAGAGTGGGGGAGAGGGAGAGAGGGAAAGACCTGAGAGGAAGAGAGGGAGGGAGAGGGGAGAGGGAGAGGGAGAGGGAGAGTGGGAGAGAGAGAGAGGGAGAGAGGGAGAGGGAGGGAGAGGGAGAGGGAGAGAGGGAGAGTGAGAGAGAGAGTGGCTTAGGAGAGAGGGAGAGGGAGAGAGGGAGAGAGAGAGGGAGAGAGGGAAAGACTTTGAGAAGGAGAGAGAGAGGTTTGAGATGGTGATTGTATGCAGAGAGAGAGAGAGAGAGAGAGAGAGAGAGAGAGAGAGAGAGAGAGAGAGAGGAGAGAGAGAGAGAGAGAGAGAGAGAGAGAGAGAGAGAGAGAGAGAGAGGGAGAGAGAGAGAGAGAGAGAGAGAGAGAGTGGGGGAGAGGAAGAGAGGGAGAGTGGGAGAGAGGGAGAGAGGGAGGGAGAGGGAGGGAGAGAGAGGGAGAGAGTGGGAGAGAGGAAGAGAGGGAAAGAACTCAGAGGAAGAGAGGGAGAGTGGGAGAGAGAGTAGGCTTAGGGTTTAGGTTTGAGGGAGAGAGGTAAAGTGGGAGAGAGGGAGAGAGGGAGAGATGAAGAGAGAGCAAGAGAAAGTCTTGAGAGAGACAAAGGGAGAGTGGGAGAGAGGGAGAGAGGAAGAGTGGGAGAAAGCAAGAGAGAGAGGAAAAGAGGGAAAGACCTAAGAGGATGAGAGGGAGAGTGGGAGAGAGGGAGAGAGAATGTGTGAGAGAGGGAGAGTGGGAGAGAGGGAGAGTGGGAAAGAGAGATTTGGAGAGAGGAAGAGAGGGAGAGTGGGAGAGAGAGTGGGTTTAGGGTTTAGGTTTTAGGGAGAGAGGTAGAGTGGGAGAGAGGGAGAGAGGGAGAGTGGGAGAGAGCTAGAGAGGGAGAGATGAAGAGAGGGAGGGAGAGAGAATTTCTTGAGAGGGAGAGAGGGAGAGTGGGAGAGAGCTAGAGAGGGAGAGAGAGAAAGTCCTAAGAGAGAGAGAGAGATAAATTCCTGAGTGGAAGAGAGGGAGAGTGGGAGAGAGGGAGAGACTTGAGAGGGAGAGAGGGAGAGAGAGAAATTCCTAAGAGGGAGAGAGGGAGAGTGGGAAAGAGGGAGAGTGGGAGAGAGAGCCAGTTTAGGGAGAGAGGGAAAGACCTGAGAGGAAGAGAGGGAGGGAGAGTGAGAGAGAGGGAGAGAGGGAGAGAGGGTGAGAGAGAGAGGGAGATAGGGAGAGAGGGATAGGGAGAGAAAGTCCTGAGAGGGAGAGAGGGAGTGGGAGAGTGGGAGATAGGGAGAGAGAGAGGGGGGGAGATGGAAAGACCTAAGAGGAAGAGAGAGAGTGGGAGAGGGAGTAGGTTTAGGGTTCATGGTTTAAGGAGAGAGGGAAAAACTTGAGAGGAAGAGAGGGAGGGATAGAGGGAGAGTGGGGGAGAGAGAGACGGAGGGAGAGAGAGAGAGAGAGAGAGAGAGAGAGAGAGAGAGAGAGAGAGAGAGAGAGAGAGAGAGAGAGAGAGAGGAGGGAGAGAGGGAGAGAGAGATAGAAATTCTTGAGAGGGAGAGAGGGAGAGTGGGAGAGAGGGAGATAGAGAGAAAGAATGTAGGGACCATTGAAATACTTAAAAATTTATTGAAAATAAAATTATTATTTCAAAATGTTGAAAGTATTGAAAATAGTGAGAATGAAAATGTTGATAACATTGAAAATGTTGAAAATGAACCTTATGTATCACCTAATTACAAAAGAAACTCTAAATGGTTGGTTGAAATAGGTGAGAACATAGTTGATAATCTTGAAGGAAAAAGGTCACAATGAATGGTTCATCTGTGGGCTATGAAAAATATTCAATGAATTATTTTCTGATAAGACATTAACCAAACAATGCCAACTATTTTTTAAATTACTTAAGATTTACAAAATGAGACCATTATTAAAAAAATTGAAGATTCGTCTCACAAAAAAATTGGAAAAAAATAGTCTTATTGTAAAAAATATTTTTAATGCTCTAACCTCTATTGGAAATACTAGTAAGGAAAAAGATAAAAGGGTTGCTCGAAGAGTGATCATAACCTCACTAGTAAGCCATCATTTCAGAAATTCTTGTTTAATGAGACATACTTGTATTGATTTTAACTTAAATCGTAAAACATTGAATAGATCACTCTCAAGAAGAGGAAGAATCAATATTTCTCTTTAAAATGATACGTGGGATTTTAGTGGGAGGCTTCCACATGTTGATAAAAATCTAACCGATGATGTAAAGATGCAAATTAAACAATATTGGAATTCTCACTCTAGAGTATCATCAAATTTAAAAGATTATTTAAAGTTATGAATTGGTAATCAAGATCGTACACCACATTGCAAACATTTTTTGAAATGTACCCAAACAATTTTGTCAAGAACATCCAAATTTGCAAATCTCACAAAGGGATTTTGAGTTTTCCAAGCCATTTTATTGTGTTCCTATTAATTTTTGTAGTACATGTTGGAAATACCATGTTGATTTTTCAATGTATCATGAATTGTTATGCCATATTCGTTCTACTATGCATATTGAGGAAATGTTGCAGGATTGTCATGCAGTGCAACTTCCCAAGTCATCCAAGGAGTTGTTAGATTCATTTTTATGCATTAGAGGTGATGGTTGCTTATTTTATACAAATGATTGTTTAAATGAAACATTTTTGCAATGTGGTGGTTTTTCAAAGTTTGTAACATTCTTTCATGAGGGCAATGATCATGATTTTGGTAACAAAATTGTTGAGAAATTTTTTTTGATAGTCAAATACACATTCAAGAGTGCAGGTGATGGTTCTAGATGCACATCGGTTGCAAGAGAGCTACCTATTGCTCATTTTGTTTCAGATTTTGAGAAAAAACTTTTCTATAAGTATGTAAGGCATAGCCATAGGTTGCAGTGGTTGGATCAGCAATTTAGGATGTGTGAGCTCTCTTTCCCGATTGGAACTATTGTATCTGTAGTTGATTTGCTAAAAATTACACATTGCAAAAACAAAATGAAGTTCAATCAAAATATTGTAATTCTATTCAAATTACTATTTTTGTCCACATAACATATAAGCATGCCCTTGATAGTGCATAAGAGCACATAAAGATAATGAGGAATTACCATTTTAACGTGAGTGATGATAGATATAATTCATCTAAGTTTGTACAATATTGTTTTGAAATTTTTTTTGAGTTCTTGTAGGAAAAATAAATTGCAATGGGTCAACATGTGATTTGGTTAGATAACTGCACAGAGCAATTCAAGAATGCTCACATGTTTTATCGGTTGAGCAGGATGCATATAGAGAATGGGTGTACCACATATTTGGAGTTATTTCAAAGCTGGGAATGGAAAATGTGAGCATGATGGCCTAGGTGCATGTGTGAAAGAGCTTTGGTTAAGGAACAAATGAAGATTAGAGGCGTTGCAACATTCAGTGATGCACGTTCTATTGTGCATTGGTGTAATTATGCACTATCACAAGGAGGGAAACTTGATTCACAAGTTTGTAGGTTATTTTGGTTGGTTGAGGAGGACACAGGGGGATACAAAATGGAATGTCAAACATTAGAGATTCTTCAAAGATGCATTCATTTCAAAGCTTAGATGCGAGTGCATGGACCATATCGACACGAGAGATGGCTTGTTTTTGTTAGAATTGTACATTTAGTGTGATTAGGATCAGTGTGTCAAGTGAGTGGGTAGATACATGGATTCCATAGTACCTAACCCCTTTATCTATAGCACAATCCTCATTAGAAGATGTAATGGAAAGTTCACTTGACTATGATAATCTTTCAGATCTTGTACAACCAGGACATTTCTATGCAATTGTAGCACCATAGGAGAATGAAGAGGAATCAGACTATTGGTTGGCATGATGTGTATAGGGAAATAATATTATAACACAACCGATGATATATGATGATTGGTTCATGTATCCTATACGTTGAGTTGTTTCTTGAACTTGGTTGCATTACCATTTCATCATCGTTTAGGTTGTTTACAAGAATATAGATTTGTTATTCTAAGCATCTTTTCTAGTTTGCATTACCATTTCATCATCATTTAGGTTTTTTAGACAAAATATAGATTTGTTATTCTAAGTATATTTAGATGTTGATAAAAAACTTATGATCACACAGGTTCAGTTGTTGTTTTTTGAACTTGGTTGCAAACATATATGATTAGAAAGAATGAAATACCTACATTTGTATAATATCAGAAACAAAAAACCATTCTCATGTATTTGCACCTTGTTATAACAAATAATGTTAAGTTATTGAGACCTCATGCTAGACCAAAAAAAAAAAACTATGAACAATTAGTTGTGTTGATCATGAAGCATTACTGGAAACTCTGAAGGTAAGAGATGACCCTTCAGGAGCACTTGAGTGGTGGATCATTTGTTGTATGGGACAAGTATGATATTCTTCATCACATTTTGATATTGTTTATCTACTAAGGTTCATTATTTATGTTGTTTAGAATAATATAGATTTGTTATTCTAAGCATATTTTCTAGTTTTCATTAATAATTCATCATCATTTAGGTTGTTTAGAATAGTATAGATTTGTTAGTCTAAGCGTATTTTCTATTATGGCCATATAGATTTCTCATTCGAAGTATATTGTGATGTTCCTAGCATGATTGATCCTCGAGTTGCTGCAACAATAGCCAGCTCCGATCCTTTGGAAGAGGTATTCAATAGATTAGAATAATATAGATTTGTTATTGTAAGAATCTTTTATAGTTTGCATTACGAGTTCATCATCAACTAGGTTGTTTAGAATAATATAGATTTGTTATTCTAAACATCTTTTCTAGTTTGCATTACCATTTCATCATCACTTAGGTTGTTTAGAATAATATAGATTTGTTATTCTAAGCATCTTTTCTATTGTATGTAGTTTAACTACTACCTTTATGGTTTTTATAGGTGCTTGTCACTCCAAAATGCCAACATGGTACTATTGTGGAAGATTGTGCTGACTGAGAAGGAAATGTGTGTTCTATTTCCTTCCCCTACTGGGAAATGCCCATGTATTAGGGTTGTTCATTGTATGCCTACCTGGAATTTTGTAAATACTATATTTGATAGAAATGATTGAATGATAATATCATGCGTATTGTGTATACTTTACATGTATTCAAGTGTATACTTTACAACTTATGTGTATACTTTGTAACTTACGAGTATTACAATGTATACTTTATGACCTACGTGTTTTAATATGTATACTTTGTATTCATGTGTGTAGTTCATGACTTAAGTTTATTTGAGTAAATGAATCACTTTTTCACTTACTCACGAGGAATAAAATGAATCCTAAACCCCTTTGCACCTTTACATCGCATCCATCTGACCCTTTTTCCATCAACTAAAAACTTGATAGGTCACAAAAAAATTCCTTAGAGATATAAAAAATAGAGAGAGGTTATTGTAGAGGGGCCCTACATGATCCCATAGACTCAGACAAATTATTTCTAGGTGACACAGATTCTGAGTAATAGCCCGTCAAAGATTGATGTCTTTTAGCACTTTGGTTTCTTAAGGGAAATCACCAGTCCAATGTAACTTAGAGTGGTTCAACATGTTTGGGTGTAAAAGAGGACCATTCCTAGCATAAACATACCCATCCAAAAATTTTGGAACAGTATGTTTGGTTGTACATATTGTAGAATGAAAGTTGCACCACTTTGCAACTTTTTCCTCAACTAAAAACTCGTCACCATGGGAAAATTCCTCTGAGATAGCAAAAAATGAGAGGTTATTTTAGATGATCCCATCGCCTCAGACAAAGAGTCTGTAACCTCACAATTTCCAAGAAATAGCCCTTCAAAGATTGTTGCCTTTTAGCACTTTGGACTCTTAAGGGAAATCGTCGATCCAATGTAGCTCGAAGTGGTTTAGTGTGATTGGGTGCAAAATAAGACCATTCCTAGTGTAAATATATCCATTCAGAGATATTGGAATAGTCTAGTACGAGTTATAGAACGAAAGTTGCACCACTTTGTAACTTTACACTGCTTACATTTGACAATTTTTTCCTCAACTAAAAACTTGTCACCATGGGAAAACACCTCTGAGATAGAAAAAACCAAGAGAGGTTATTGTAGAGGGTCCCAACATGATCCCATAGCCTCAGACAAAGAGCCTTTAAGCATCATAAATTTTGAGAAATAGCCTTTTAAAGATTGTCGCCTTTTTGCATTTTAGACTCTTAAGGGAAATCATTGGTCCAATGTAGCTCAGAGTGATTCGATGTGTTTGGGTACAAAATAGGACCATGCCTACTATAAATTTACCCATTTGGATGTGTTGGAACAATCTATTTGGTCGTACGAGTTGCACCACTTTGCAACTTTACACTGCTTGCATCTAACAACTATTTTTTCAACTAAAAACTCATCACCACGGAAAACACCTCTGAAATAGAAAAAAATAAGAGAGGTTATTATAGAGGGTTCCAACATGATCCCATATCCTCAGACGTATAGCCCTTCAAAGATTACTGTCTTTTAACACTTTGGACTCTTAAGGGGAATCATTGATCCAATGTAGCTCAGAGTGATTTGGGATGTTTGGGTGCAAAAAAGAACCATTCCTAGTGTAAACGTACCCATTTGGATGTGTTGGAATAGTTCATTTGGTCGTATGAGTTGCAAAATGAAAGTTGCACCACTTTGCAACTTTACACTGCTTGCATTTGAATTTTTTTTCCTTAACTAAAAACTCATCACCACGGGAAAATACCTCCGAGATAGAAAAAATTGAGAGAGGTTATTATAGATGGTCCCAAATTGATCTCATATCCTTAGACAAAGATTCTATAAGCATCACAGTTTCCAAGTAATAGATCGTCAAAGATTGTCGCCTTTTAGCACTTTGGACTCTTAAAGGAAATCACTAGTCCAATGTAGCTCAGATTGATTCAACGTGTTTGAGTGCAAAAGAGGACCATTCCTAGCATAAAAATACCCATCTAGATGTGTTGGAATAGTCTATTTGGTTGTACAAGTTGTAGAACAAAATTTTTACCACTTTGCAACTTTACAATGCTTGCATTTGACAACTTTTTCCTCAACTGAAAACTCGTCACCATGGGAAAACACCTCTGAGATAGAAAAAATTGAGAGAGTTTATTAAATAAAGTCCCAACATGATCCTATATCCTTGGATGTAGAGTCTATAAGCATCATGGTTTATGGGTAATAGCCTCTCAAATATTGTTGTCTTTTTGCACTTTTGACTCTTAAGGGAAATCGTCGGTCCAATGTAGCTCAAAGTGATTTGACATGTTTGGGTGAAAAAGAGGACTATTCCTAGCATAAATGTACCCATATAGTATGCCTAGTTTTCTTATTGATTCATTATGGTTAGCAACATTCATTGTTGTGCATTATGATAATAGAAATTGCATGTTTAAGGTCAAATAAAATGCATGTAATGGAGTTGTATTTGGTTTGTTTAATTGTAGTATCACACTCATTTGGTTTGTTTAATGGTTGCATCCTGGTTTAGTGATGTCTTAATTGTTGATTGTGATTATTGTATAGATTTCACATGAACAATCTAATGAACATGTATCTTTTTCAGTTGTAAGGACTTTTTTTGAAGGTTTCATCAAACCCCTATGATTGAAAGATATTGATTCGTATTCAAGATGATTTTATACCTTTTACATGTTATTAAGATTGAATGAACATTGGGTGACATTGATTTTTATCAAGATGATTATATATTACTCTCGAATGAATACTGTAATATTCATGACATGCATTTCATTAAGTTGTATCCATTTTTCATTAATTTTAACCTCTTCTGAAATAAAAATCAGCTGCCCACTTCATTACACGAGTTTTAAAAAAAAATTCAAATGTAAATTCATTCAACAGAGCTTGAAATCATGGGTATTATCAAATTGAGTGTTTGAAAAAAATGTATTAGTAGACATGTATGAAAAATGTGGTAAAATAGAAAAGGAAATGAATTGTTTGAAAAACTCCTCAAAGAAATATGGTCTCAAGGAATGTAATGTATGTGAACCTTAATATGAATGAACTTGAAAATAGATGGATTACCAATTGTAACTCATAAGTTCTATTAAAATGCAATTTAGTTAATTTATAACATACATTATCAATCATAACTTAAAGGTACCATTCTAAGATAATTGTACATTCCATTTTGGAAATTGAAAGTAGAAAGACATGCACACGAGGAACAGATTAGATCAACTATCAAGTCTTATATATAAAACTATAGAATCATTGTGTTTGTGCATATACAAATTTTGCAAATGCCTACTCAGAACAAGTTTTACAAAAAGTTTTACAAAATGTGGCATATATGCCATCTCAAGATCTATCAAACCCTAAGTACATATCAATCTATATCATATCCTAATACTGTGCTAGACCATCAAAATCAAGCCTCCTTGAAGAAGTTACTTGCTATGAAGTTTCCTACACAATAACAATTCAAACCACAAATTAGATTAATTATGTGAATGCTTGACAAGATAGATTAGTAAATAGAAACTTATATACCATCATTTATAAATTACACATTTAACATCAAAATCAGTATACACATTACTATATTATATCAATAATGAAATTCTTGGTTTCCTCAAGTCTTGCTCTCTTTTCTTCAAGATGATCTGTATATGACTACATCCCTTAGGATGACCGAGAGTCCTCGTATAAAGTAATGGTCTCACACTCATCACATTGTTGAGTCGAGCAGAGGACTATAGCAGATAAAATAAAAATGATACAAATTAACATATAATTGTTGACAAATAATCATATCTACTCCTATCTAAATGTAAATATATGCAATATAAAATAAAAACATACTTGCTATGATGCTACGATACAAGATGGGCTCATAGTGGATGAATCAGCTAAGATGGTTTCCTATATAAAAAATGACAAGAATGTAACACAATTTAAATGCACATGCACATATAATCATAATGTTGAGAATAATATATATATATATATATATATATATATATATATATATATATATATATACCTATTGTGCAACTTCATCCAATTGGTCAGACCCAGTTAGCAAGGCTATATAAGAACCAGGTTGTTGCATAAAAAGACAAGATTACATTAGACTATCAATATATGTAGTACATGTATTTAAACATAATAGATTTAAAAAATTAGCATCTAAAGTAACAATTTAAATAGTACCATATATTGATTCTCTAAGGAAAATGAAATGGCAGTATGCGTAGCCTCCTACACTTGTGACATCTGCTCCTCCGTCAACAACTGTTAAAGATTCTAGCACATAAACATATATTAAAGTACAAATATCATTCATAAAATATGAAAGAATTTACATAAAACACACTATGAAATTATTTTAAGTCTTACCAATCCTCCCATATAGTCCTTGGTAGTCGATGTATCTCCTACAAATGGTCCACTCCATGCTCTATCAACTCCTACATCCAACATATCATGAACCTAATAGTTAGATGTTTCTATGGAATCCTCAATGGGTCGTCGGAGAGGACCCAAACATAAATTGTTGCACATCATTCAACAATGAGGCACATAAATATGTCCCAAAGAGGATGGTGTAACAGTGGGAGTTGATGATGGTGTACCAGTGGGAGCTGATGCAATAGCTACACCACCATCATGTTGGGATGTATCAGGTGCAACACCATCGTGATTGGATGCACCATCAAATGGCTATGCAATATGATGGCTTTGCATGACCAAATGATCACTCAATTAATGTAAGGCATAAATGCTTAGAGTCACTGCATCTACAACAATCTTAGGGTAAGGTAGTGGAGTCGGGGTAGAAATAGGTGAAGCAGGATGAACTGGGTGACTCGGCGTGCTCTAGGTCTATCTTGTGACATCCCTCTACCAACACCCTAGAAATCTTGCATGTCAAAGTAATTGACATGTTTCCCTAGCACAAACTCAACATATAGTTTTCAGAGAAAATACTGAGGGACATCAAGATTGTTGTTGGGTGGCTTATCAAAAACCATCCACTGTCTCCAAAAATTATCTAATATGCCTCTATGGGTGCACCATTTAATTGAAAATTTTGGTTTCCACACATTAACAGGTTGTCATGTTCTGTGATCAATGAATAACTAGGATAATTGGAATTTCTCAATATCAAGTGCCTTCACCTCATCATATGATAAGCCATTAGCATAAAATTGTCTTTGTTCCTCTAGCCACTATGCAAATCTATTTTGCTGAGTTGCCAAAGTTTCAACATTTGAACTTATTGTTTCCAAAGTTTTTTTAAATGTCTAATAGCTCATCAAGTGTCTCATAGATTTGACATACATTTCTTAATTGATCTAAATTTCTATGAATAGATTCATGTATTGTAGGCACATTTTGGTTTGGAAACAATGGTTGGAGTGAAGGAGGATTTGGAGGGTTTTCATCTTGTGCAGGATTGGGGTTTTCATCTTGTGCAGGGTTAGGGTTTTCATGTTGATCTATTTTAAACCTATTAATTGATAATTTTTAAAAAAATTAAAAATAATTTTAATGCAATAAAAAACCTATCAAATTTACCTTAGTTTTGACTAAAATTCAAAAAAAGAGCAATGCAAAAAGAATACAAACTGAATAAAAACATAAAAATCCAAACATACCTTTGAAATTTGATTGATTTTGAGCAAAATGATCCCCTTCGGACGGATATCCGAGTTGGAGAGTAGAATAATCCACACACAATGAGCTAAATATGAGCTCTCGAGTTTTTTTTTTTTTTAATTTATAACACAAGAAATGAATATCCATTTTAAAACAGTTATTCGTTTCTTGTTTTATGTTTTTTTAATATATGCTTGGGTCCGAGACCCGACCATATATTAATTAGCAGTGTTTTTTTTTTCAAATGTATAATACAAAAAATATAATAAATAATATATATTATACTATAATTAATATAATATACATTATATTATGTATAATATATATTATATTATCCTACAATATATTAATATATAGGATACTATTTTTTAATATATGGTCAGGTCCGGGACTCAACCATATATTAATTGGTTCTACTTTTTTTTAAATGTATAATATAAAAATATAATATATATATTATATTATATTATAATACAATATATATTATATTATTGTATAATATAATATAATATAATATAATATAATATAATATTTTATAATAATATTATATTATATTATATTATATTATATTATGTATATTATTTTATAATATAATATTATCATAAAATATAATAAGTTTTATATTATATAAAATATATAATAAAATATAATATTATAATATATAAAATCTATTATTATATAATATTAAATTAGCAAAAATTATAATAATGTTTTTTAATTTAGTGATGTATATGATAAATATATTAAAAAAATATTACTATATATAAAATAAAAAAATTGGTCGGGTCCGGACCCAACATAATTAAAAATTCTGACTTAAACTAAACGGATATCCGTTTTGAAATAGATATCCATTTCTAATAGATATTCATTTTGGTTTGGTATTACCAAACCAAAATGGATATTGTTCCCAAGCCTGCAAAAATTCAAAGGCAGAAATTTTGAGTTTTTAGGGATGTTAAAAATGCCTTTTTTCACATCGCCACTTTTTGGACCCCCATGATCTTGCACAGACCTTTGTTTTATGTGACAAACTTTATTTTGAGTCTATACAAGATGCCTACACACCTCTGGGATGCCAACGCGCCGCGTTGTCATTTGTATGTCGCACTGCCATCCTTTGGTCGAGAGCTCATCAGTTTGTCCAGAAAACCTTTGTGATTTTCTCTTTCTGATTCTATAACTCTCGCACTGTTCCTTGAGGTAGTTTAGGGAATTTTTCCCCTTGGGAATCTCTTGAGAATAAAGAGAGTCATGAGTAGTGAATCCCTCTTCTCTAGATTTTGGTGAAGCCGACATGAAACAAAATATTTTTTGAAAAACTAAGAATATATTTATCCCAACTTGGTGGGGCCATAACTTTTGACTTGGTCCTCAAAATTCAGAACCGTTTGCACCGTTGGAAAGGTCTCCAAGAGGGCTAATTCAATCCCCTAAAATATTTTGCATTTGGTAGATGAATTTTAGGGATTGACACAAGTTTCGACCCCAAATTCCACCCCGAAGACCTCTAAAAATTCAAATTACTAAAACCTAGAAAATACTGAAAAAATTCAAAAATCTGGATTTTTTTATTTTTCTTAGTTCTTTCACCCCTAGGTTGCTCCGGATTATCCATATTTTTTTTCATTATTTATCATATTTAACTTCCTATATTGAAAATGAATTTAATATCCTCTTTTATGAGTTCAATATCTAATTATATTCAAAATGTTAATGATGTTCCATTTCATGCATGTGATGGTGACTTGGCTTTACCCATGTCATTTGGTATCTTTGATCCTTCTCATGAAATTCCTTTGCATCAAAAGAAATTTTGTTGCAAGTAAATGAAATCATTGATACCTTTCTTAACATTACTCTACCTTCTCTTCATTCCAATGCACTCTCTTCTAGAGATGATGCATTAGCAAATGATGAATCTCCTTCCACATTTGATACTCCCTAGATTGATGTTGAGAATATTTCCTTGAATAATTATTCCACTAGTTGTGATGATTCTGTAAATGTAATCTATGTCTCTACTATGCCTCAAAGGCCTAAGAGATCGATCATTTATCTGACTCTCGCTAGTCCTTCTCCTAAACAAATTTGTTCTATTAATGGTGTTCCATTTGATAGTGATTCTCTTGATCTTTCTATGGCTTCCTCTTACAAAGTGGTAGCCCATAATTTTAAGAATAGAATGAATAAACAACCAAGACTTCCTCAACCTCCTAAACCTACAACTAAAGCACCCAGTGATTATGATCTTACCGAGCTCAACTTTGAGTTACTCCATCCAAGATCTCACTATGGGACTTGCTTTAATATGCTCCAATTTATCAAGGTATGCTTCAAGAAGCCCTGAAAAATATTCTCTTGCCTTCTTCTACTAGGCCAAGGGATGTTAATGTGTTGATGGCTCATATTCATGCAAATTCGGTGAATATCACATTCTATCCATAAGAACTTTTTTATCTAGATGTGCATAAACAAGCATATCCTCCAATGACCATAGTTTAAATTAATGATATTGGCATTAGAAATACACTTGTTGATGTTGGTTCGACTCTGAATGTATGTAGCATTGATCTATTTCCTAAGATTAATATTGATTCATCTTCTCTTAATTTTGTTTTTGTTGTCATTCATGGGTTTGATAATGTTGGCCGACAATCCCTAGGCATGATAGTCTTTCCTTTGAGGTTGGGACCCATTACTATACTTACCCTTGTATATGTTATGTCAGAAAATTTACCATATAATCTTCTTCTTGGTAGAACATGGATTCATGCTATGGGTGCAGTCCCGTCTACCTTGCATAAATCTATTAAGTTCATTTGTAATAATTGAGTAGTCACAGTCAGGGCTGACCCTAAGGCTATGAACTTATGTGAGATGGTAGTTGTTGGTCAGTTTTTAGTTGTTCCTACTCTTATCCCTTCAGTGTCCTCCAATGTGTTGATGTCTACTCTTGCAGTACCTATTACGTAGGATACTCTTGAGATAGATGTCCTTGAAGAAGATCCTTTTGAAGAAAGAAATATTAAGTTTGCTCCCTCTACTTCTTCTCAAGAGAATGCATGTCTTGGTGATGATTGGGGTTCTTTATACTTTACAGAATCCTTCATTGGAGAATATAAATTCAACCCAATCCACTCAGTCCTTCCAACAACATCATCCAAACCTGCTATTGAAGATGATCATACTTCTACATCACAGGGTAATGTAAATGCAAATTGTAATATTCTTAATGTCGATCCTCCTATTTTTGAGGAAGATGATCACACTTCTGTTAAAGAAGATAATGTTGAAAGTCCTATCAAGAAGGATGATGGTGATCCCTTAGAGGAGTATAATCCCCATTGCTATAATAATGTTCTTTATGAAGACCCCCTCCTCTAGATTTACCAACAAGTTATGCCCTTGGCTTTAAGCTTTCCTCTAAATATGGTTATGGATGTAAAGTTTGTGGGCATAACAAACAAGGCATTCAGGTCCTTATAGAATGTGCACTTTGTAAGAATAATTTAGGGCTTGGTTGCTTGAATGAACAATCTAAATGGAAACCATGGTTGAATGACATGAAGTTTTCTCAACCTAGATCTCTTGGATTGATTCATCCTCCATCGTCTTCTATCTTCATGTCTTCCTCTTGTGAGAAATCAAGTCTTTCTCGACAAGAGAAGGGGTTACTTCCTACTCCTCATTCTTTATCTAAGCAAGAGCATATTTTTTTGAGGCTTCTAAAATCTTGCTTGATTACTCTTCCTTCTCCTACATAAGAAATTTTATAAGCATGGTAAAGAAACACATTCATTTTGTGCATACCATTGAGTGTTTGGCCATTCCACTAGTGAATGTAAGGCCTTGAAGGATAAAATACAACAACTTCTTGATTCAACTGTTGTCACTCATTTAATTTTTGATGCACCTCCCTCTTCTTTGCATGATAAGTGATATCGAGGTCTACCTCTATCTTGTATGTTATAAGTATCTTGCATTTTTTTCCTCCCCTATATGTTGGGGGTAGTGATAACTTGTTCTGGAGATGTGCGTCCTACTTAAGGATCCCCTCTCTTATCTTTCAAATGAAGCATCCCTTGAGTGGACCCATTTTCTTTTAAACGGTTCTTGAGGTACCTCTTTGAAATTACAGACTGTCTATGTGACTATCTTCTTGCTTTCCTACATGGATTTTTGTCTTCTAACATGTTTTATATATGGATTAACATGTTTCTTTGTCGGTGCACCTGTGAAGCTACTTTTCCATTTGACTCAGAGGAGTCCCCTTATATTGGGCTTCCTCCATGGGAGAGTACTTGGGGGAATTCCTTCCTTGTAGGTCCAAGGGCCTATGAAGTGCTTGCATCCTGAGGGATTTATCCATCATTGGTCTATGGGCCTTCAGTGTACTTTGTTCAACTTTATAGTTTTGTAGAGCTATGAAGTCCTTTTGTTTGAATCTCCTTAGGAGAGAGTACCTATGGAGCCATCTCTTTTGGAATTTTCATTCCTTTTCTAGCACTTAAATTGTCTTATCTCTTTCTTCTCAATTGTATATACACCATAGAAAAATGGCTCTTGGACATTTTCATGGCCTTTTAGGTCTTTCTCTCATGATTATTGGTCCATTTTTCTTTGATTTAATGTTGCAATGTAACGTATGCATTCACATCAAGTCCTAAATATTCAAATTATGGCATCTTGTGAAGGTGTTGTGAAGTGTTGTAAAACATTTCTAAAATTTTCTAGGCTCTTTTCATTACAATTCACCTAAAAATCACCTTTTCATCACTTTTCAAGTCCTATTCTAAGGTGTTGTAAACTCTTGTAACAAGATTTAACGCTTTTCTAGGCTTAATTTCACTATTAACACCTTTATTATGCTTCATTTGACCCCTTTATGCACTCATAAGGCTTAATTAAGCATATTTTTTAATTTAAACCCAACAAACAACATTAAATGTGACTTAATTCCTGACACCCACTTTCAAGTCCAGGGTGACCCATTCGCCATGGGTGGCAAATGAGTCCCTCTTGACTCCAAATTCAAAATATTTTAAATTTTCTTTAGGGTTTTTATTCAAAATTACCATATGTCAGCCTGTGATGAGGTATAATTGGGTTACTAAGGCACAAGTGTGTATAAATAAATTTTTTTCCTCTCATTTCAACCCCCATTCGTTCAATAATTCACCTAATTCACTCACTAATTCATTGAAGCATTCATTCACATTTGAGCACTTTGCGTCATTCAATCAAGTATCTTGGAGTAGCCATTGTCATAACTTCATATTTCTTCAACAAGGTTGTGGTAAGTTTAGGCCATTTTCATGTTGCTTATTCATCTTTCCTTGTTCATTTCATTTCATTTCTTCATTAAGGGTTTGATTACCAAAGTGGGATTTGACCAAGGAAAATTCCTATAACCTAACCCTTAACCATTTTTCCCCATTTGCATGTGTGTTTGCAGACTTGTGTATGTAGATTTGTTATGAAATTAGGTGTTGAAAGGTGGTCAAGAATTCAACAAAAATTTTCAAGTCAAATCAACCCTATTTCAAGCTTGGAGACAACCTATAGACTATTTTTTGCAGATTTGACTTCGTCAACCTGACAAGAAGACAAGTGCAGATTTGGAGCTATAGAATTGACCTTTGATTTCATAGAATTTTGGGAGAGGAATTATTCACCATCAGTGGTGAAGGAGTCCCACCTTAAGGCTGGAAAAGTAGATTCTGTCATATTCCAATTCTCGACAGTCGAAAAATAGTTTTTAGAAGTTTTTGCCAAAAGCAAGATTGATTCGCCATCAGTGATGAATGAGTCCCACTGGTGATTTTCACTAATTTTTTTTAGCATTCAGCTCACTCTAGATTGATCATTCACTACCCAGGTGCACTCTATTCATCCTTGTTTAATTATGTTTACATTAGTTAATTTCTTTATTGCATTTTCTGCATATCACATTATGTTTTCAAACATTGCACATTTGTTAGGTTTTGCATTCATAATTAGACATTGCATCCTTTAGTTGAATTTAGATCATCCCATTTAGCCTTAATCACATCACACATACATTATATTGAGTGAACCACTTCAATTTTGTAGGTTATTCTATCTCTCTCCTTTTAGGTGGAAGATCCTAAGAGTGCAAGAGAAGCCTATAAAATCCAACCACAAAATTGTTGGTTCATTTTGGTGAGCTTGCATATAGAACACTTTATCTTTTGAATCTTACATTCTAGGTTTCATTTGCGTCAACATTCAATTAGGTTAAATTTTTTTATTTTTGCATCCTAGGGTTTCTCAAATTGCATTAGTGAAAGACTCATTTAGATTTCATTTTTGCATATCATATCATTCAAAAAACTAAAAATTTACATTTGCATCCTTATTTTGTATCTGATAAGAATTGAAATCACTTTAATTTTTCTGAAAAACACAAAAAAATATCATACCTAGACTCATTTTCCACCCTGGGCGAATCAGTCCATCTGCACATTTTAAACTGCATTTTCAAGCATTTTCTAGGCATTTCCTTCATTACAGTTTTCTGTAATTACTTTATGTTAAAATTTCTAGATTCTTTGTATTCTTTTATTTGTTGCATCTTAGTTTCCTTGCATTCATTGTCATCATGGATTTTTCTTTTAACAAGTTTTGGAATTCATTGAAATCCTTAGTAGACATGTCTAATTGTGCCTTTGGCTGTGATCCTGATGAACTTGAGATTTTGGCTATGATCCTAATGACCTTGAGCTTCCTCATGCTCCTTCAACTCCTTATGACTATCCTCCTGTACACATCATTAGAGAAGATGATGATAGCATGAACAAATTCTTAAATGAATGTCTTGATAACCTTGAAGCCAATACAACCTTTTATCCATCCATGAAGTCACAAGACCTTTATATTGTTGCACCTCCTGATCACTTTGGATACCTACATCCTGAAGCTAATGACAAACCTAAGTTCCCTCCATCAGATGGACCCAGTTCCTCTAAACAAACAAATCCTCACCCATTTTATGATCACAAACTTACAAACACACCAATCCACCTTGAAGAAACATATGGAAAAGGCTTTACTATCCTAAGTAAACAAGGCTATGACATAACAAATAAGCATAACATTCATCAAATTCTTGAACAAATACCAATAGAAGAAAAAACAACAAGACTAGGATATGAAGATCCTCCTCATACTAATAAGCCTCCTTTTGAATATTGGGGAGTTCACGATGATGGTACAATGATCTTTGATTCTCCTCCTGAATTGAATGTTCTCCTTCCATGAGAACAACCATTACTTGGTTCTCATGCCAAGGATGTTAGGATCCCCATGGGTCCTCTTCCTCCTTCCATTCATGAAAAAGGAGAGTCTAGCAAATGAAAACAACCTTACAAATTGAAAAAACTCAAGTTTCCTACTCATCCTCCACCTGAATGTGAAAGGAGACTTCAATTGCTTTTAAACATAGGCCTTATACTCTTACCACCTATGAATAGGTTGGTTTTCTATCCTAAAGATTCTAACATACCATATTGCAAATATCACCAAGTTCTTGGACATCAAACCAAAGAATGTTGGACATTGAAGGACATACTTGACAAGTATCACTTCACTAATACTGTCTACTTTTCTATCATCTCTTAAACCACAACCCTCTCTTCATGTCATATATTTGTAGAATTTTCTATTCTCACTATTGCATGATCCATTCCCGTCACCTAAATCAACTCATTCTTACCCTACACTCAGTGAGGGAAAGAAGTTGTTAGCCTTGTCCTTGTAATGCATTTGTCTTTGTCTCTTAACTACTGTATTCATCTTCCGCTTATATAAGTTGAGATTGTGAAGTCAATAACTTGGTTAATGGTTGACTTATATTTGCATTACTTACTCCTTTTATATTTGCATTTTTCATTTTTGTACATATTGTGTTCCACTATAATGTGTGTTTGATGTTCTCTCTCTTTGTGCACTTCTTCTATTTGTACCTCTATTGTTCTATATGTTGTACATTTTGCATTTCCTTTTTCTCTTTTCTTGTGTTTTTCCTTTTGGGGATGACGCAAAGCGTTGAGACGTCCTATGTTTCTTCCATGTTGACCCAAAAGGTCCTTTTTCTTTTTCATTTTTTTTTTTGTGTTTTCCTTTTGGGGATGACGCAAATCATTGAGACTCCCTATGTCTCTTCCATGTTGACATAAAAGGTCCCTTTTCTTTTTCATTTTTTCATTTTTGTTTTCCTTTTGGGGATGATGCAAAGCATTAAGACACCCTATGTCTCTTCCATGTTGACCCAACAGGTCTATTTTCCTTTTCCTTTTTAATCTTTTCTTGTGTTTTTCCTTTTGGGGATGATGCAAGACATTGAGACCTGAATGTCTCCTTCATGTTGACCCAAAATATTTTTCTTTTCTTTTGGGTATGTGTAGCATCATCATGGAAAAAACAGGCCCTTAAGTGGCAAAAAATTCAAAAAAAATCAGTGTTAGGTAACTTGACATAAACATTTGAATAAGTTATTTATATTATTTCAAAAACATGTAAGAATAGAATCTATATAAAATTGAATGTTGTTTCTAAACTACTAGGTTTATTTAAAATAAATAAAATCTATTTGGTGAAAATTTGAAATTTCAATGCAGTAGTACTTCAATTTCAGGGGAAAAATAAGAAGTAGGTGTAATGCGTGACCACCTAACCATAATAAAATGATAATTATGTTTTATAAGATTTTATATATATAGTAGGACTCATGTCTAGATGTGATGCATATTTTTTTGTAATTTTTTTCCAAGTAAATAATTAATTATGAATTTGTTATTACAACTTTTAAAAATATAAAAACTTCGTATGTCTGACCATCTTAACTTGTCAAAACTTCATGAAATTTATTTTTATTTTTTAATACTATAGTATGTGAAGCATAGAATGTGACACATGTTTCATATTCAAAAAAATGTGATACTTTTGAAAGTATAGATGTTATTCAATCAACCTATTGATCAGACTTTAGTGTTATTCTAATAGAAAAATAATTATTATTATTTATTAAATTCAAATTAAAGTATAATTTATATTAGGTGGAAAGCTGAGAATCTCCTCCTAAAACCCTTTTTGTTTCATCAATTTTGGGTGAAAAAAAAGTCATCAGCCACATACCCTACAAATACCCATAATATTGCCACTTTTTGGCCCATCATGATCCTGCACATACCCTTTTACCTTTTCCTTTCACTGGTTTTTTCCTTTTGGGGATGATGTAAAGCATTGAGACTGCAATGTCTCTTCCATGTTCACTCTCTTTGTGTCATTCTTCCAGTTCTATGTGCTTTGGGGAATGATGACAGTTCTAAGCTCTTTAATAAAAACATTACAACAATGATCACATACTGACCCCAAATCAATAGATCCCTTATGTGTTTCATGTGTTCCTTTCTGGGAGAAACCTCTTTTTCTTTTGCTTTCTTTTTCATTTGCATGAAGCATCCTAACTTAGAAACATATGACTTGGCATAGGGGCTTTCCAAGTTGGATCTCATGTCTTGTCTTCTTTTTTCATTTTTCTTTCACTACTTTAAAGTAATTGCTCATAGAACGGTCTGCAACAATTCCTTTAAAGTGGGGGGCATACATTGGCATCATTTCCGGTTCTTAGTGTAGCCTTTTCACTTCATATGATGCATTTGTCACTTTGTGGATGACATTGGGTGTGATGTCCTTCAGAAGTGTGATCTATCTTAGCATATTACATTCTTGTTAATGGCCTAATGTGACACAATACATCCCCTAAGTTGTGAATATTTTATTCTTTGATTGGTCCTCTCTTGGAGACATTAGACACAATGTTCCCTAAGTGATAGACCTTGCATGAACTTAACAAGACTCCTTTGAACATCTTTTACACTTTTACACTTTTTACATTTTACATTTTATCCACCTTGCATAACACAACTTGCATGCCTATGGCACCTTGCTCTTTGTTCATGAGTTCTAAGCATACAAAGTATTTCTTGTCTCATGAAGCACAAATCAACATTTTCCTTTGTTGTGTCTTGTTAAAGTTATTAGGAGGTATAACTTTGATATGGTTGAGATGGAAGCCCATTCAGCAGCATGAATTTCCCCATAGCCAACTATGTGTTTGTGAGTGCATACCAACTAGCGTATGTACTTCACATTTATGGGTCTTCTCACTCGGCAAACCGTCATGAGTTCCATCACCCTAGAGTGAGTATGCATTCTCTTTTTTCTCACAAATAGTCTAGATCTAATCCACAACTAGTTGGATAGATGATCAAAGCTTGATCTAATCCTCCCTTTTCTCCTTCTAATCCACATGTGTGTTCCTTTGTTCTTATTTTAAGTTTTCCATGGGATCTTTATCCTAGGGGCTTGATCATCCCTCTTGATCATTGTCATTCCATCTTGCTAGCATAAGTGCATTTGGACTTCCTTCTCGATGTGCATGGCTGCTTTAGTGTGAGTTTAAAACAAGTTCATCCTCTCACTAAAGTGGGGGATAAATGTACCATAGAAAAATGGCTCTTGGAAATTTTCATGGTCTTTTCAATCTTTCTCTCATGATGCTTGGTCCATTTATCTCTGATTTCATGTTGCAATGTAACTTATGCATTCACATTAAGTCCTAAATATTCAAATTATGGCACCTTGTGAAGGTGTTGTGAAGTGTTGTAAAACATTTCTATGCTTTTCTAGAATCTTTTCATTACAATTCACCTAAAAAATCACCTTTTCATCACTTGTCAAGTCTTATTCTAAGGTGTTGTAAACTCTTGTAACAAGATTTCATGCTTTTCTAGGCTTAATTTCACTATTTACACCTTTTTATGCTTTATTTGACCCCTTTATGCACTCATAAGGCTTAATTAAGTGTGATTTTTAATGTAAACCTGACAAACAACATTCAATGTGACTTAATTCCTGACACCCACTTTCAAGTCCAAGGTGGGACCCATTCACCATGAGTGGTGAATGAGTCCCTCTTGGCTCCAAATTTAAAATATTTCAAGTTTTCTTTCAGGTTTTTATTCAAAATTACCTTATGTTGGCCTGTGATGAGGTATAATTAGGTTCCTAAGGCACAAGTGTGTATAAATAAGTGTTCTTCCTCTCATTTCAACCCCCATTCGTTCAAGCATTCACCTAATTCACTCACTGATTCATTGAAGCATTCATTCACATTTGAGCACTTTGTATCATTCAATCAAGCATCAATCAAGTATCTTGGAGCAGTCATTGACATAACTTTAGATTTCTTCAACAAGGTTGTGGTGAGTTTAGGACATTTGCATGTTGCTTATTCATCTTTCCTTGTTCATTTGATTTTATTTCTTCATTAAGGGTTTGATTACCAAAGTGGGATTTGACCAAGGCAAATCCCTATAACCTAACCCTTTACCATTTTTCCCCTTTTGTATTTGTGTTTGCAGACTTGTGTATGCAAATTTGTCAAGCAATTAGGTGCTAAAAGGTGGTCAAGAAGTCAACAAAGTGTTTCAAGTCAAATCAACCCTATTTCAAGCTTGGAGACAACCTACAGTCTGTTTCCTACATATTTGACTTCGTCAACCCGACAAGAAGACAAATGCAAATCCGAAGCTACAAAATTGACCTTTGATTTCAAAAAAAATTGGGAGAGGACTGATTCGCCATTAGAGGCAAATGAGTCCCACCTTAAGGATGAAAAATTAGATTATAGCAGATTCCAGTTCTTGACGGGCGGAAACCAATTTTCAGAAGTTTTTGCCAAAAGCAAGACTGATTCTCCATTAGTGGTGAATGAGTCCCACTGGTGATTTTCACTAATTTTTGTTAGCATTCAGATCACTCCAGATTCATCATTCACTACCCACGTGCACTTTGTTCACCCTTGTTTAATTTTGTTTACATTAGTTTACTTCTTTATTTCATTTTTTGCATATCACATTATGCTTTCAAACATTGCACATTTATTAGGTTTTGCATTCATAATCAGTCAATTACATTATTTAGTTGCATTTATATCATCCCATTTAGCCTTAATTGCATCACACATGCATTAGATTGAGTGAACCACTTCAATTTTGTAGGTTATTCTATCTCTCTCCTTTTAGTTGGAAGATTCTAAGAGTGCAAGAGAATCCTATAGAATCCAACCACAAAATTGTTGGTTTAGTATATACCGGATCAAAGATCTACATCTTCTTCATCCTGAGTATATGACTTTTCTCTCTTTGACATTTGTTGCTTCCCTAACTTTTGGGTGCATTCTTCTCTTGAGGAAATCGATCCTTACCTTCTTCTCTTTGTTTTAAAATTCTTCTATGTGGTATTTCTTAATTTGGGGACGATGCATAGTATTGAGACAATCTTTTACATCAAGATATATTTTACTTTGCTGACTCAAATCCTTTAGTTTGTTGTGTGTTTGTGCACGTGTGTATTTTTATATGCTCTAATAATGTGATGTAATGGATCTTTATGTTCTAACATTATTTTCTTGTGCAGGTCTTTCTTGTCTAATGCATTTTCTTTGTAGGTCTTCAACTTGGGGGCATGCTTCTTTGGTTCAAAGATTTGTCTACTTCCTCTATAGTATCCTTTTGGCATTATGATGTTATTTATGTTTAGTATATTTCCATTAGTGTGCATATTAGTGTAGATTCATATACCCACTAAAGTGGGGGGAAAATGTAGTGTCGTAAAATTGCACCCCTTGCAATTTCACACGCATTTTTGTATTTTCTTTAGTGTCCACTCCCCTAGCATTTTTGTAGGCCAATTTTAGCCCCTACATCAGCCTTTTTCTCCTCTCTAGATGCTCTGGAACCTTTTTCAATAGCTACCTTCATGCATTAGCTTTCAATTAAACCTTGGTCTTTTCCCATTCATGTCATTTTGTAGCGTGATGTGTCTGGACACTAGCGTGCCACACAGATGTATACATGCCATGCTAGCATCCTATGACATTATAATGTTCAAATGGCCATTTCCAAGCATGTATACCACTTGTTAACAATTTTTGTTCATGGTAACGACTCGGGATGACTTGTAACCGTCTGAGAAGCTTCTTTTCCCTCTTTAAAAGTTGTATGTTCAACTCATTTGAGCTTCTTCTCCTTCTTGGATTCTATCTTGGAAATTCTCCCATATTACTCTTGATCTTTCTTGCACAACTTTCTTGTTTGTTACAACAACCTCCTACAACACTTGCAAGCTCTCTTGGAATCTCTCTTTGTGAAGCTCTTAAGCTCTTATAGCATTCTTTGCAGCTCTCTTGGCTCTCGTAGCCCTCTCTTTCATCCTTGCTCTCTTTCGATTCTTTAAGCCTTGTTGCTAATATCTCCATTATATTGTGCTTGTGAGCATCTTGGGATTTCACACATCCCTTAAATCCATTGAATATTTACTTTGTGAGATGGGTTCTCCTCCTTGAGTGGAGATTTCTTTTATCACCTATACTTTATGATATAGGTTCTCCTCCTCGAGCGAGGATTGCTTGTATCACTCTTTCATTCATTTAATTTCTATCTATAATCTCTCCCTCTCTCTATCTGGCTAACTATGGAGGTGGGAACACCAAAACGGGGGTTTGACTGAGGAAAACCCCTATACAGCCCCAACATTTCCCCCTAGATCTTATGTATGTAGGTATTGGAGATGTTCTTTTGCTGGAGGCTCCATTACTTAGGTTTTTGTAAGATTCTTCTATCTCTCATCCTCTTCTACTTTATCATCTACTTTACTTTATTTTAGTGCTATCGTATTCTATTATTTTCCTGTACTCTGGAAGTTCTCAGTAATTAGATCACTAGTAGTCACTTTGTTGTTTTCTATGACAAACTTTCTTTTTGGTCTATATAAGATGCCAACACACCTCTAGGATGCCAACACACCGTGTTGTCATCTGTATGCAACACTATCATCCTTTGGTCGAGAGCTCATCAAATTTTCTAGAAAACCTTTGTGATTTGCTCTTTCTGATTCTAGAACTCTTGCGATGTTCCATGAGGTAGTTTAGGGAAGTTCACCCCTTGGGAATCTCTTAAGAATAAAGAGACGCATGAGTAGAAAATCACCCTTCTCTATAGTTTTCAACTAGACATTCAAGACATTTATTATACTCAAGCTCCTCTAAAGTATGATCATCATAGGGTATATTATCAACATCATTAAAGGGAAGTAAAAAATCTGCAACAGATTCATTTGGGAATGGGGAGATATGATGGTCTCCAAAATTTTTCCAAATCTTGGTCCAAAGTGTGTGTGGGCACTCGATATCTGAGATCTCCATAGGAATATCAACATCATTAAAGGGAAGTAAACAATCTGCAACAGATTCATTTGGGAATGGGGAGATATGATGGTCTCCAAATTTTTTCCAAATCTTGGTCCAAAGTGTGTGTGGGCACTCGATATCTGAGATCTCCATAGGAATATCAACACCAATATATGTACTAATTAATCCTACAATGTGATCATTATTATTACCTCAAACTAATTGCTTCCAAGGTGTGTTTGGTTCAGGTACGAGCCCATAAAGGCATGGAAAAATCTTAAGACACCTAAGATATGTCAGGATACCTTTCTTACAAGACTCATAATTATCCTTATTCAGCATTACCATAGAAGGATGAATAGAAAATCCCATGATACCTCCTTAAATGATCAACATAAATGAGTCAACCACAAGATTACCCCCCTAAATTAGCTCACTCAAAGAACCCCCCAAGAAATTTCTGATTTGTGGCACTTTATACTTAGTGCATTTATAGTTGCCACTTGCAAAAATAGAAAATTGGACTTTGATCTTGGTACACGCAAATGCTAAAAATAAGCCACAGGCTCAAAGTAAAGATTTTATAGCAGATGAAATCAAACTGATTACACCACTAGAAAGTACACAAAAAATAATGCACTTACTATAGGAGCAAGATATGAGCTCCTGATGGTTGGGGCCCTAACTCGGTTGGCTAAATCTTTCCTATTGCAGGAGGTTGGTCATGAGGTCTACTCTCCCCCACCCCCATGGTATCAGAGGGTGTGTTGTGCCAACACCACCGGTCATGCTAAAAATTTTACCAGGCACACTGCAATTTATAGGGGGTCGTGCTACCTAATTCCTGCAGTCTAAAAAAAAAGATATGAGCTTCTGAAGTAACCAAGATGAGGATGAAGCAATAACACCTATGAGAATCTACAAATTCTAGAAAATCAAGACACCAAAGCTAAAATTTGATTGCACTACTACATATAGAGTGAAAAATTGGCTCAAATAAAAAAAAGTGCTTGAAAAAAGGAGTCAAAATGACTGAGTTATGAGCCTCTAAAGTCAAACTACAAAATCAAAAACTCCATTGGTGAGGGGGAAATTTTTTTTTATGATGCTGACATCATCGATGATGCAATGTTGACGTCATTCATTTGCACGATTAGATTTGATGTCCTCTTGGCCATCAAAACAAAATATTCTCTCTCATGTGAAAAATATTCTTTAACTCCTTGCAATCAAATTTGACATCTGAATAGACGTCAATATTCTTGGAAAGTATGAAATATTCCTATCGAATATTCTTCACCGAATGCCACCAAAATTTTGATTTTTATTCCACTCTTTTAATGTATTTTTTAGATTTCAATTTTTGACGCCGATGTGGACATTGGAAATGGATGCTTCACTTCCTTGTCCACAAAATGGGGATACAAGGAAAGGGATCCAATTTCACAATATTCACATTCAAGGACACCTTGGAGATCTCAACCCAATGAAGGATATGATAGATCTAACTGTAAGGAATCCTTGGAGATGATGGATACAAAAAGTGGTTCACCGCCAAATGTAAACTTGCAAAATACATGTTTTTTGAAAACACAGTGTGATATGAAAACTAATACTACATGACCTAAGAATGCAAGTAAAATGTAATAAAAAATTATAAAACTAGAAATGTGCACCTGAGAAATTGAAGGAAGTATAATGTAGGTCTGAATCATTGAAAATTTTGATGTTTATGCTGACTAGGACCCATATGCCAAGCTGGGCAAATCAGTCTAGTTTCTGGAAAATTCTGTTGGAACAAGTTTTAGCCAAAAGGGTACTCAAATTTGCAAAAATCTTGTTTAGCCTTGGAAGTGGGACTTATTTTCCAATAGTGGTGAATCCATCCACTTCTACTTTTCTATAAATTCTAAAGTGGATTCTATAGCTCTTGGTCTACTCTGTTATTCCTAACTTGTTTCTGGATCCACAACTGCCAAATTCAGCCTATAGTCCTTCTCTAAGACTTGTTTACAACTTTGACAACTTTGAATTTCTTTGACAAGTTGATGAAAACTTTTCTAATCTTGATGTTTAACGAATCTGCAACCTAGACTTGCAAATCACATGCAAAGAGAGGGAAAAATGTTGTGGGGTTAATGAATAGGTGTTTGCCTTGGTCAAACCCCTTGTTGGTAATCAAACACTTGAAATGAAATGAAATATAGAATAGAGAATGATGAATGAACAAGTAATGATGTTCAACTCACCTAACCCTAGCAATAAGGTGTTACAAACATGTAAGTGATGGATCCAATAGGTGTGGACTTGGAATCTAGCTTGATGTTGATAGATCTTGAATGCAATGCTTGCTTGAATCACACAATCCTACATCACAAATGTTAGCTCTAAAACAACATGATGCAAAAAATCTTTGACATGATGAATGATACTTGACGAATGCTCATGATTGCTTGATAATATGCCCTTTAAATGCCTTAAATTCTCTTATGAATTCTCAAATTCTCTTATGAAAATGAGAGAAAGAAGCTTATATTTATACCCAATTATGCAATAATTCCCGAAATTACAACACTACAGGCCGACCTTAGGTCTTGGAGAATAAAAACCAAGCATAATTTTGAACTAAATTTGAATTTTGAGTTAAAGGGGACTCATTCACCACCCTGGGCGAATGGGTCCCACCTAAAGGAACTCATTCACCCATAATGGTGAATGAGTCCCACCTTAGGAGTTGAAGGTGGGTTTCAGGATTTTAATGCTTTAAATGATATTTGTTGGGATTATTCTAAAAATACACATAAATAAGGCCAGTGGATACAAAATGGGGCCAGTTAAAGCATAAGAAAGTTGAATAATTAATGAAAAACCTAGGAAAGTGTGAAAGTGTGTTACAACACTTTAGAACACTTTGAAATAAGGCTTGGTAAATGATGAAAAGAGGTTATTTTATTAACAAGACCCTAGAAAAGTGTGAAAGTGTATTACAATGCTTAAGTAAGGTACCATTTGAATCCTTTTAGTTCATGAGGGCCAAAGACATAATGTGAATGTGTTATCTGCATTACAACATTAAATCAAGGCAATATTAAGCCAAAATCAAAAGCAGGGCCCAAATGCATCAGAAAAAGTAGTAGTGTTACTTTTTTTGTGGCCACAACCAATATGTTTTCAATGCTACCTATGGGAGTTATGTTTGGGGGTCCATCATGTGGCACCCTATGGGAGGCCATGAAATTTTAAAGACTGTATGTCAATATGTAAGGTTGAGTGCCCATGGTGGGGTCATGTCAGGGCAGCGAATAAGAATGCGTCATGTGGCAGCCAATGGTTGGGGTGGTGGGTATGTCGTACCCTACCATGTGTAGTACATGGACTGTAGATGTAAAGTTTGTAGTTATTTTTGTAGAAAATTTTCTATGCTTTTTCATTTTTATTTAAAACTTTCAAAAAAAATTAATCGGTATTTTTTTATAAATTTAAAAAAAAATAAAAAATTTTTTTTTGATCAATTAATTTTTGTTTTGAAAATTCATACCCTACTATGATTTTGATACTTGGGGTGTCGTATGACTCCTTGGGAAAAAAAATTTCCTTAGTGGACAATTGCTCCCAATTCGACAATTTGATAGTTGATCTTAGGGTTTTTAGGCCTTCTAGATGCGATGGAAAGGTCGGATTTGACCCAAAATGCTCCAAAAATGCATTCTTTAGTTTTAAACCCTCATAGATTTGGCCTCATAGTTTTGATTTGGATGAAACAAAAGGAAAAATTGACTATCTCAAACCTTCTGAAATCAATGGTGAGCTCGATTTTGCACCAACAAGCTCCAATTTTAACCTACATAAAGATCCACAAAGAGGAACCCCCCAAAATCTAGTATTTCTATCAAGTTTTTTTGATTCTCTAGATCATCATACGATGCAAGAGAAGAGCATACTCAACTTTTCAAGATTTACCAATGGGTACATGTGCAGGATCATCATAGAAAAAATAAGCCCTTAAGTGGTGAAAAATTCAAAAAAATCATAGTTAGGCAGCTTGACGTAAAAATTTGAATAAGATATCTATATTATTTCAAAAATATGTAAAAATATAATCTCTAGCAAATTGAATGTAGTTTCTAAACTGCTAGGTTTTTTTTTTTTAAATCTATTTGGTGAGAATTTGAAATTTCAATGCAGTAGTACTTAAGTTTTAGGGAAAAAATAAGAAGTAGGTGTCTGTCTTACAACCCTAACCACAATAAAATGATAATATTTTTTTATAAGATTTTAGATATAAGTAGAAGACTCATGTCCCAATGTGATGCATATTTTTTTGTAATTTTTTTCCAAGTAAATAATTACTTATGATTTTTTTATTACAACTTTTGGGTATGTGCAAGATCATGATGGGCCAAAAAGTGGCGATATGATGGGTATCTGTATAGGGTATGTGGATGATGACCTTTTTTTTGACACAAGATTAATGAACCAAAAAGGGTTTTTAAAGGAGATTATCAACTTTCCACCAATATAAATTATGCTTTACTTTAAATTTAATAAATAATTATTCTTCATTTTCTATTTGAATTGTGACTAAAATCCTGATTGATAGGCTAATTGAAAAAAATCTATAGCTTTCAAACAGTACCACATATTTTGAATCTGAAACATGCGTCACATTCTATGCTTCACATACTATAGGATTAAAAAAATGAATCTCATGAAGTTTTGACCAAGTTAAGGTGGTTAGACATATATGTGTTTATATTTTTAATAAGTTGTAATAAAAAATTCACAATTAATTATTTACTAGGAAAATAGTTACAAAAAAATATGCATCACATCGAGACATGATTACTCTACTTATATCTAAAATATTATAAAAAAATATTATCATTTTAATGTGGTTAGGGTGGTCAGACAAACACCTAGTTCTTAATTTTTCCCTGAAATTTAAGTACTACTACATTGAAATTTCAAAATTTCACCAAATAGATTTTTTTTTAAATAAACCCAGTAGTTTAGAAACTACATTCAATTTACTATAGATTTTATTCTTACATGTTTTTGAAATAAGATAGATAACTTATTGAAATTTTTATGTCAAGTTGCCTAACTATGATTTTTCTTAATTTTTTGCTACTTAAAGGCCTATTTTTTCCATGATGATCTTGGACATACCTTTTTAAAAAATATAAAAAATCATATGTCTGACCATCTTAACTTGGTCAAAACTTCATGAATTTTTTTTTTAATCCTATAGTATGTGAAGAATAGAATGTGATGCATATTTTGGATTCAAAAAATGTGATACCGTTAGAAACCTATAGATGTTTTTCAATCATCCTATCAATTAGAACTTTAGTCGTAATTAAAATAGAAAATGAATAATTATTATTTATTAAATTCAAAATAAAGCATAATTTATATTGGTGGAAAGCTGAGAATGTTCTTTAAAAACTATTTTCGTTTCATCAATTTTGGGTTAAAAAAACGTCATCAACTACATACCCTACACATACCCATCATATCGCCACTTTTTGGCCCATTATGATCGTGCACATGCCCCAATCTCTCAAAAAATGACTATCCAATGACACCCAACCCGCTCGAATACCATGTTAGAATTGTCTATGGAGATAGCTTGCCAAGATCTTGAGGCCAAATGAAAAGCACAAAGAGTGAATATGAATATGACAAGAATAAATTGTATTCTTATCAATTATGATTGAATGTTGATGTGATGTATAATGTAGTAGAGACTTTTAGCATATGGCTTCGAGAGATTATTTTTGGCTACTTGTGTTGTCATTGATGGCAACTAGATTTAGTAGTATGATCCACATTATTTATATTATTTCTACCAACAGTAAGTTTGGAGGATAGGACATCTGGTTGCATAAGTGAAACTATGCATGATATCGCTCACTGCACCGGATCATTATTTTGTGGTGTGGATCTCCAGGAAATATTTATTTGTAATTACACTATCCTCTGATGTGTTTTGGGGTTTTGTATTAAGTCAGAGTTGGAGTTAAGAGATTCGATAGCATGATTCATGGTTTATTTTCTACTGTGGCCGACATGATTCATATGTTGTTTTGTGGATCTCTATTACTTATGTTTTGGGTCCCTACTAAAATCTAGCCAACTTGTGTGGGTACGCCTATCTACAAATTAGGTGATGTGAGCCGACATAAAAGAAAAATATTATATCCTATTGTAAGGCTGACATACTTTTGAATTTCCTATTTTGCGGATATATAAGGGTTATCCGTAAATCATTTTGAGAGAGATGAAGTAGATATGTGTGGTGTGAATGGATGTGTGTGTGCGAAAACTGTAAGTCATTATGGATTATATGATTCAGCTAAAAGGAGAGAGTGAAAAAGAGAAAAATATTTTTTGTATATTAAGCAGTGTAGGGTAGAGCAGAGCAAAGGTGTGATCTGGTCAGAGATCCAGAATTTGATCTTGAGCCTCAGTGGAATTGAAAATAGCATGTGCTGATACTATATTCTCAATTCAAATCTTGTTGTAAAACTTTATCATATCTGTAAGGCAGTAGCCTCTTTTCTTGAGTAGTGAGCTCTAGGCAATGTGCCTAAATGCAAGTGTATTCCTCTTTTTATTTACTTTTAATAGAGTAAACATTGTGGATTGATCTCCACTATGGTTTTTCCCCTAACAAGGTTTCCACGTAAAAATATCTGGTGTTATGGTGTTCACTAATATGACTACATGTTTTCATCTGTTATGTGCTAGAAATAATAAATGAAGTTCTATTATTGTTGTTCATTATTTTAGATTTGTTTTAATTATAGAAATCATTGAACACTGATTCACCCCCCCTCTCAGTGTTCCTAGTGTCCAACAATTGGTATCAGAGTTGGTTCCTCTTCAGAAGTTTAATGGCTTGAGGTGTTTCTTGAATCTCAATGGATGCTGGTGGTATTCAAAAATAGCTTATGGTGGCACTTGATGATCTTGATCAATCCAAGGTAGAGGTCATAGAACTAAAATAAAATCTTGCAGATGCCAAAAAATTCATTCATTCACTGAAGGATAAGATAAATGGGTCAAGGGAAAATACGAAAGAGTTGTGTGATCAGTTGAAGCAAAAAGAAAGTAAAGGTCTAAATGAAACCCTAAAAGAAATAATAGAAGAATGTGAAAAGCTAGCCAAGGACAATGCAGCTCTAAAAATTGAGATGGAATCTATGACAATGAAGTTCATCAAAGAGATTGAACAAAGAAAAAAGAATGAGGAGAATCTTTCTCAGTCTCTGAAAGATAAATCTAAAGAATGCAGCAGAATCAACAGTAGAACCATTCAGTTGGAGATTGAGTTGCAACAGGCCAGAAACTATGAACATGAGATTGAAAGATAGATAGTTACTCTTGGAAATGAGCTTTCCACAACAAATGAATTCAAGGAGAAATTTAGGATAAGTTTAGCTAAGCTTGATGAGATAACTAAAAGTCGGAAGAGTACGAATGGCAAGCGAGGTCTGGGCTATGAGATAGGTGAAAGCTCTAGATCTGAACAAAATAATTCTGAAAAGAAGATCAAAGGAAAAAAACATTCGGTAAGGCAGCCCAATGCTCAAAGATTTAATGGATATTTATTTGCTTGTGATAAATTTGGTCATATGGCTTCTGTCATGCCCATAATTTTTGCTAGAAAAATCTATTTTTTTTATTTTTTTTAAAACAATCATTAAACAAATTGACGCTACAAATGTCAAGACCTTGTACCCAACAATTTTAATGCATATTTGACACCACGCCATGACCCCCCCTTTTTTTAAACCATGTAGGTTAGCGACCTAACAAAAGTACATCAAGTCACCTTTGCATACTGTGACTTATAAGGTCTAACATTATATGCTAACATTAAATTGAGCGAGGATCAACTCATAGTTTTATTTGCTAAGTAATAAGGATATTGATATTATTGATATTGAAGGTATTGTTAACAATCGATTTCAATACTTATTAATAATATTAATCTTTATTCATAATAGAAAAAGTAATATAGTAATTAACGTTGTTCTAAGAATTCACTATGGAATTTGTACTTTAATTTACTAATATCTAGGTTAGCAAGTCGATACCCTTAATCTTAATTCCTAAAACAAAATCACTATTATTATTAAGACTAATGTTAGTAATTAAAATTGTTAAAGGCTAATGTTAGTATTTATATTACTTATCAATATTATCGTTATAAGCTATTGGTCATCACATAATAAGAGTGACACGAGAGGTCGTGTCATCAAAAGTATTAACCAAGGATAGTTTAACTTGGAACAAAAGTAAGTTTGTATAACAATTTTCATTTAAACATTGATATCAGCAATATTGTGGTAGTTAAGTCAATGGAGTCTATATTGGTATTATTACCTTTATTTAAACACCCACATTTGTTCTACTTACATCAAATCTCTTAATCCAAATTTTTAACCAAATCTCTTAATCCTAAGTTTTAACCATAACATTATTTAGTATTTCTCATAATATTAATATCAATTTATTAATTTACTCACGGATATTGTCTTTTATTCATCAATATTGTTATAATGTTAATATTATATATAAAATTATTGACATCATCAATAGTAATAAAATCTATAAATTTATATGCATATTTATTTTCTTGGTGTATATATTATTATTTCATTTGTATCCATGTCACATCAAAATCCAAAAATGTCACTAATTGATAACATTTTTTTGCTCTTTTTTTTTTTTTTTGGAATAATATAATTTAAATTGAATGGAATCAAAAATTACATGAGAACACAACATATGGCTGCTAGTAAACAATAAGAAAGCAGCAATAAACCCCCACTTTAAGCAAAAGAAAACACAACAAACAATTTTAGAGCAGTTTTAAATCCCAAAGATTAAGATTATTATTATTCCAACCACTATTGATATTAATATTTTTCAACCATTAATATAGATATTAACATTATGTATATTATTGATTGCTATTACCCTACTTCATCTACTTCTTACAAATTTGACTTTTACATTAATGTTAATACCAATTTTAAACCAGCTGGCTGCCCTTCAACTCAGGTAGTTAACATGAGTTAAAGAAGAAATGAGTGGAGTTAGTAACTATGGGTTCGTGATTTCAATGGATAAAATAATTTATTGCACTCCATTTTATTTTATAAATATATGTTCAAGATATATAAAATATGGTTCTGGCTGAGTGTAAGACTATCTCAGCTTTGTGTGTAGCAATTTTAAATAGATTTCCCTCCTACACATATACAAATAAACAGAAAAAAAAACAGCTTCAATATGCTGTATAAAAAAAAAACATATATATACATTAATCTGGTATTTGAATAGTGTAGCCTGTAAGTACTTATTTCTATGTAAGTTGCATATACATAGAGCAGCAACTAAGATGAAAATAAATAAAGCAATATGCTTTTAACCTACAGCCCTAGCATTAACAGAGGTAAATAAATAACAATGTTTATTATTTTATCATTTCCCATAAGAAGCAAGGAACAACAGTGTCATGAATTTTTTTATTCTTGAGTTGAATATGGATATAAGCTAGATGCTAAAAATCAATATTGATATCAAAGTTACCAACTGCCAGTTATTGTAGGGCCAACCTCGTATCTAGACTAAATATTATCTTGCATCAAGGGATTTAATGTACTGTCATGCAATTAAATATTTCACCTATTAGTGTGTCATCATAGACAAATTTTTTTTTAATTGAGAAAGTACTAGTAGTATAAGAGGAAATGTAGTTAGAAGCGCACCAAAGAAAGAACAAATCAATAATTACAAAGCTAGCACCCGGAACAAAGGCGCCAAAGCCCGGAAGCAAATGTTCCCACAATTACAGCACATAGTAGCAAGCTGAAACAACAACATGGCCAAATAGAATAGCAGAAACGTAGATTAGCAACATATATAGAGAGTTGAAGCAACAAAATCAAAACTGGGACCTCAGAGCTTGTGATATATGAGGATCTTTTTGCTTAAAAGCCGGTTCACTTGAAGTTTGATTTGATGAATGTGACCCTCTAGCATAAGACTTTTTTCAGACTTCGCCTACAATTGCATGAATAAAGAAGCAAGACAATAGAATGTATCAGAGTAAAGCTTTAAAATTGCAGCTTCCTGGTGATTGCAATAAATGTTAAAAATTGCTTTACATCTGGTTCTCCATATATGCAACAATATGATCTGTCTGATACTAGCAGCAATAACATTATCATGCAGCCCTGTCCCCAAAAGAGCCTCTTTCCATCTTAATTTATGATCAAATATAGCAGGCAAATCATTAAAAATAGAATTCCATTGCTTTTTAACAAATTGGCAGCCCCAAAAAATGTGCCAAATATCTTCATTTTTAGAACAATAAGGACATTTACTTGGCTGAATCTTGATACATTTTAACCTACCCCTGATGGGAAGCTTACAGTGGAGCACTTTCCAAGCAAGTAATTGAGCATCTGAAGAAGCTTTTGATTTCCAAATTTGATTAGAGAGTTTGGCCTAGAATTTTTCACTAAATCTGCAATGCCACTTAAGATTTAAATGAGGATTCAAAGGCTGGGCAGGAAGCAACTGTAAATACAACTTTTTAAAGAAAATTTGAGAAAAGGATAAACTCCCAGCCAAAGCCAATCTTTAAAAAAACTGAAGTGTAAGGGGGTACATAGTTTCATAGACAAATCTATCGGAACCAAGAAGCAAACAAAAATCAAGAATGGTCTAAATTTATTACTCAGCTTAAAACGTGCTTTGACAGTATGCCATGAAAGCCAACTCAAAGTGGAGAAATCCCAAAGATCCCCAACAATACAAACCCCTTTTTTGAACAAAAAATATGACTATTTCGGAAAGCTTAAGGCTAGGGGCTGCTCATGATAACGAATGAGTTTATTCCACCAAATGGAGGAAGTGGAGAAGCTGAAACCATGTTGAAGAGAGGCCTCTCTCCATTGTACAAGATGACAAACACATTGCCAAGCCTTCCAAATAGATTGAAGGGATGGAGAAGCATTAATTGAGAATGAGGGAGCATGAAGGATTTTGTCAAGTGATCCCACTGATTGCCATTTACCTTTGACAGACGCTGAGCTGATTTTGTGGCTTATAAGGATCTTCCAAAGTTCCTCACCTTTGACAGCTCTTATAATCCATTTGGCAGCCAAACAAGTACCTTGAGTTTTAGGATCAATTAACCCCAAACCCCCTTTGCATTTAGGCTGAATGCAGTGGCTCCAAGAAGTGGACATAAATCCCCTGTTACCATCCCATTTAGACCATAAAAATTGTCGAATGAGCTTTATAAGGTCTTCATAGCCTTTGTTGGAAGGCATCCAACAAGACGAATAATAGACGTGTGGCAAGAAAAATTTTATTGGCAACTTGGATTTTACCAGCCAAGGAGAGAAACTTATTTCCCCAACTAAAGAGTTTATTTTTAACTTTGTTCAAATACCAACTCCACATATCAGAGAGGGAAACCCCAAAACCAAAAGGTATCCCAAGATACCTGATAATTTCACCATGTTTAATGTGCTTCCACTCATGAGGAATCCAAGGAGGAGGAGGTCTTGCCTGAACCATCAAGAATTCAGTTTTATCATGAGCGAGTTTAGACCCTGAAATAGCACAGTAAAGATCCAGAATTTCCATGACATTAGAAATATTTTTTTCAGAATTTTGAAGAAACAGTAAACTGTCATCAGCATAATGCGAGTTAATAACATCAACATCTTTTGGAATAGAGATTCCAGCAATGAGCTTCATTTTATTGGCATTCTCAAGCATATAGCCCAGTGCATCAGCTATGAGGGCATAAAGATATGGAGCAAGAGGACAACCTTGTCGAATAGATCTTTGTAAGGGGAATGAGTCTGTCATCATATCATTAATAATAATCCGAGCATTAGCATCTTGGAACAACATTTGAATATGTGCTCGAAATTTAGGCCCGAACCCCAACCATTGCAACATTCTAAGGATAAAGTTCCACCGAATTCTATCATAAGCCTTGTCGAAATCAAGTTTAATTAAAATCGCATTTTGTCCTGTTTGTTGGGCCCAATTACAAGTTTCCCAAGCCAAAATCAGATTGTCAAGAATAAATCTACCTACAATAAAACCTGTTTGCTCAGCTCTAACAATTTCTTGCACCACAGGTTTAATCTTGATTGACAAGGCCTTTGCAATAATTTTATAAGAAGTATTAAGCAAAGTGATAGGGCGCCAACCAGATATAGTGTCCTCCTTTCTCCCTTTGGGTAGAAGTTTAATTATTCCTCCATTAATATTTGGGCCTAGAGATCCTTTCGTAAAGGCTTCCAAATATAAACAATAAAAGTCATCCTTAATAAGATGCCACATACCCTAATAGAACTCCATAGGCAGCCCATCACTACCCGGACTTTTGTAAGGGGCCATAGAGAAGAAAGCATTTTCTAATTCCTCCAAGGAGAGTAATTTGTCAAGGTAACAGCTGTACTCAAAATCAATTTGAGTAGGAATATAATCCTTGACAATGTCCTCAAGTACTTGTTGGAAGTCCTACCATTGATCATCTTGAAAAAGGTTTTCATAAAATTGTTTGAATAGGGTGCCTATTTCAGAAGGCTCAGAGTGTAGAACATCATAATCATCCCTTATAGAAATGATTTTTTTTTTTTTGTGTTTATAGCTGAGATAATTATTAAATGGGTTTGTGCATCATTCTCTTGTTTATTGGGAGCTTTGACTCCTCCTTAACCTGTATATATATATTGTTAAATAAATAAATAATAATTATTCTACTTTGAAGAGCTATATACTATTTTAATCTATAAACATGTCGAATGTATATATACATTATCTTGGATTTTCCTTCCTTCGTGACGGGGACATCACATAAGCCTACCTTTTTCCAGTATAGCCCACACCTCCTTTTTCCTAACAGTATCGCAGGAGAAATGCTTTGCTCAATTTTTGTTGCATCCCATGGCCCCTGAATTAGCATAACTTAGAAGCTTGCGAACCTTGCAAGTGATTAGGAGAAACCTCGAGGAGAGCCAAAAAATGCCCACAATCCGTGTGGTAGTGATATTATGGCAAAGAGAAATAATGATCCTAGAACGCCGCCCCATACGGAGAACATATAAGGTACCATCAGCTCAATCCGGATCCAGCTCACCTTCACTCCATATAATTAGTTGCCACATGATAATAGTCATGTGAGCCCAAAGCATAATGAAGTGATCATCAAAGTTAGCAGTTTTGAAAATCATGATTTAAACAAGCAATAGCCTCAATAGGGAGGGGGCTGTTAACATCCCACACCCTAGAATCCCTAACGCCAAGGTTAGCAAAAACATCAGCTAGGCCATTCCCTTCCCTAAAAATATGAGATATATAACACTCATCAAAGGAATTTAGGATTTCGATAGCATCCATGATCAAGGATTCAACACTCCATGAAGGAATAGAAGACTTCTTCAGATTGTTAATGAGCTCATATATCATCTATATGCTAGCTCGAATGACAAAGTACAGAGGGATATCATACAAGGAGCCGATTGGGTGTGACTCTCAACAATTCAAAATTCATGAGGCTTGTCCACAGTTGCACTTGACAAGCACTTCTCACTACAAAAGAGTCAATGATGCTTTCACAATGCATATAACGAGGATGCTTCAGCAAAGGACTCATCACAAAATATCAAAGGAAGCTCAGAAGCTGATTGAAGGTATGAATGTTGGTTTATCCAATTTCCGAAATTCACTTACATCAGGCTACAAGGGTTTTCATCTTATCCATACAGATTGCCTCAATACCCCACGAACAGAATTTTGATGCTAGAGATATCTAGGAAGTTCATTTCCTATGATAAGATTCAGAAGAAGAAGAAAAAAGGACTTGACTTCCCTATCATTATGGGAAATTCAGATGAAGTTTGTCCTACACTGCAAGCAACCAAGGAAGCAGAAAATGAACTTCAATTTTTCCACCTCTCTTATCATACTAGCAGGCAGTATTATGATCCTCATAGGAATATCAGATGGATATTGGCTAAGGAGTTTAGACATAAGGTGCACATTGAATATTTTTGGGCAAGTGCATTAGATGATGCTGAAGTGAGGAGAAGGATGTTTTCAAGGATACCATTCAACATGATTAGGGAATGTGAAATTGTTCTGGTGCTAGACCAAGTAGATGAAGATATGAATGTTATGCAGGCTGATTATGAGACAATGAGGAATACATCACTCCTACTTCTGGATTGGTCGGAGCCAGAGATTACAGATTTGGATACGCTTTGCATACCAGTCTTGACATTCACGAGAGGTTAGGTGGAGAGGCACGTGAACAGGCTTAAGGGCAAGTCAATTCCTCTTACTTATAACTTAATGGAAGACCATAGGCCGCCAACTGTTACGAAGAAGAAGCAAGTTGCTTGAGCTCCAGAGCCACGAAGAAAAGAATTAGTCCAGCCGGAGCCTCAAAGAGTTGAGGAGGCATCACATACGCCATTGAGGACTCACTCTCTAAGTGTCCAGGAAGTTTCACTGTTTGCAGATCAGAAAGCGAGGTTGAATGAAGAACAGGAATTACAGGAGGCAAATCAGACACCTCGTAGGGAGTTTGTTGGCCAAAGTGTCAACGCACCTATAAGAGAGAACCAGCAGGAAGAGGAGGAAGAAATGGCCACGGATACTCGCTTCCAGCGTGAGATTGATGCAGCATTAGAGGATGACACTACTACAAGGCAAGAGGCCCAAGGTTCGGGAGATACTCAGCCTATAGAGATTAATGAGCCTCGTCAGAATGACGGTAGAGAAGAAATTTGTGAAGAGGAAGCAAGGGATGAACAGCCATTCATTATTTTTGACTTGCAGCAGGTGGTGCCAGATTGGCTAAGGGATAGGATGAGAAGGGACCCCATTGAAGAAACCGATCCAGCAATTGAGATGGAAGAATTTTTAAGTAGGATCAGTGCACCTCCAACAAAGGAGAAGGCTAGAAAGTTCTCAAAGATTTCAACAGATGAAGATGGCTCTCGCATGCTTCATGTGGTTGTACCTAGGGTCGAGTGCAATCGAGATGAGGTTGTTCTGAAGAACTATGTGATCACTACCATGGAGTAGGGCCACCCTACTAGAACACAAATAATTGAAGAGTGCGATAACTCCTATCAGGCACTCAAGGACAGACTGCTCTGAACCGAAGGCAAGTATAAAATATTGAAGAAAGAGCACAAAACATTGATTGGATATGTACAGCACTTGTCTCATCCTTGTGGGCAAGAGAATCCGACGATCAAGCTTCCAGCCGAGTTTCCCAGGGAATTAGTTAGCAGCTTGGAGGACTTGAGGAGGATGGCATAGGAGGTGGATAAATGAGTTGCTAATGTTCGCACTGAGACGGAGAAGTTTATGGAAGATCTTGCTCATTCCTATCAACAGGCCTCAAGCATTATGGCACGAATGGACGTAGTTGATCAGGCTTGGGGTGAGGCTCGCATCTATCAGAACAAGGTTGTTCTTCGTCTAGAGGTTTTGATGCATACACCCTTGCAGACATTGGTTGGGGGAGGCGTAATTCAGGAGGGTGATAGGTATGACTTTACTAGCTGGTATTCTTCAGTGGTCACGGGCCGAGGTTTCTTTGACGCAGCACGAGAAGATCCGGTCAGAGTCAGAAAGGCTATGGTGAATATTCTTGACGGAGTCCTAAACACACTTGAGGCTATCTTTACTAGGAGATTGACTTCTGAGGAGGTGACTGTAGATGGTTTGAAGAGTAGATTGGGACCTTTCTTTTTGGAGGTGAAGACTTTTGTTCAGGATGATTTTGAAAACACCTCGACTTTCTCCAACATTATTCAGAATACTCAAGATGCTCTAGTTGCTTGGAGAAAATCTTGTACTCGGCATGAGCAAACAGTTACGGTACTGGAGTTTCAGCTTGATCACAACCCGCCTATCTCAGTCCAGGAAGTTGAGGCAATGCTGGCTAGATTCGTTGACTTTGCAATCAAAGAGAAAGAGAATGGAAACGCCCTTCTGGATGATGATCTTCTAGAAGATGATGGTGGGCATTAATTGCCCATGATGTTTCGGGTGTGAGTGGGAATCTTCTTTGCTCATTTATTACCCCACTCCTCTCTGTGGCGGTTTCTAGGGTGAATCTTGTTTAGGGCTGAGGTGGCACGATCTGGGCCATCCATTTGATTGTAATTTGAGCTGTCCATTGGACTTGGCCAGCTATAAAAGGAGTATCCCTCCTCATTTGTAATTCATTAGATCATTAGATTAGCGATCATAGAATAGCAGAGCATAGAGCAACAGTTAGCATAGTTTGATAGCATAGCTTAAATTGAAGAGGAAGGAAAGCTTTCTCATTGAATGCTTTGTAAGAAGTTGTTGTGAACACTCTCATAATAAAAGAGCTTTCATTGATGGTGATTTCGTCTTTTGTTGTGAGTAGCTAGCAAGGCTTTTTCGTCCTTCCGAATCACTTAGCATTTTAAAGTAGAACTTAAAATAGAGTAAATTTTTATTTCATGTACGTAGATAGTTGTGGAATGTGGTGTTCGATCTAAGCGAGCTTCATCTAATCCATACCACTAGCAAGCTTACTAATGGTGGGGTTTCCTTGCGTGGTCAACTGGAATTTTTTGAACCTACCTTCAATTATGATTCATATGTTGTCATGCATCGTTGTGATGGTGTCCTTATGTTGAGTTATAATTTGAATACTTTTAGCTACTCCCTTGAAGATTGCACTGACTTTATGAAAGTTGTCCGAAGCGAGGCAAAGCGAAGTCTAGTTGAAGTTTGCTGAAATTGATCTCCACATCCTACGCTTAGGTTAGAACATAGATTTTCTAATCCCTGCAACCATTCAATTCCGCACTTTTTTGGTTAGTATAGGAAACTTGCACTTCATTGATAAATCTCCCGAGTCACGTGAAAACCCCCTTTCTCTTTAGTCTGCTGCCCGCTGTCGAACAATTATGTAAGTCCCCTCGTTATACCAACAAATCACAACGAACCAACTGAGACTACTCCATTGCATAAAAGGAACCTTGGAGTTGAACGCATGAACTTTCTCGCAATCTTAGCATACTGGATACTTTGATCAAGAGAGAATAGAGTAGCCGTTGGAAACTCTATTCGGCTGTTTGGTCTGGTCACAAAAAACACATCATGTAGGATGCAAACCCATTTTTATATCAACTAATCCAGTCAAGGTTAGGGGGTTGATTAAACAACAACCTTAACCTTGCAGCCTAATGATCAGACTAAAACAGTGAGTTATAGCTGCTTATCTTGACAACAACTTGAGGGAGAACCATTGGAGTTAGAATTCATGCAATACAGATTTTTATATGCAAAAAAATTCACAGTATGCTGCTACAACAAACTGCATTCCCAAACCATTCTTTCCACATATTAAATTGTTTCAATGGGTTGCAAATTCATATGGATATCATATTAGTACCTCATGGCAATCAAAACATTGTTTGAAAATAAATTGGATCTTCTATTAAACAACTTAACCTCCTTCAAGTTCATTTTTATAATCAACAACTAACAAATCCTGTTTTTGGCAAAATAGACCACACTTTTGGGTATAGAACATGTCCAAAACTATAGTTTAAAAAAATTGTGAATTACTCACCTGACTCACCGAGTACTTGCAGGTTAGTTCAGGCCCATGAATTACTCACTGAATCTCTTGGAAGTGAATTATTGGTGAGTTTCTGGCAATTACTTGCCCAAAATATCACAATCCTAACTGTAAAATTCAACAAAAACTCAACTATGCTGGAATATATCGTTTCACCAAAAGAAAATCAATCTTCATTATTTTTTGAATCTATTTTTTGAGGATCATATTGTAGCATTTTGCATTTGTTTGTAGGCATTTGGGAGTGAGGACTGAGCAATATCATTGATTTTATCAGCTCTGATCCAGCGGCGTTTGACAGGTATGTAACATATTTCCAATTTTTTTTTTGTTCCATCATACTAAATATCAAGTGCTAAGGCTTAGTTATTACTATATTTGATTTTGAGTTAGTTTGTACTAGCTGCTAGGGTTTTGTTTGGATTTTCTCTATTTTCTTCAATTTTCTAGGCTTTAATTCCATTTTTCCTAAAGCAAAATAGTGTACGCAAGTAGGAGAGGTAATGCAGTCTAGGTAGGGGGTAAACTAAAGTTTAAACAACCATCTTGACCTAGCAGCCTTAAAACTTACCAACAAAATTCATTTATCAATGGAAAAAAAAGACAATTTTTTCTATTGTATTGAATCATTAAAAAATCTGCCTACTAAAGGCTTAGATAACATGGTGAAAGAAGCAGTGAATGGACTGTATGTTATTTCAGCTCCAATCCTAGATCTTGCATGCGTTGGTGTCCTCTCTCTGCAAAAACTTTTTTCTTTTTTCTCTAATCTTGGATTTGGTTTCTCCATTCTAAATATCCCTTTCTCATCTCAAGGGGCCTACCTTTTTGTCCTCACAGATGCCTTGTTGCTTTTCTCCCTTGTTAAAATCTTTCAAATCTATCACATTTTGGGGCATGATTTTTGCATTTCTGCACGTCCCCCATTCTTGCAGGGGTTTTGGCTTTGTCTTTTGGCCCTAAATTCCCTCATGAACTATTGGATAAGCAATCCTAATCTTTAAACCCCAACCATTCACCTTCCAAAACAGTTTTGGCTTCTTGCTAGGTCATTTTAAACAAGATTCGCTTGAGTTTGAAATTCCCATTCAACTCTTTTTGGTTCTAAAAGAATCTCGCTACATCATCTTTTGACAAAATCCATGAAATCCACTTTCTTTTTTTTTGAGGTGACTTGAGAACTTCTAACCATTACCTTGTGCATGCCAAGTGTCTGACAAAATGCCCTCTAGAGACCTCTCAAGAAACCATTGATAATTGTTGTGCAACAGTTGAAAGATCTCAAATAGCAACTACAATTTGTTGTGCAGCAGCAATACCCTTGCATAGAAATGAAAATGTGTTACAATACCCTTACATGGAATCCCATGCACTACCACTAAAAGGTCTTGTGCAACAATAGAATTATTTACATAGAAATAGAAAGCTCTTGAATAGCAACCATCAACTCTTGTGCAACAACTATGAACTCTCACACAACAACGGGAAGCTTTTATGCAGCAAGAAAAAACTATTGCACAGAAACTAGAGGTTCATGCATAGCATAAAGACTTCCTTACACCTCACCTATTCCTCCTCTTTGTATCTTTAGAAGCTCACAAAAGTAACTTGGTTTATGTGTGTTCATCCCATTTCTTTTTGAGATTGGCTCACTATTCAAAAGAGGCCAAGATTTAAGATGTAAATCCCAATCTGAAATTTTTGTACCTTTTTGAGCTCTAATATCATTCTAAGACTAAACTAATTTTGAAATGGTAATTTCCAACTTAGAGAGAAATTCCTCTATATTTAGGGATTTGTTTAAGAAGATTCTCATATGTCTCTCTTTCCAAGTATGCCAAATAACTTAGGATGGACTAGAAGACTCATTTTATAATAGTACAATTTGCTGATTTTATTTTTTCACTTTTCTGATTTAGTTGTATTTTCTGATTTCATTTTTATACAGTCTTTTATTTTAGGTGTCAAAACCATTGGTTAGAGTTCTACAGTAGGTGGATGGAATAAAAACCCCATGGGCTATCTATATGAAACCATGGACAAGACCAATGAGACAATTCAATATTTCTATGGTTCGAATAAAAATAAATATAATGGTGCATTATTGATTGAAGGTGAAGCCAACAACTCCACCAACACATTCATGTTGTTGCCTACTTTTTGAACTCCATTTTTTTTCTTCTCTAGTTCATTCAAAGCAAATGAGGAGGATATGGAAGGTCTCAACATGTGTATGGTGAGGATGGTCCCTAATGATAAAACCTTAAAGACATCATATATAAAGAATTACAAATTATAAGAGGGCAGAGGGGAGGTTGTTTTCTTACTTCTATGAATAAATAGAAGAGACACTTTGTAGAAGGTAAAAAAAACATATATGTGTAAATTGAGCTTATAATATAATTACTTTAACTTTTAAGTTTCTAAAATCATTACAAATTTATAAATATCCTTGCAAATTTGTATTGGGAAGATTTTGTTGCAACACCGAATCTTCAACAATTTGTCATATACATTTTGTTCCAACCCTATAGCACTTCTAGTTGTGAGTATAATTGAAGTAATTTTTAGGCCATTTACACAAATAAGTGCAAGATGTTGACTCAAAGCACTTATGACTTTTTTTTGTGCAATACAACCTTTAGTTGCATGCAAAGAAAGTAGAGGAGCAAGCCACATGAGATGCTTGACCTCAATTACAGTGATCCATATTCTGATGAGGTTGTTGAGGATATGTATCTGATGTTTAGTGCTGATGAGATAGATGATTTGGAGAGGGAGCCAGCCAAATGGGAAGTGAATGTGGCAGCATATGAGAAAGAAGAAGGCAAGCCATCAATGGACGATTCATCTCATTCACATCATGTTTGTATGCCTAAGGCTCCTGTTGAAGATGATATTGCTTCTCAAAAAAAGTTGCATCACTACCATTCAGTATGAGGACACCCATGACTACATAGCCATTTAGAAGCTTTAGTCGTAGAATAAATTTACAGATTATGACCATTGAAACTATAATTTATAATTTTTATTTATATTGAAACTTGAAATTGATCTGTATCATTGTATTGGACTTGTTTTTGATCTATAGTGTGTATTGAACTCTTTATTTTAATCTATATATGAAGGAAATTAGCAATATGTCCTCCAAATTCAATAATATTCATGTTCTTTAAGAATATTGTTACTAATTTATGTGTTTTTTAATTTTTGAAAAAAAAATTGAGATTTTGCTAAGTCCTAATTTTTGAAAAGATTTGGGTCTATCGAGTTATTGCCAAGTCTACGATTTTGGACTATGTCCAAAACCAACTGTGGAAGCCATTTCGCACTCCTTTGAGGGTTGGATCTTCAGCAAAACAAAAAAATCCACATGGACTATGGCTTTACTTTCTACTAAACCTGCTCAAAGCGCTCCCCAACTGCCACATCCCCACCCCCCCGCCCTGCGCCGCCCCCCCAGCCACAAAAAGAAAGGAGATTTTTTCACCAAAATGCCGTTTGAGGATGAAATCAGCTCTAAACAGCCACAAGTGACATTGATTCTTCTAGTTTCTTCTTTGATTCTCCATCCTTTCTTTTTTTCTCTTTGCTATCATATCCAAAGCAGCCAAAATCTAAGTTGTCGGTTCGGGTACGGGTTCAGATACAGGTTCGGGTTCAGGTTCGCCGGTTCGGCAAAAAAATTTTCCCCTAGGGTACGGGTTCGGGTACGGCCGTACTATATATATATATATATATATATATATATTATAAATTTATAAACATAATGATAATGCCACATACTCATAAGCATGCTCAAAATTATAATCATATGATCATAATGCCATAGAATATTGAAACAATGAAATACGCCATACGGTAATACCTCATATAATCTGTAATCATATTCATAATTTGCAAAAAAGTAAATAGTAAATACTCAAGTCTTAGAATGTCATTACACATTGAAAATTCAAATTACAATCAAGACAATATTTAATTCAGTATTACTATTCTTCAAATTCATCATCCTCATCATCCTCAATTGGTTCAATAACTTCAATTTCATTTGAAACACTATCAATTGGATTGCCACTCCAACTAGGTGCATTAGTTGCCTCATTGTCATCCATAGAAGCCAAGGTAAGTTGTGCAATTGTAGCATCTAAATCAGCACACTCAGGGGTGAGATCCCAATTCTTTGACACACCCTCATTGTATTCAGGTTTCTTATGTGATAAGAGATGAAGGTTGGAGTGTACATAGACCAAATCCTCTGCTTTTTTTTACACCCAAACGATTGCGCTTGACCGAGGATAGATTCACTCACCTTTGATTGCTTGATCTTCTTAGTGCACCTATTCCTCTCTTGTTTCTATCAGTTGAACTCCTTCGTAGCTCTTACAATCTCACCTTCGAAAAAAAAGAGAAACCCTGCAAAAATCAACTATTTTAGCTTGGAGGCAAAAAAATGGTGTTTTTGCTCTTTTGAGTTTGCAAAATAAGCCTCATTTGGTCAGCCAAGTCAATATAAGGCAATCTGGGCACTTTTTAGGGTTTTGTTTTTTGTTTTTAAGTTGATTTTTTGCCTTTTTTAAGGCTGGACGGCTTGGGTCCTCCTGGGTCCTTCTGGGTTCTCCTCAGGTTCGGCCAGGGTTCTCCGTTTTCAACCCGGGTTCTCTAAAGGACCCACAGAGAACCCGGGTTGAAAACGGAGAACCCAGGCGAATCCAGAACCGAACCGAACCCGAACCCGAACCCACACGTATTTTGGCAGGTTCGGGGGGCTAAACTGAAGGACCCGGTAACAGAGGCCAAAATGGTACAAATTCAGCTTTATGGTTGTGGCTGAACTTCCTCGTGTGGTTTGACCCTCCTATGGTGAACTGTTAAAACTTAAAACTGATTAAAAACATGGGATTGGAGATCACGAGAGCAGTAGAACCCCAGTTGACTCCAGAAAATAATTATAAGAGCTGATTTAATTAATGGACACTATTTTTTGTGACCCAAGATTATCTTGCCACAAAGGATGCTTCAGCATCACAAGCCTTCTAAACATGCTTTAAAAAAATAACAAAGGTTTTAAGATAAAAAAGTCTACAATGGTCATATGTCCTTATAGAAAGAATATGCAAATGTACCTTTTCATTGTTAGTTGGTCTTGCTTCTGTAACTGATTTTCTAGCTTTAGCCTTAATAAGCTGGCTTTCCCCAGCTTGTACTCGTACATCCTGTTTTTGTTTGGATGCTTTGCTACTCCATGACACCTCTGTAGATTCATCCATCAGCGATTTCTCTACCACTTCATTCTCTTTTGCAGATAAATCTGGTTTCACAATCGTTCCTTGAAAATTTCTCTTCAATTGTAACTCACCAAGTCTCATCATTTCCCAGTTGACAGCTCTTTGCCTACAATCATCTTCTGTCATCATTTCTTTAGATTCAGTTGCCCTTAATAGATTCTCTCCTTTCTCATTCAAGTGTTTGCTTAATGTGCCTTCTTCCTTTTCTCTGAATGTCTCATGTTTTCTTACATCCTCTTTAGAAATTGTGATATTTTTTACGTCTTTCTGTGGATGTCTCTTATCCCCTTGCTCATTTCTTTCCAAATAGTTTCTTTTCAGCTTAGCTGGTTTTGTGAAACGCAACTCCTCCAGCCTCTGCTGGAAACCCATATTTCCCTCTCTTCCCTCAAAAGTGCTTTTCATTTTTGCTTCCTCTTCTTCAGCCCACCTTCTAGCCTCTGCAGCTTCTGCAGAAGCTGCTTCTTCCCTTAACCGCTGCCGAGCCCTTTCTGCTTCAATTTTGTGATTTGTTTTTAGTGAGGAAATGGGATGACAATCTGGGTCCTGCAAACACTTGAAATTAATAACAAAGGAATACTTATTCCTTGAGGTAATAACTTGAAGAAAATAATAGAAAAGAGGGTTACCTGAGATAAACTGCTTTCAAAAACCTTTATCTTTTCCTTTACACCACTCTGTTTAAACCCCTTCTTAGTCTGTGAGGATAAAGTGCTCTCAAAAACCTTTATCTTTGCCTTGACACTACTCTGTCTACCATCCCCAATTATACTGTGTGATGCTAGAGGATTAGGAAAAGAAGTGGATGCAACAATGTGAACCTTATTATCAATCAGCTGAGGGGCATTGGAAGAAACAGATTCTGTAAGGCCTTTTGCTGTTGATGACAATTGACATGGAACTGCTTGCAAAGACGATGCTTCACAAACTCCCTCTGTTTCTTTCCCAGATGAGGAACCATTTCCAGTATCTGAATGCGAGAATTTGTAGGAAGAATCAGTTATTTTGCTTTGTGTCAAGCATATATCTTGAGCAAACCGTTCTGTGTTTTCAGTATCAATCACAATGGCTGAAGTTTGATCCATACATAAATCTTCAGTGCAAAAGTCAGAATCAGAATGACTTGCAGTAACAATTTCTTTGTCAGGGATAGTAATGTCATATGCAGTTGAAGCATGTGGAATTTCGGTTGAATGAATGGACGGATGTAGCTGAAAAGTTTGGTCAAGTTGAGTGCTCTCAGGGAAAAAGCTTGGAAAGGGGATAGTTTTCTCTCCTGTTGCATCACCTGGACTATCTACCAAAGGAGACAATGAAATAGAACCATCCCTTGAAGATTTTGAAGGCAGCACATTCAGAAAAGTAGATAAACTTGAGGTAGCTATGCCTTCTTCACTTGAAGTTATTACAGATAGATTATTTGCAGTTCCATCAAATCCTGAAAAAGTATTTGATTCAGAAAGAATGTCAGGAGTTCCACCACGAAATTGAATATCTAAATTTACAAAATCATGACTATCTGAAGAATCTGGCAGAGGACAGGATCTTGAAGAAGCTATTGACAATGTTCTGTTTTCTTGACACAATACAGACCCTGTGGCACAAGTTTCCTGTTCCACATGACTTGTAAAGAAATCTTGAGAAGAAGGTGTCTCAGAAACTACCATGTCTGCAATTATTGATGTTGCATCATTCTTTTCAAACTCACTCTGCCCAGGTCCAATCACAGAAAACTTATCTGTAAAATGTTGGGCCTCTGAATTTTCCAATTCTCCAAGGCTGTCTTTCACAGGGGGTAACTGAGCAAGCATTATATTTTCATTTGCCAACAGGGTATTTGCTTGCATGACCTCTTCACTCTCATATTTTGGAAATGACATCTTACGAGAAAGCAAAGATGAATCTTTGATTGGTGGAGTGAGCTCTTTAGATGAAGTAGTTGAGGCTGCTTCCTCAAGTTCATTTACGGGCAGATACTGGCAACCATTTTCTTCCAAATTCTGATCAGATATATCCTTTAAATCATGACTTGAAGTCTCTTTGTGAATGACATTTTCAATTGGTAATGATATTGGAGCAAGGGATGCCCGTTCAGTAGTCTCTGTTTCCTTTTCCATCTCATTTGGTAATGATACTTGGGGAACAACCATAGTTGTTATTTGATCCTTCTCATTGTAGCTTTCATCTTTACTAATCATATCCCTAGGAATGGTTTGTGAAATGATCGTGCCAGAAGCCAAAGCACTAGGCCTGCTCTCTTCTGCTGAATTCAGCACCTGGGCAGTGGCATTTTTGTTGACAGTTCTGTGCTTCTTTGCAAGAGCAGCATCCCTCTGCAAGAAAAACAAAAATACTTTATCATTGCACCACACAAGGGTCTGACATGTTACAGAGTGGTAAAAAAAAAATTATAATGAGAAGAGTAAATATTGCTTACAAATAATGCTGTTCCCCTTCAAGAGGATACAAATAACATAGCTGAATTCACAGCCTTATACATTGGGCTGATTGAATGCCAAAAGAAAGGAATTGACAAGTTAGAATTGAAGGAGATTCGGCTATCACTATCAATGCAGTGAGATCGTCTGAAACACCTAACTGGAGACTTAAAGCCCTACTGGAAAGGATACTGACAATTCTTGATTATTTTGATTGTTTTACTATTAATCATGTATATAGGGAGGCAAATTTGGAAGCAGATGAGTTATCGAAGCTTGCAGAGGAAGGTAAAGAGGTGAGGTGGTGGCAGTAAAGCTATGTTAGATGATCAAGGTCCTTTGTTATTGGGGCCATTTTTGTAAGAGACAGTTTGTTCCTCTGGCCACAATACTGGTTGGGACTTAATTATGTCTACTAGAGCTCTTTCAGATGTTTATATCCTGTCAATAACAGTTGCTGTTTTGGTTTGGAGTATAAGCTTATAATGATTATCTTGTAATATAAGATGTAAGATCCTTTGATATTAGATATATTAATAAAATTTGGCTTTGCCTCTTGCTGATCAAAAAAAAAAAATTGCTTACCATGGCCTCAATCCTCATGCGCTCCTCCAATGTTAAAACAAAGCTTATCCTAAGATGAACACACCCACCACCTTTAAGGGGAAATAGTTCTTCCAAGGAGCCCTTCTCAACAATAATTGGGGTTCCAATCTCTGCAGATGAGTTCATATCTTCATGCGATGAGACAAATATTTCAACATATTCTCAATCCCATATATCAAGAAGGAACTCACAAAGTTCTTTACAAACGAACCTGTTTGAGAAATGGCATTGCCCTTGCTATCAAGAACTGCCACCATTAGATTGTCTCGAAGATTTAGTACCGGGCTGCACCAAATTGAGATAATCAGTAAAAATAACAGAGTACAACATTGTATTTGCAGAAATAGTCACTTACAAAGCAAAATCTGAATTCCATGCTGCTGTTTTTCCTCCATTTACTTCAGAAGGCCTTGTCTGGAATTCTCTTTTGCCAATACTAACTAAACACAAAAGGAAAACCGTATCATTGATTTACACTTTACATCCATGATTCACCAAAGCAAATAAAAAGCAGCATCTTATGGGTTACTCAAAAGCTGAAGCCAGATGTTGGACTGCTAATGAAGCTGTAGGCTCAGCAGCAGAAATCTCTGAAGTATATATAGAAAATGTAGAGCATCATACCTTTAATTGACACGTATTTCCCTCCTGTTCAATATCAAACAGAGTGCTATTAGAACCTCGCTAGATAACCCTGATTGTTCATTCTTGCACTATATTTCCCCCAAAATACAAACCAGAACCACCAACTAAGGTTGACGAAAATATTGAAATATGTTTTCTTGTCTATACGAAATTTGCAAGTCATAGGATTTGACAAATTCAAGCTTGTCAATGGGCAAAATGTTGAATATTCGGAAATCATGAGAAAACATTATAAAGGGCACATCGGGCACATCCATTTTGAAAAAAAACTAGTATCTTTAACTTAAAACTGAAATATTGCTTAAATTGGAAAATATTGAAATCAATCTACCAAATGTAAAGGTTGATTGATTATTCTCTGTTTCTCACCTGTGGCTTCCGGGGGCAAATCTACTGACTCGAGAACTGCATAAAAGAAGAAATGTTACAAAGATTTAGTACATATGATAGCAAGCAATTCAGATATATGATTCACTGCTACCGCTTATGTTTTTTTACAGCATTGATATGACCTAGCACTAAGAAGGATAGAAGGCAGTAATCGTTTGTCAGCAAGAAATTATAGTCTTGCTCGCGTATGGAAGGTAGAATCAAAATCATTCAAGCCGCTTGCTTGGCAAACAAATAAATTAAAAACAAGTGAAAAATAAATTCCATATGCTTAATCCACCATAAGTTCAAACTTAGTTCAGATAAGTTTAGGCAAAACACCTGATACTCGGATACTTCCTGGCATTGGATAACTTCCCTCTTTATTTTCCCTGCTTTCGTTTAAGGTTCAATGCAATTAGAAACTAATTTGATTTCTCTCTGAGTACAGCCTATCCTGCGGGAGGATATTCAAACAAAATCAATGAATTTCTTGCTCTTTCAAACTATTAGTGATACAGCCCAAGTTGCAGATACAACCTTATACACAATAATAAACAGATTACAGTTGCCCACTTTTTATGTACAGGGTATGGTCACAGGTGAAGGGAGAAAAACTGAAACAATTATGAATCCTATTGCCTAAGAGATTTAAGAAGCTAATCTTTGCAATTGTGTATAGATTTTAATAAACAAGGCGCGTAGGTGGAAAGGGGTTGCAACTTTTTCTTTAATGTTGGTAAAATTATTCTTTTGTTTGGTAGGAGAATTAGTTTCTCTTTGAGACTTCTATAAGAGTGTCTCAATTGTGGTTATTCCTGCACCAGCTTGGCAGCTGCAGCCGAAAGGCTAAAGAGATTATTCTTCAATATTTTGCAAAAGCAGGATGCCTTCGCTTTCCACTTCTCTCGTCAACAAAATCCATTATAAACCCACATGCCTAGAAATCCCAAAAAATTGAAATAGCATGTCACCCACATGCTCAGATAAAAGCTCTGTAACTGCAAGGCTAAGGTGACTTTGAGCTTTAGGCTGCACTTAACAAAGGCCAGACAGTTTTTTAATTAATTCATTTTAGCAAATAACAAGAAGTTTTAGAAATTTAATTGGGAGAGATGTGGAGCCTAATTCTAATGACAATAAAGAACACAATAGTCGGATATAGCTCAGCTGCACAAGTTTTATTGTTAGACAGATCGGTTGCAAACCATAAATGAACTGTAACTTAATTTAAGTCTCTGTTTAAGACATTGAATGATCGGTAGGCTATTAGCTTTAGCAGTTTT